>JAQPZY010001615.1:4215000-4567500 GCA_029931535.1 Margaritifera margaritifera
TAACATTATCTTCTGATGTGAATATTTTAGAACAGTGTTTACAAAAGCTACTGCTTTGATCCTGCAGAACATCCTCTGAAGTCAAGTCTTTATTAGGGAGAGGCCATTTAATTTTAAGGGGCGGGGGGACAGAGGCACATGCTTTGAAACATGTTTCATGCTCTGATTTTGTTATATAAAGGACACTGTGCCATTCCTTTTCTTACTTTAAATAATCTGCATCAGCTATACTGTAACATCTTGTATTTCAAAACGAGGCACAATTCCCTCCTTGCAAGACAGGCAAAATGTGGCATTTTATAGTAGGTGTTCAGCCACTGGAAAAAAAGCAAAAGTTGAATGAAATGAAGCAAGATTGATACTTCTGTACTTCTGCATTTCATATGATAATGCTATTTATAAAATAAAATTGTTGTTAATCTCAATACGAGTGTGTGACATTGTTTTGTGGACAGGACTAGTAAAGATTTGGCAGGACTAGTGTAAATTTTTCAGTATACTAGTCCTTCTGGCTACAAAGAAATTTGTTTTAAATTCGAGCCCTGTATACTAGTATTTTTTATTAGTCTTTCTTTCATTTTCAGTATCACTAGTATTTGAATACTTTAGGCTTTTCTCGTTTCTGTCTATTCTTACTTATTGTGCAATGAAACAATATAAAATGCTTTATAATTCTTTTTTAAACAGGTTAAAATAAAACAAACGCGTGTAAAAGCTAATATTTTATTACCAGTTTACAGAATTGATGTTAATTTATCAAATACTAGTAGCTTTGTTAATCTCTAAGAACGAAACACAGTAAGAAAATGGGCGGGGGGATGGGTCATGATCATACATAGCTAATTATTTGTTTGGTCTTTGAATTCGTGGTTTGGGGCAACAATGAAAACCATGAAAATTGGTCCCTCCTGAAAATTTCTGATACTACAGTATGCAAAAATTTATGTTTTTGAAGCTCTGGGTTATGGTGTGGACAAAATATAATTCAGCTATCAGGGCTGAGCAAATCCCATAGCCCGATGTCCCGGACTATTCATTTTCGAAGTCGGGCAAGTAACATTTTCCAAGTCACTAGTCCGGGACAAGTTGTGTCTTTCTCCCTAGTTTAACAAAACTCGGGGAGATACTTAGTGATTTACATTTTGGGACAAGTGAAAAGGTTGGCGGGACAAGTGAATTTTCTGAAACCACTTATCCTGGACAAGTGGATGAAACAAAAATTTGCTAAACCCTGGCTATCAGAGAGCATTGGACACAGTACCTCACCAACAACTTTTACACAAGCTACAAGCATATGGTATCAGTGGGTTGCTGAACAAATTAGTAGAGACTTCTTAGGATGAAAATGTATCAGTTACAGGTTTGAGGTTGACTCAGGACTTTTTAATCTGCATTGGGGATATATATGTTTTACAAACACAAATCTAGTTTAAATTTGTTGTTCAGTGTCAGTAGATGTGCCAATAAAGTAATGTTGGTTTTGAGATCAGTTAAAACAAGCTTTAATTTTATTGATAAGAAGACATTTCGTATATTCTGTAAGATCTGTGTGATATCTCACCCTGAATAGTGGCCACACTACTTGATTATGGACATACAAATTATAGAAAATGTGCAGAGGCGAGCTACAAAATTAGTTACAGCTTTTAAAAAAAAAAAACCCCAACTTTATGTGAAAAGTTCAAACATCTGAAACTGTAGAGAGTGACCTCAATCAGTCAAAGTCACACTGACTCTGAGGAGAAAAAATGGTTACCCAAGTTCATGGATGGCTTGCACTTGGAATGAGGAAGAAACACATTGATTTTGAGTCAAATGTCTATTTTGTCAAGGTTATCGCAGTACAAACAAGGAAGATAGTTTGTAAATTAACAAATTTCAATGTACCAAAACACGGTCAAAAGGTCAAAAATCTGACTAAAAAATGGGAAAAATGGTTTCGTTTATCCTGCATCATCTTTCAACAAACTTGACATGGTCAAATGTCTAAATCCAGGAACTGACTGCTTATTATATGATTGACTTTTTGGTCTGCTATTGGTTGAAATGTATGTATGCTGGTTACTACTGAATGTCAACTACAGATGTTCTTAAACAGAGCTCAGAAATGGTCAGAAGAAAACAGGTTCAACTTTTTCAAATCAGAATCTGTGCATATGCACTTCTGCCAATTCTGTATAATACACGATGACTCCAAACTCTATTTTAATGGTTTTCCCTTTTGTGGAGGAGACCAGAGTTTTAGGCCTTGTTTTTTACTGTAAATATACTTCCTTCTACCTATTAGATATGTCAGGGATAAATGTCAGAAAGCCCTGGATTTTATACAAGTTGTGGCCACAACAAATTGGGGAGCAGACCAGGTCTTACTCCAGTTATACAGGACTTTAGTAAGATCAGAACTTGACTATTGCTTGATTGTATTATGTACAGATCAGCTCACATGTCTTACTTTCAGATTCTTGATTCAGTACACAATCAAGGACTCAGACTTTGTCTGGGAGCATTTCAAACTTTCTTTTCAGAGAGCTCTCAATATTGAGTCAAATGAACTATCACTTTATCTCAGTTGGATGAAATTGACTCATTAGTATACTACCAGAATGTCCACCAATCCATCTAACTCTGTATTTCATGTCATCTTTATTCCCAGATGCCAAACCATGTATGATCAGAAACCAACTTTTATTGGCATATGAATCTGCCATAATCTTGAAGTAACCAAATCAGTGTTGACAAATACTGTGAAATTCTCAAAAGCCTCATGTCAAGGTCAAGGTCACTGACCCTTGCCCATTAGTCCATTCTGTCTGGAGTCATAAATGCTCTGCTGGAACCTACATATATGCTGAAAAGCACAATGCACCATCTGTGTTCCAGCTAGAAGTGAAATAGAGGGGGTGATTATGGAATAAAAATGACAAAGGTCAAGGTCACTGAAATAATATAAAATTGGTTTCTGCACAATAAAATTAGTTTGAAATGACAGACCTCAACCAAACTTTGTGAATGGCTTGCACTTGGGTTAAAGAAGAAGGCTATTGATTTGGAGTCAAAAGGTCAAGGTCACTGACTGGCAGAGAGAAAAATATGGACCCCAATATACACTTACTGGGCATAAAAAGATAAATGTATACATGTAACTGACATTTGCCCAGTTGTACATACCTAACCTGCAGACTTAGCTCCTGGGTCATAACTTGGAAACTATTTTATATTTTCTGACAAATTTGCTCATATTAAACCTACATTTCTTTCCTGTCAGGCTGTGTATATCCCAGTGGCTGTGTCAACACCAGTTGGCTAATGGGCATATTGAATTGATTGAAAACTACTTTTGTAACAGTCCACTACTTCATAATTTTTATTTATATGTGAGATGCTTACCTACACAGGGCATTATTTTGCGTAATGTTTTTCTGAAATCTATTCACTGCTGTTTAAAGGAAAAAACCCATTTGTTTTGCAGTTAGTCAAACCTGTGTTCAGTGGTCACCCATGGGAAAGGGCCAAAGTGGCCTCTGAAGACAGGTGATCTCTGAAGGCAGGTTCAGCTCTCAAACTTGGTTCATGAAAAATACATGTACTATGCACCAAATGCATTAGCATTATTATTAGTACAGTAGTAGTATGCTATCAAAATACATATATTTAGTTTAGCTATTTAGCAAAAAGAAACATAATAAAATAATTAAAGAAAAAGTTCCATTTTAATCCATCATGTACATTAAATCATCACTTATCAGTAGAAACGGCATCTAAATAAAATTACTAATTGACAGCTTACCTGTGATTGTCAAACACAGGACTGACTTTTTGTTAGGCCAGCTGGTATAATTAGGCATGAAAACAGATTGATGGATTAAGCAGTTGCTTAAACTCACAGCGATTAAAAGACAGTTGGCTTTTGTGCGAGATCTTTGATGATTAGGGAATGAAAATAAGGGATATCACAAGTGTAGTGTACATGTTTCTCTACTCATTTGGTGTGATTGTACATAATCTCTTACACTCCGGATTAATGTTGTTCCCAAAATCAGCCATAATATCTCACTTACACTTAGTAATCCATTGGATCTGAGTTTGCCCAACTCCCATTTCTGCTGCAACTACATGACAACTTTGTCCACTACCCAGGAAACGAATTGCTTCGATTCTCTCGACAAAATTCACTTTGCTTTCAAGCGGACATGTTGACACCTTTGAGTTTGACTGACAGCGTGATTGGAATACGGTAAGTACAGTCGAGATATGAAATGCTTAAACATCGATTCACATGATATACCTTTATCTAAGCAATGCCTTGCTCATGAAACAAAAGAAGTGTTTAATTTGCATTCTTGGAGCAGTAACTGCTGATATGCTCCAGTGACTTCTTAAGGCAGGGTGAAACCATGCTTTGGTTAAGAAACACATGACTGCTGAAAGCATGTGACCATTAAATACAGGGCATTTATATAGGAAATTTGAATGACCTCTGAACACAGGTGACCACTGGGACAGGTTTTATTGTACCTGTTACAATATTCATCAATAAAACAAGGTACTTTTGATGACTTTATTCATGTCTGAGTTATAAGTCTCCTAAAAGAACTTCCAGGAAGACGTTTAATTTAATTTAGTTATTTGGATGTATTTGTTTATTTATATTTCCTAGATATAATATAAACAGCAACTGTAATGGCCCATTATCACAAATCCTAACAAGTGTTACTGCATATTCCAAATCCTCCCTTTCTCTCTCTCTCACTCTCTCGTACTGAATAGATGGGATTCAGTACAAGAGAGAGAGAGAGAGATAGCAAAATCTGTTATATATATATATAAATATATGATGCATCTTTGTTCTATGACTATATATATGAAGTTTGGTCAGAAAATATTTGAAAATGTCATTGTAATTGAAAGTTTTATTGATCTGACATTGGACTACATCACAGGGACCCCAGGAACATGAGCCAGAGATGACACTCCTTTGACAGATTGTTACCACAAGGGAAAACATACATGCAACTTCAGAGTTTCATGATTTCCACAGATTGGTTTAGAAGGAGATGTGGTAACAGGTAGATGGAGGGCATCAGTGCACCTGATGCTTTTTAAAAACCATGTAGATAATGAAACAATTTTTGTATTGAATTTTTTCATTAAATTCATTAATATTTTTTGCCCACCCTTTCAGAATAATGCATCCAGTCCACATGGTGTGTGGGTTTGTGGCAATTTCAGTGGCTTTTGGAGGTTTTGTGTACTGCACTAATACTCAGTGGAAGGCTCGTCAATTCAAGCAGAATCATCCAATTATCAGTGTGCTCATTATTCTGCTGACGGGATACTTGCTGGTGTACATGGCTGGAGCAGTACTTGTCTTCTTGTTTGGTATTGCTTTTCCAATGTTTTGTGAGTATTATCAAGAAAAACAGACAGTAACATGGTACATGTGATATGTTCTGATTTTATGCATACATTAAGCATATTTTGTTACACATCCACTCCATCCCCTTACTTCAAGAAGCTGATATTATGAAGAATCATCTTTGCCGTCTCTTTCTGTGCATCTGTGTTTATATCTTTCCTTCACATCTGGGCTGTAACTCTTATTTATTTATATCTGCTGAGACCAAGCTTCCATTATGGGGGCAACCTGGGATGAAGAAGTGTTGCACACCTAAACTAGATCAATGTGACCTTCTTTCCGGGGTATACTAAAAATTGCTAAATAATATTGCTTTGGTTTTAATCCATGACATTTTCAACTGTTGGGATCAAAATTTCATTGTTGCTGCATCGTTGGATAAATGATTTATCCAACAAAAGGAATTAAAACAGTGTTTGATAAAGGGATTTATTGTATGTAGCTTTTACCTTGGTGTTGTCTGTCACAATTTTTGCATAGTAAATTATACACTTTAATCTGAAAGTTAGGAGCAATTCTACACAGAAATCTGAACATTTTGAGTAATTATACACTTAAATCTGAAAGCTAGGAGTAATTATACACTTAAATCTGAAAGTTGGGAGTAATTATACACTTAAATCTTAAAGTTAGGAGTAATTATACTCTTGAATCTGAAAGTTAGATGTGATTATACTCTTAAATCTGAAAGTTAGGAGTAATTATACACTGAAAGTTGTGAGTAATTATACACTTAAATCTGAAAGTTAGATGTAATTATCTCTTAAATCTGAAAGTTAGATGTGATTATGCTCTTAAATCTGAAAGTTATGAGTATATATACATTTAAATCTTTAACAAATCTGATTCGTATCTATTACCATGACACTATCTTGCAGTTAAGATTTTTAAAAAAATCGAACAGGTTGAAACCTAAAAACCATATACTGATCAAAGACTAAAGCATAGACTAAAGCATTACTTGGACATCAGCAACATTCATCACAGTTTAATTCAGGGACATTCTAAAGCAGTGTTGTCCCATTGTCAACAAATGAAGGCACTTGAAAGATGATAATACCACCTCTGACAGCGAAACGGGGAAGTAATTGCAACACACTGGTGTTAGTACTTCTCGCTCCTTTTGCCATAGAACAATTACAAATGTATACATTCTATCCATTTTTCAAAGGAGAGATGAATGATGGGGAAAGAAAGCAATTGATATTGAAATGTTGATATGTTAAAAGGAAAATCAACTTATTTGTGTTTGAACTTGCAATGAACAGTTTCGCTATCAGGGCAATATGGTGCACTGTTAAAAGGGCAGGATGCATGTCCATACAACACTGTAAAGTTTCAATTTTGCCGATTTTGAAATGTTATGCTGCAAAAATGTGAGTTCAGATATAATCCTCTCTATATGTCTGGTGTCCTCAGTTGATAATATATTGTTTCTTTTTCAGTAATTTTGATTCATGCTTCCCTGCGAATGAGGAACATAAAGAACAAAGTGACCAATAAGTTGGAGGTAGTGGGGATGAAAAAGACTCCCATGGGAATCATACTTGAAGGATTAGGACAAGAACCAGATATCCTGTCATAACATTGTATATTATAATGACACAGTGCTGCATGATTTACCAGTACTATCTTCTTAAGAATCTCACATTAGAGCATTGTGTTTATACTGCTGAAGAATGCTTAAGCTTCAGAATTATATACACCATATGGCAGAGCATATCATGTTATGATATCCATCTGTCCATATGTTCATCCATCTGTTCCTGTTTCATTTCTGCACAATAACTCGAGTTCTTCACCATCTACCATATTCACACTTTGTAAGTAGCTTGCATTTGAGGTAAGGAAGATATCTATCAATTTTGGGCTCGAAAGGTCAATGTTCAAGGTCATAGGGACTGAAAGAAGGAAAACTGTTTTCCACACAATAACTTAAACTTGATACAAGATAACTTGATCAGACTTTTTAAATGGCTTACATTTGAGATAAGAAGAATGCCTATTGATTTGGGAGTCAATGGTCAAAATCATGGTGACTCAAAGAAGAAAAATGGTTTCCACACAATATCTCGAGTTCTTTGTCACTGGCTCTGACCAAACTTTGTGTATGGCTTGCATTTGTGACAGGAAAGACACCTATTCCTTTTGGGGTTAAAAGGTCAAGGTCACAGGCTGAAAGAAGGAAACATGATGTCCACAAAAATACTTAAGTTCTGTACTAAATGCCTTGACTAAACTTTGTAGAACTTACATTTGAGACAAGGAAGACACCTATGGATTTGGGGGTTAAAAGCTGATAGGTTAGGGTCAGAAGGACTCCAAGAAGGAAATCGACTTCCACAAAATAACTCGAGTCCTATACCACTACCATTTCTAAACTTTGTGGATGGCTTGTATTTGAGACAAGAAAGGCACCTAGATCATGGTTACTGAGGCTAAAATTAGAACAAAAATTTCCACAAAATAACTTGACGTCAGGTATATTACTGCACAGATTACAGTACTCTTGTTCATTATGCCTTTGAAACAAAAATTATTGCAATGAAAACAAGCGATCTAATTGAATGAAAGAAGGATTAAAAATCTATCTGATAATGGAATACTTTAAGGAATATTTCTGATTTAATGTCAGCAGTATCAACTACATGTGTTAGAAAAGGTGTTAAGTGAGACTCTCTTCTAGTCAGATTAAGATAGGGTCATTGAGCAGATCACTCCAAGTGACAGTTGTAGACTCTATCTTGAATATGTTTTATATACCCTTTTTCTTTTCACAAATGTGTCATAGAATTTAAATGTGCAGTTTTAATCTCATGTATGTAAGTATATAGTTTTCTTAATAGCTTCGTCATTATTAATAACTTTTTTTTTCTCCAGCTCTTATAAAAATTTTGTATAATTGGTTTGGTGTTACCATGGTAGAACCACACTAGATTCTAATTTTCTTTTCGTTAATATAACTAACGTTGTTATGTAAACATGTAGAAACTCTTAGTAGTTTTCTTGAGGCATGATCTGCAGCCATCTCGATTGCAAAACTGTGTTTGAAATATTCCTATATTTTATGGGCATAAACTCCCACTTTCAAAACTTTTATGTACTGATGTGACAATGGATATGTTTGTGAAGAATTCAGTCCATTTCTTTACAGTAAAAAAACTTATAGGTTCAAGGGAGTCACACATCATTAAATCAAGATGACAACCATTTTCAAAAGGGTATTTTTCAGCACATGCCTTACAGAAATATGAATATGGATAACTACTATACATAACTTTGACAACTGATCCAAAAACAGTAAGAGTAACATTTTATCAGAGAAGCATATGACCATCATATATTTCAATGTTTTATGGTCCAAGAGCGTGTATTACTGTCTTCAAATGGCTCGTTCTGCATCTGTTAAGATTATAGTCTTTTTATAAAACATAATCTCAGTTCCATTTAACATTTTAAAAAAATGATCAGAATTTCATCTCAGTAAAGCAAGAGTGATGACCATATTACAAATTTTCATCCGCTGTATAATTAAAAATGCTTCAGTTTTTGTAACAAATAAAATAAATACTGGAAATGAATAAATAAGAAATAAATATTACTGTATTTTCACATAGTCTTTAAAATGCTTCATTTTTTATAACAATAAATAAAGCTGCTTTAAGTGTACAGAAATATGTTTTATTTTTATCTTGGACAAATTATAAGTATAAACTGAAAGCAGATTATTGAACGTTTGTTTAGTTGATTGTTATATGGTTTATGCTTCCATCTGAAATTTTCATTTGGAAACATGGTATTCAGAGATGCCAACCATTCTGATTTTGGCAGAATCATTCCATTTTTTTTAACTTCAGATTACACCACTATGATCACTTCTATCAGATTACACAATTATGATCACTTCTGTCAGATTTCACCATTATGATCATTTCTGTCAGATTACACCATTATGATCACTTCTTTCAAATTAAGATTTTCCAGTCAAATAAAATTTAGATACTGTTGAACCACAACTTAAACACAGGTATATCTTGATCACTGAAACACTTGTAATGTCTGATTGTTCATTGTGAAAGCATAACAAAGCACTTGTATCACAAAAACTATGAACATTGAGGAGTCAAAAATCATGTCCGCTTAGTGCTCATATTCACTTGTATCACAAAAACTATGAACATTGATGAGTCAAAAATCATGTCAGCTTAGTGCTCATATTCACTTGAGAAACTTTGTGAAAGATTATGAAACAAAAGACACCAATAGGGATTATATACCTTGATGAAAAAACGGTATACAGAAATTCAAAACAAGGCATCAGCACTGGACAAATAGAATGTCTTTGCAGTCTTTACTTGATGGACTTCAGTGTAGCACACGGAAAGAAGACTGTAGGAAGTATGTTTGAACCAAATATCAATTAGAATCAGTAGGATTAAATGCTTAAAATAAATTGTTTCTATTTTTATCTTATGATTTTGATTTTTTAATGCTCATATTCCTTTTTGATGTTGGTAGCGGTTTGCATCTATGGGTGTTTGCATGTCATAATGATGGGTACATGAGGCTGCAATCTCCTGGGTTATTTGCTTATCAAAATATCATGCAAACTGGTCTGACAATCATAGAACTTAAAGACAAAACTGTATAAATTCACTCAGCACTAAATAACCTTCATGTGTTGCTGTGTCATAAAACACCAAATAGGAACAAACAAAAACTTTAATGCATACTCTGTAAAATCTAAACTTTATTGAAACCCAAGAGTAAACATTTAGAAAACCCTTTCCAGAAACAATTTCATCATCCTAAAATAGAAATAAAAATTTTTTTTTATCCTTTCTGTTTGAACTTGAAATTGTTATTGTATCCATATTCTGGTACATTCAGAAAGGTTGAATTTCAAAGGGTCCACCTGTATGTAAGCTTATTCACATGCTTGTGTTTATGTGTATAGGAATATGTGATTTACGAACTTGTGTATGCTTGAAGTAATAGTTTATTATTTGATTTGGAATAATGTGAAAATTCCTTTTAATAATACTAATATTGTGCAATATCATTAACCATTCTAATAGGAAGTTTGAAATGTGCAAACATGTAGGAGATATATTTGTTCTTTTTTCTTGATATACATATTTTTGTTTAGATACAAACAATATTTGTGTTACCATTCATGTATTTTGCATGTATGAAACAATAGAGGGATGTGTATTTATAGCATACAGACATGTAATGCCATGTGGGATTTCCTTTTTAATGGTGATTGGAAAGATTAATGGTTTGAGAGAGAGAGAGAGAGAGAGAGAGAGGAAAATGGTTGAAGCTATTGAATTATGTGGGGTTTGTACAAAGGGTAACATTTCAGTCAGTTAAGTGCTTTGGGTTAAACATATTAGTAAGCATTTTTTGTGGGTTGAATTTTCAATATTTGTTGCTGCTTTCCTGGACATTATATCTTTAATGATTTGCCAAAATCTAAAGACTGGCCAAAGGCCAGATCTGAATGAAAATCATGTGTCAAATAGTTTTTGTCAGTTGACAGGATGAATCAGATGCCCTTTCTGATCATCATTGGTATTAATAAGAGAGAGAATTTTTTTTTTTGGCATGACAACCAAAGATGAAATACAGGCATTTTCTTCATTCCTTATTCATATGTTGATAATGAAGGCATTGTTTAAAGGTTTGACTTTCTGAGCAAGGAGTGATACTGTCCAGCTCAGCTGCCCCAACAAATTAATTATGGGAGTCAAAATGGAGCATTACACACATGAATTTGTTATACTCAAGACCAGTGAACAACGATTGAGTTCTCAGATGTAATTAACATAAAATAAAATTTTATTTAGACTATAAAGTTTACTTTTTTGATGCCAAGTTTACTTTTGATGGATATTCAATGATTGCAATTTTTGTATGTATTAACTGGGCTCATTTTGAACAAGAATGTTTTATGTATTATGTTAAATACATGGATCAAGTGTGATCCTATGCATTGGTTTTTCTTTTAGAAATTAAAGTTGAAAACCCAGCCAACACTGTCTCTTGATTCATCAAGTTATTGTCTTCATTTTCTCCTGTGTTAAAACAATAATTGCTTATTTCACTGTCAATATTTACTCATTAGGTCACATCAGAAATTTGACCACGAGTACCTCTGTTCATTTGTGCAAGGAATACTATGATTATCCTTGTATAATAAATGCCCTGTTGTGAACAACATAGACCTAGATCTGCCATCACCAAATACATACAGACATCAGGGTGTCTGCCATTGCCAAATGCATATAAAAATCAGTATTCTGCTGTTCAGGACTGTTCCAGTAAAACATATTTGGGACCCAGAGAAGACACTTCAATTTGGAGTAATCATCCATAGATGCAATTTAGAATTTTGTTTATCATTTTCGTATAAACTCAGTAATCAGATCACCCAAGCATTTATTTTTTAAAATATGCCTTCCATGGGTATCATTAATGTTTAAAAGAAACAGTCCTCACTTGAAATTGTAAGTAAAACTAACAGCATAGACCCGGATCTGCTAGTGCTTTATGCAGTTGAACATCTGGGTCAGTGCTTTGCAGTTAGGTGCACGATATATGTTGATAAATATGGTAGGAAATTCAAATAAACAGCATAGACCCTGTTCTGATGGTGCATTATGTGATAGCACATCTGGATCAATGCTGTGTGCAGTTGGGTGGATAACAATGGTAAAGAATTGTTAAGCCAATGAAACATGATATGCAGTCATGGAAGGGAGTGATGCTTTCAGTGGCTTAACAGTTACACCATGCAGTAATTAGGCTTTGGAGATATTATATAGGATCTGCCTCTAGGTAAGATTTTTGATTGTTTATATTGAGTTACATGTATTATTTGCTGCCTTGAGTATTTGCACTGTAAAATTATTTTACTCTAGCATTCAGTTACTCACTTCAAACAAAACAAAAAATCATCTAATTTTTATATAACTATTACAAGACAGGACATGTACAGAAGCCCATTAGTGCAGAGTTGAGAGATGGTTTTGTGTGTGCAAATATTTGCAATACATTTGCAGATATACACATTAATGTTGTAACTTTTCACAATACATTTGTAAATACTTGCAATAACATTGTGAATTAATGCAGTATTGCAGTTATTCACAACAATTTTGTGAATATTTGCAACATATTTCAAATAAACAAAATAATATTGAGTTAATATTGTGAATATTCAAGTAGTGTGAATGAACACAATGATATTGCAAATATTTGCAGTATTATTGCATATAAGTGCAGTATCAGAAGTATTGTGTTTATTTGCGGTATCATTGCTTTCTGTGAATATTTGCATTACATTGTATGAATATTCACAGTGCTATTGCAAATATATGCAATATTTGTTGCAAATTGTCACAATACTTTTTACAAATATTCATAATATTATTACGTATATTTGCAAAAGTATTGTGAACATTAGCATTATGTTATTATTTTGCTATGTCTCAACTCAGCACTAATGGGCTTCCATAGATATCTGACAGTTAATAAATTAAATAGGTAATCAACTCTAGATTAGTTGCTGTTACGATCAGGGCTGCGCTGGAAGAAATGGTGCTAGATTAGATGCTGTTATGATTCACCAGTAATTTGGACTTGCTTATATAGGAAAAGGGTTATCGGGATGGCAGTTTAAGGAAGTTACTTTGAAATGTTAATTTAAACAATTTTAGGGAAGAAGCATGTATCATATCTATCAATCTAGTTTACTCACTAAGGACTTTAAATTCAGATTCACCATTGATAACAGATGCCAGTTCTTAAATTTTTTACCTTTGCAAGTTGAAGAATCTTTTTAATGCCACACTATACATAAGATGCATGTCCAGATGCTGCATGATTATGATGAAAGTAGCTCCAGTAATTAATTTTAATGGCAACTCTGAAGACAAAGTTT
This sequence comes from Margaritifera margaritifera, assembly GCA_029931535.1. Classification (NCBI taxonomy): domain Eukaryota; kingdom Metazoa; phylum Mollusca; class Bivalvia; order Unionida; family Margaritiferidae; genus Margaritifera; species Margaritifera margaritifera. The sequence continues at coordinate 4,228,365 of JAQPZY010001615.1, forward strand.
TTTTCATGGTTCACAGCCAGTACAAGATTATTTTATGCAGTAATCAAGCTAAAAATAAAAGAACTCTGGCATGGTTGGCAGCATGATCAATAGATGTAACTTTAGAAACCGTAGTTATTGACAGACAACAGAAGCAAATTCACTTCCATACTAGAATATGTTGAATATTTCTTTTGCATGATATTTATAGCATGGCACTAAGCACTTGACACAAAAATGAAACTACAGAGACAAATAATCCACTCAAAATGTTTAAATGGTCAATGGATGTATAGAAAAAGCAAAATATGATAAAGTATCATATTTGGTGATTATGTATGAAGGAGCCATCATGGTACGTTAGAAACCAGAGATTGAAAAATCTCTTTTAAAAAATCCACTCGTCCAATCAGGAAAGTTATTAACATTTTTACTCGGCCAGAATAAATTCTTACTCTGCCAGTTAATATAGAAATAGAAATATAAAAGTTAACAATGTTTATGATCTGAATTCAATCATATGAAAGGTGGTTTTCTGGAGCTTATTCTGTAACAAACCTGTTGTAAATAATTACTGAGACCAGTCTACTCTTAGTCTGGTAAGTGATTATTAGTACTGAGTGAGAGCGAAGTGTTTGTATGAGCTTGAACCAAATAAATGGAAGACAGACTTCCATTATAAAGTACTGACATGCAAGGAACAAAGCTGGCAATATTTTCAACAGAACAGCCTTTTTATTAAAGAGAAACACTGGTCAACCCTAAATTAGCACTTGCCTGGTCAGAAAATTCACTTGACCGCCAGAAATGTTAACTTGCTATTTCAAGTTTGGAAAGTGAATTTTCAACCCCTGCATATATTCAGAGGCTCCCCTAAAGATGGCTATGTATGATTAGGAAGCTAATAATGTTTTTGAAATATGTACTAAGTATCTCTTCAAAAAATGCAACCATTCAAACCAATTATATTTTAATCTTTTTTTTATACTTTTTGCATGCAGAGTTGCATTCATTGGGCTGTAGTCTATTACAAAATAATAAATACTGTAGTATCAGAAATTTTCATGGGGGACCAATTTTCGTGGTTTTTGTTGTTGCCCGAACCATGAATTTAAATGCCCAACGATGATGATGATTCCCCCCCCCCCATTCTCTTACTGTATTTCATTCCTAGAGATTAACAAAGTTACAAGTATTTGATAAATCAACGACAATACTGTAATCTGGTAATAAAATATTAGCTTTTAACACTGTGTGAGTGATTGATCTTGACAGATGTTTTATCTGTGTTCATAGAGGTGGTAGTATTGTTTTAGTGTTGTTGGCTGCATCGGCTTCCATTGATGTTATTCACTTGGACAAAAAACACGGTGTAAGTAGTGAACTTGTCAGGTTTTTGATTTGTGCTCATACATGTGGTAGTATTGTTTTAAACATTCAAGTGACCACCATTTGGGTCGGCATAGTTTAATTCTTTTTGTATTCTTTATTTTGGGTATTTGTAGAGGTTAAACCACAAAATTAAATACTTAATAATATGCAAACTTTGACAGGCAAAACCACGAATTTAAGTACCCACAAAAATGTCTTTTTTTATACAAAACTACGAAAATTGAGCCCCATGAAAATAAATAATACTACAGTAGGTTGTTTCATCAGATTGATGGGATTTAAAATTTGGGTAAAATTAAAGTGCTGTAGAACTTATATGCCTGATTTTGGTGAAATTAAATGGCTGTAGAACTTGTATGCCTGATTTTGGTCAAATTACAGTGCTGTAGAACTTAAATGCCTGATTTTTGAAAGTATTCCTTTAGGGGTTCAAATGATCGCAAAGAATTAAAGTCTGGTTTTACTCATTTCAATAAAATGTTGCTTAACTAATTAATTAAGGATAAGCATCTTTTATGCGGGTAAAACCCACAACTTAGAACAAGTTTTATGAACTGAACAGTGAAAAGATTCAATATATGGTCATCACATTTACATATGGCTAGTGGTAATTAGGTTTCACATGGTAGACAACTACACACGACTGGACTAAACAAAAATTATCTAAACAATGTACTATAATAATACCGTATCTGATGTTTCTTTTTGTGCATTCTGACTGAATTAGTTGAAGCTAAGAATACATATTTTTATTCTGTGGTAAACTAGCCATATTAATGACAAGAAACACTATGTTGTGGTAGGTAACTCTCAACAGGTTTACAATTTATTACATAGCCTGTGTGCATGTATGTGCAATGCTAGGACAGAGGGCTCAGAGTACCAGTACAGTTTGCTTGTACAAGTAGACATATATTGGCTGTTAATTCAAGGTTACTAAAAGATGGATCTATTGGAAAAATACTCAAGAGTTCGTATCAACTTTACATGGCGCTTTCACTTCAAATTTTATGGAGGATGCACTTTATAATTGTCATATGACTTTATGCCAAATAAGTATTGATTGTACATTTGTTTTTTCTTACTAGTATTTGTCTTCTTTTATCCTCCCCCCTAAAGAACAAAAAACAAATGAACTGACATATAGCTTGTCAAAAATTCATTGGTAGCATCTCCTATGGTGAGTAAATTGTCCCTTTTTCATTCAACAGACTCTTGTTACATTGTCATCATGGATGGTTGAAAAATTAGGAGTTATTTCCCATGTCACTTTTTCTTCTTCAGTTATATGTTGGACTTGTGCCCCTTGGATAACAGAAGGGGTGAAAATATCCAAAACTTTCCTTATAAAAAAAAAAAAAGAGAAAACTCATGAAATTAACTGTTATTTCTATTCATGTGGTATAAAATATGTAAATTTTTAGAGGGTTTTCATTGGTTAACATTGATGTTGGTGAACTTAAGTGAAATGCCCATAATCTGCAATTATTTTTATTTTTTATTGTTGCTGTTGTCAGACCTGATGAAGATAAAATAAAATGTAATCCAAATATAGATTCAAAAATTTTCCTTACATCATAACAGAGTTGTGAAAAAGTGGTATCCAGTAAAATTGGTTTGGAAAGTATTCCTTTTTTTAGCTCACCTCTATGAAGTAGAGGTAGGATATTGTTCTACCCCCAGCGTTGGCATCTGCATATATAAAAGCAAATACATATGTAAACCGTCATGGAATATCAACCATTCTTTCTTCCTAGGTCCAGGTTTTTGCATTTAGTTCAGGTTTTTTTTGCACATTGTATAAATACTGCTATACATGGTATGATTGTATGTATCTCTGTTTGTACCATGCCCTTACTGCAAAAGGTCACTGTGAGTTAAGTTTTTGCTTTTAGCTCATGACCAACTAGGCCTTTTGCATGTATACTGTTAAACCTAGATTCATGAAAGTTGGTAAGGAGATGCATCGTGAGGAGTACTACACTTTTGTCACAAATGCAGGTCACTGTGACTTGCTCATGCTTCACTGACTTTGGTAAAATGTTGTTTTAAGTCAATTTCTCAAGCTCTGTTCATGCAAAAATCATCAAACTAGATGATTGTATGCATTTCTATTAGCAACATACCCTTACTACAAAAGAATGTCACTGTGACCTACAATTCACATTTTACTGACTTGGGTAAAGTTTTGTTTTTAGATCATGACCAAATAGGTTTTAGTACTCTGTATAAATATACTGTTATACCTATCTTCATGGAACTTGGTGCATCTCAACACAAAAGTAGGTCACTATGACCCATATTTCATGCTTCACTAACTTTGCTTAAATGTTGTGTTTTAAGTTTATTTCTCAAGCTCTGTTCAGGCTAGAATCATCAAACTTGATGATTGTATGCATCTTTATTAGTACTACACCCTTACCACAAAAGAATATCACTGTGACCTACAATTCACAGTTTACTCCCTTTGGCTTTGTTCTTTTATGTTTAGCTTGTGACCAAATAGGTTTTTAGCACCCTGTATGTATATATATATTCATGAAAGTTTGTGAAGGGTATGTATGTAGTAGTGTTTTACGGCACCTCAGGACAAAAGTGACTATGTAGTGCCAACAAAAGGTTAAGTTTGAAAAATGTAGAAATGAATTGCACAAAAATTTAGGAAAATAAAGCCTTCCAAATGAATGTAAAATTAAGTACAAGATAAAATGTAAAATTTAATGTATCTTGATGAGTACTACACACTCATCTCAGAAGTAGGTCTTTGTAATCTATATTTCATGCTTCATTGACTTTGGTTAAATTGTGTTTTAAGTTTATTTCTCAAGCTCTGTTTATGCTAGAATCATCAAACTGGATGATTGTATGTATCTCTTAGTATCATACCCTTACCACAAAAGGATGTCACTGTGACCTACAATTCACATTTTACTGGCCTAGGTTAAGTGTTTGGGGTTTAGCTCAAAAGGAAATAGAGTTTTGTTTTGGGCACTCTGTGTACGTACTGTCAACATATGAAGATTCATGAAATTTGGTGATGGAGATGTGTCTCGACGAGTAGATCACTATGATCCATATTTCATGCTTCACTGCCTTGATTCCAGTCTTAAATATTGTTTATGCCAGAATCATCGAACTAATTGATTCTGTGCATCTCTATTAATACCACACTCTTACAACAAAAGAAGGGTCATTGTGACTTACATTTACGTGTTACTAGCTTATGTTTTTGCATTTAGCTCATGACCACATTTGGTGTATTATCTACTGTTTAATATTACTATACCTGGAACCATGAAACATGGCGAGAGGATGTATCTTGATAAGTACTACACCCTCATCTTAAAAAGTAGGTCACTTTGACCCATTTCACTGACTTTGGTTAACTTTTACATTTTTACTGTTATTGCTGTACTCCTTAAACTAGGTAATTTTATACATCTCTCTTAGAACTATATCCAAAAAAATGTCACTGTGACCTGTATTTTTCACTTTTACTGGTTTAGGTAAGTTGTTGAATTCAGCTCATGACCACATATTTTTGGCATGCTCTGTGCATACTATCCTATATAAAGTCATAAAACTTGGGGATGCATGTTTATGAGCACTACTACTCGTTTCAGCAGCATGTCAGTATTGACCATATATTATGCTTCAATCTCATGGGTTACATTTTGTGTTTGATGTTTGACATTCGTTTTTCACGATTGTTCATACTGTAATTGGGAAATTGATGATGATGTGCATCTCTGTTACTACCACACTCTTACAACAAAAGAGGCTCATTGTGACCTATATTTCATCTTTTACTGGTTTTGGTTAAGTTTTTGCATTTAGCTCATGACCACACAAGTTTTTGGCATGTTATATGCATACTTTCCTATTTAGAATCATAATACTTGTTGAGTGTCATCTTGATAAGTTCTGTATCCTTTTTGCCAAAAGAAGTCTTTGTGACCTATATTTCATGCTCAGTGACTTTTTTCAAATTCTGTTTGTGTTCCAGTCATGAAACTTGATCATTTGATGCATCTCTGTTACTACAGTGCCCTTAAAATGAAAGGTCACTGTGACCTACATTTTATGCTTTACTAAAACGTGTGAAGTATTTTTGTTTATTATCACGTTGATTCATCCATGCTACACCTATATACATCGTACCCAACTCAGAAGGCCCTTTGTGGCCAAGGCAGTTGGAAGTGGGAATAAATGTTTATTTAGTGGTAAACTTTCCATATTTATTAATGACTATACATTGTATATTGTGATATGATAGCCTCAGCAGGTTAACTGTGCATTGTACATTTGAATTAGCAGAGGAAGTAGGCGAGTGAGCTGTATGCTTTTCATGCGAGGCATAACCTGTGGTTAATCAAGGTAATTATTGATGCATAAACTATGTACTACTGGCTGACATTCCAAGGTTACTCAAAGCCTGTGACTTTCACCAAGTAATATCTGGCTTCTAGTGATGGACAACAATACCTAGTAACAGCTGTTCAAGCAAATTTTAAGAACAATAATTTTAAAATTTTTTTTTTACAAAAATAACAATAAACTGTTTATTATCAACTTATTACCTCTACTTTGATATGATAGAAAAGAACGTTCTTTTTTATTCTTTTATATCTTTTATGTCCCGTCACAGTAGGTAGGTTGGTGGTTTCACAATATGTCACCACAATTAGTGTCAATTAAAAGTTCAAATTTCAAATTTTAAAATGAATAAAAGTTCAGATGTAAAGATAAAAGATTGAAAAAAATCTTTAGTTGTTAAATGGGCCAAGCTAACTTGAGTCTGAATTTAGTTTCTACATGATAATCTTTATAGTGATAACTGGAGACTTGTGAAAGTAGAAGTGAGCTAAGTAATTGTTGATTACACTCTGGTCTAACTTTTCACATAGGTTGAGATTTATGTGTCAGAATTATTCATCCAGTGATCTAGAGCTTGACGTTTTTGTATTTATCATATAGTTGGGCATAAAATTTTTGAATTTGCTCAGAAATTTCCTATTACAATATTAAGCTATTAAATTCAACATTTTTTTTATCAAATGAAAGAACTCTTGGTGTGAAAAAAGGTGATACCTACTCCTTACTTCTTTATGCTTCATAGATTTTATATTAAATATGAGAAGAATCCTGCTAAAAAATCTAAATGTAGTCAAGGAAGTTCCGATTTAGCTGATTCCCCCCCCCCCCCCAAAAAAACAACAAAAACAAATCTCTCATTCTATTATTGATGACAGCACAAAATTAATTGTAAGCCAAATGCTGTTTATGAAATTTCATTTTAATTTGCCTGCACAGTAATAATAAATAATAGTAGTACGCACTATTTTATAATTAATTGATGATAAGATTAGGAGTACATGTATTTTGCATGATGAAGATTAGCTTTCCGAGGCAACTTTTAGGGGAGACAACTGAGCTCTAAAGACTATTTCTGTCACCAATTTGTTGGTTGGTTGTTAATTGGAGTAAGATAATGGGAATATGAGCAGCATCTGTACATGAAGTTCAAAATCCATTAGCGATCTTTTTTCATGAATTTCAAGCCTTCATCAAGTAGTGCTACGATGTAAACAATTTATGCAGTCTTGTATTTAATAGCACCAAATATAGTCGTTATTTTTATGAATATACTGTTCTGCAAATATATCCAAATATAGTGTGGATCTAGTCTAAAATATGCATGTACAGTTTCTATTGACTGTCATTTACCCATAAACTTGTCCATTTCTTTCTTGTTCAGATTTCAAAGCAAGAATTAAATAAATTTTAACATCAGCCTTCTTTTGTTATGTGTTTAAACTGCTGTTTCAGACAGAGCAGGCAGTATATTAGTTGATATATAGGATTCACATTTTGACATCCATTAACAGGCAGTATGTTAGTTTATATATAAGATTCACATTTTGACTTCCATTAACAGGCATCATGTTAGTTGATATATAGGATTCAGATTTTGACATCCATTAACAGGCAATATGTTGATATATAGAATTCATATTTGACATCCATTAACAGGCAGTATGTTAGTTGATATACAGGATTCACATTTTGACAACCATTAACAAGCAATGTTAGTTGATATATAGGATTCACATCTGACATCTATTAACCTGCAGTATGTTGATATATAGGATTCAGATTTTGACATCCATTAACAGGCAATATGTTGATATATAGGATTCACATTTGACATCCATTAACAAGCAATATGTTAGTCGATATATAGGATTCACATTTAACATGCATTAACAAGAAGTATGTTAGTTGATATACAGGATTCACATTTTGACATCCATTAACAAGCAATATGTTATTTTATATGTAGGATTCACATTCAACATCTATTAACAGGCAGTATGTTAGTTGATATATAGGATTCACTTTTTGACATCCATTAACAGGCAATATGTTAGTTGATACATAGGATTCACATTTTGACATCCATTAACAGATTCTGCAAATAAGATGGTCCACACTTTCTTCCTATCTTAAAACTCTGTTACCACAGAAGATAATGAATATAATAAAAAAGCTGCTTTAGATCTAATGAAGACAATTGGACATTAAAAGTAAAAAAAAATAATAAAGCACACAGAAGTGATATGTCCAGACTGAAACTTTAAATGGAATATAAAACAGAAACATTCAGTATCTTGTACAAGTATGTCACACTTCCTGCACTGAATCACAGGACACGTAAATAGTTAATGCTGGAAATAGCAACATCCCTGTTGTATTTGTGCATTTACTGGTGTATGTTGTTGTTTTTAATAGTAAATTACACATTAATATCCAAACAACATGTAAACTTGGTATGCAATAAAATGTGCATGAAATGAAACAATCCTATCATAGTTTCTGTTGTCACTTTTTTGTTCCATTTTTCTCCTGCATTATGTCCAATCCTACCAAAATATTTTGCATTAGCATTTGACTTAAACACATAGTGGCACAAATTTTGTTTAAAATGTTGGTATATGGGCTTTATGCAACACATTAAAACTACTTTGATATCTGTGTAGATAATGCTATGGGGAGTCAAGTTTCAATTATACACATTTATGTTCAGCAGTTTGAGGTACACGTGTCATGAGCTTCTCATTTGGCAGCAGCAGCAGTGGTGTCAACAGTTGTAAGATTTTGTGCTAAAGCAAAAATATACAACTTAGAACAAAACATGAATGTTGTTTTGTATTTATTGCATACCCCCTCTTTTATGCTTTCTAAATATTTTTAGCTTTACTGTGTGAATCAAATTCAAACGAAATGGGATTTATAAAAGTTTGATCCAGGGTGTCAAAGAATGTCAAAATGTGGATGTCATTGAAAACACTGTCATAGTTCCAATCTGGGTGTGTAAGAAGGATATACAGATTGGACATCTGCAATGAATGCCAGATCAACCATGTAGCAGTAAATGGGTATCTAATAAAATGTGTACATCAGAGAAAATATGTAAATAGTTCCAATCTGGGTATGTGATATGGAAATACATACTTAAGATCCACATTGAATGCCAGATCAACCATGTAACAATAAATGGGTATCTAATAAAACGTGTACATCAGAGAAAATGTGTAAATAGTTCCAATCTGGGTATGTGATATGGAAATACATACTTAAGATCCACATTGAATGCCAGATCAACCATGTAGCAGTAAATGGGTATCTAATAAATCAAAGAACTGTTTGCAGGCTAGACACAGTGTTCCATAGAAACCTTGTTTTAAAATCAGTTGTCTTTTTCTAGAGGTTATACAATTTTACAACTTTGATGCAGATCTTTTATAGAGGATATTATCATTTGCTAACCAGAAGCAATCACATTAAAAACTAAAACACATTTGCTGTTGGTCTATATTTGAAACAAAGGATCACCACTACATTGTCCAATGAATTCAGTTGTGTCTGTGAGTGTTACATTAGTTAAGACAGATGGACATTAATAAAAGTAAGAATCTTTTTCATACTGACAGTGGACATGATAACAATAACAGAATAAGCAAGACAGGATTTTGATAAAGCTGTTTCTTTAATAACAACCTGAAAACAATGCAAAGATGGATAAGGCAAGTAACTACTGCATAAACGCAAAATATTGGATGACTTGTAGTAATAAATGGCATTTATAAAGAAGCAATGTGTAATGCATTTACTTCAAAAGTAGAAATAACTTTTTAAGTCAAAAGCACAGACACTGATCTATAAACTTATTTGTTGTTGGGTTATTACAGTCTAAAATATTACTGATAATTTCATATTAACCAGTTAAAGAACAAGATTAAACTAATAATTTAATACTAATTATGTACCACTAATATTTCTCCTCCATATTTTGTACAAGGTATAATATTACATCATTTAGTTTTCTCTTCTACATTCTTGATATATGACATGGAATTTTAACCCTATTGGTAGAAACTGTATTACATTATACGTCATGGAAATTATTACAAATCAGTTGAAATTTTATATTATTACTGGTTAAAGAAGTTAATAAAATTTGATACAATTTTCATCTGTTTTTTAACATCTGTTAAATGCTATAACATATTTGCTAGTGATACATTATCAGTTCATTTTATTACTTAAAGGAAAACGAACTCTTATTTTCATATGTGTCTTGAATGAATATACTAAATGAACAGGAATAGATGCCAAAATTTTTATTCAAATTCACCGAGCAGTTTTAAAGATATGGCTGATTAGTTTCAAACATTCATGTCAATATTCTGAGCTATAAAAATCGCCCATGATGGATACAGTGTGATGGCACAAAGTCATATCTGGTATATCCCCGATACATTAGTCTATACTTCACAGTTGCTGTAATGTTGATTTTGGAACAGTTAAAAAAACATCACACAGAACAATGATGTTAAACCATATAGTAAATAATGGCAATGAATTCAGATTATGGAGATACATGAGCAAACAGTTTATAAGGCGGAATGATTTTTGCAACCTACTCCAAGAACCTTCCACTTTTCACTATGGAAAGATAACCATAATGATTCATTATGTAAACTCGTACTGTTATCAAGATACTCCAAGATACAGCTAAAATGTGTGCTTTTTCTTATGAAATCAAATTATATCTACTGGTAAACTAGATCTAAAGCTTCTAACAACTATTTAAACTATGAGTCACTTTCAACCAACTGTGATCTTGTCAAATAACCGGAATGGAATAAACAATGTCATAGGTACAGACAATTATTGCTTTCACAGGTGAAGAGTTTACAATGTGGCAACATCCTGTGCATTTGCAAGAAAATAAATTGAGATAAAAAGCAAAACTTGGGTAAATAAAAAAGTTTCTACACATATTACATTTAATAAAATTGGTTTGTCACAAAGCAGTTCGTTTTGCTTTAATTGTTGGTAACAATGGCCCTTTACTTTTCTGTTCTGCCAAAATGACTTTATATGAGGGTACTCCAGATTCATAAGAATCTATAATGCCAATCATATACTAAATGACGTATGAAAAAAAATGAACACAAAGCTAAATACAGTACGTATGACACATATTTCAAGTTAATAAATAATCTAGAGCATATAAAAGTAATAATATTATAGCAAGGAAATACATATTGCTAAAGATGTTTGATATAGTCTTAAGACTGGTCAATACATTGCTGTTGCAGTGTTCAATGTTCATGTTAAAGTTTACATACTAGTTTTGGCGATGATGCTTGAACATTTCAAGATGTGCAAGTTGCATGGATAACATGAAATTTCAGACAAATACATGCTCACTATACAGGGTCTTGCAATTCACAAGTCAAAATAAAGAAATTTATGAAAATGGTTATTAAAAAAGGTCTTGTTCATTTCTTTCTGAAAAAAATCTTAATGTCTTGACCTTTTCCCAAAGGGATGGTGAAAAAAATAATGATACATGTACCAATTTAAAAAAGAGTGGTTGTCATGATACAAGGTGATACAAATGCAAATCACAACCAGATCTTTTAAAATGTAAAACAAAGAAACAGATATCAACAATAAAAAACTGAAATAAAACCTGTGGAATGTGAGGAGACCAAAAGATTAAATAAAAAGACCTTTATCAACACAACCCAAATAATTAATATATGTACAGAGCTGCTCTTGATGCAGAGTAAAAAAAGTAATTATTCTGAAATTAATTTTTTACAACCCTTTTATGGAACCAAGTTATACAAATTCAAAACAATCTGTATTATGCGAGTATTTTATTTCAAGCCAAAACATTACCGTATATACTCGCGTATAGGCTGATACCAACTGCAAACTGCATAGACCAAGATCTGCCGTTGCAGAATGCGCTGGCAGATCTGGGTCTATGCAGTTTGTAAGGACTAATCAGTAGAACAAATAACATAGACCCTGATCTGCCGGCGCATTATGTGATGGCAGATCATGGTTTATGTTGTTTTTTTGCATTTGGATCTGGCTTATATGCGAGTATATATGGTACTTTTTGACAATATATAACTTCAAAACAAGATGCTGGCTACGGCTTAAATGTACAGCCTACCCCCAAGTTTTGATAAAGAACAATATAAAAAAAACTTTAATTTTGAGGTTAATGTAGGGTGTGGATGGAAGGACATGCACATGGATGCCAAAATGATAACTGTCGAGCTTATGCCAAGGCAGGTTTGACAATAAATTCATGAAATGGAAATTATGAAAACGTATATGAATTATTTTAGAAATAGAACTATGAATGTGCCCTTAGGCACAGACCCCCATCCCTATCTGAATGAGTGGTGCATGTGGTTGAAAAAGAAAAGCTTCATAACTCTTAAACTGGGCTTGCATGTTGAGCCCATGATGGAAGCATTGCTATTAAGCATGTGCCTTCGATCCCAAGTTTAAAGTTTTGAGCGAGCATGTCGCAAAATGAATTGGCTTCATAATGATTCATCCTAAATTTGAACAAAATCCATCAAGGAGGTAAGAAATATAAGCAAATGAAAAAAACTTGAACTAAAACCACAACACAAATGTTCCATGATTGTGAAATTGACCCTAAGGGTCAAAGGGGAAAGACTGTGTTGCAGAATGAATTGTCTTAGTTTCAATATGATTCATGCCAAGTATGACAAGAAATCTATCAAGGGGTTTAGGAAATATATGCAAATGAAAATTTTTTAACCAAAACCTTAAGAAACTGTTAATGATGCCGAAGCTGAAAAAGTAACTGCTATGTCTCACTTTCCCACGAATGTGAACTGGACAAAAATAATCGGAGTGTGATGACAGAACACGTTTACCTAATGTCAATAATGTCTGCCAAGTTTCAGGGCAATTCATCAAAAGCTGTGGGACTAGTTATACCGAAAATATCATATATAGTACATACATTCAACACCAGAAAGTTCATAACTCTGGAAAAATGATTCAGATTATGCGAAGATAATAATATGCATAGGTTGACCTCATGTCCATAATGTCTGCTATGTTTCTAGACAATTCATTCATTAAAAGCTTCAGGACTAGTTGCACACACAAATATTACCATACAAAGAAGATATATTTAACACCAAAAATAGGCAAAACTCTGGAAAAATGGTGTGACAAAAGAACCATATGCACATGTTCAACAGGTAACAATAATATCTTTGAAGTTTTGGTGGGCAATCCATCAAAAGGGACTAGCTGCATAAAGAATTGTCATATTCAGCATATGTTTTTTTCAAAATGAGGAATAACGAACAAAGCATCAGAGCATGACAAAAGAACCATAAGCACATGTTCACCTGATATCAATGATGTCTGCCAAGTTGTCTGGGAATAGTTGCATGCACAAGAATTATCATATATAGCATATACATTTAAGATTTAAAATAAAGGACACAAATCTTGGAAAAATACACCAGAATGTGACGATGGGTGCATGCTGATCCATGTCAATGATATCTGCCAAGTACATGTGTATGTACAAGACAGATGGGCAAGCCTTGCACTTTATGCTCCTGTCCAAGCCTCCAGAAACCCTTATATATGCCATATATGTCCAACAGTAACGACATTTTGACCAGTTGTAAAATACTCATGTCAGACATTTGCAGTTATGAACATAAATCTTTTTCTCGTATTTAACTTCATAATTATAAAATCTAATAATTTCAAACTCCTTATCTCACAACACAAGCATGGAATGTCAAATTTTCATACGACGGTTGTTGAACTGCCTCAAAGGTAGGTCATAATTACTCCCTAATCCTTTCTTTAAGCATCTAACAACAAAGCAGAATAAGATACACACTGCTATGCCCGAATGATCCCATCTATACTGCCATGCATACTGTCTAGCATCAAACAGAATCTCCACTTTTACATTGGCAACACTGCTATAACGATAAATACCCTCGTGGCTTTGTTTTAAAGAAAAGAAATGACACAGAGATCAATTGGAAAGTAAAAATCAATCCAAGTTTTGCTAATTGGTTGTTCATAGTAACAACAGCCAATCAAAAAAGTTTGTTTGGGTAAATCCCTACTGATTAAGTAGTTAATAATTAATAACACCATAGGAAAGACCAAGCGCTAAAATTTTCCCTTGAGTTACCATAGACCACCTTAAATACACACAAAAAGCATTAATCACCATAAATAAATGAGATGATAAGGATGCAAATGTTAATCTAAAGAAGGCAAGACGTTACAGCAGCAAATGGTTGGACTGGTTCTTGCAGCTGATGTATGATAAAACATTGAATGCAATGTTTTCTAGCTAGTTCAGGTGTTTCAAATTTTTGAAAGTCAGCCCCTGTCAATAATGTGGAAGAATTTTTTATATAACATGATGACCCCAAATGAGACCACCTTTTGTTCGTAGAAGGGACTTCTCAAGACATGCATGGGGCCATCCATGTAAGTCATCATGCACTGGTTAGACTTGTGTGACAATGGGGGGTAGGGGGGTTTTGAAAAATGTGATGTCACAAAAACAACACCAGCACCATCCATGAGAGAAATACATAATTCAGAATGCAGTGTTGTATTGTTGTGTGTTCTTCTAATACAAAGTGATTTCAAACCAATTTTATTTTTGAAAATTTTTATTGGCAGGTCAAAGCTTTGTGATGTCATCTATGAGGGGGTTACTGAGTTTTTGTGACGAAATGTGACGAGGGGCGAGTGGGGGTAAAAAATTCACCAAAATTGCGTGACGTGATGTATGGGATGGCCCCTATGACAGGTATCGCTATGACTAATCAAAACTCAAAGCTTGTTTTTTCCAAATGCTTCAGATTTCTCAACATGATAGAGTAAATTAAATCAATTCACTGCTTGAAATGTGACAGTATTTTTTTGGTTGACTAATCAAAAAGTTATTTGGACATGACCTCCAATTAGACTGTTTGAGATCTTTGCAGGAGACCGATTTTGTCTTAGGATCGTTTTTAAAAAAATAGTTTTTTAAAGAAATAAATTACATAGTTCATTTGAAGCTTCTGACCTGATAGTATCCAAAATAGATGCACATGGTTACTATCATTTTGCCAATATACTAACAGTTGTCACAAGAAATAAAAACAATTTATTAAATTATCTGAGACGGTCGTGTAGTCTTTAACTTTTTTTGAGCAAGAAACTCAAGTTTGTGCCACAAATCTGAAACTATGACAGTTTATAACTTAAATTAGCATAGAGCTAGAATCACAGAACTTTCTAATTTTTCTTACAATAAGTCTACGGCCAACTTTTGATGACATAAGTGCACCCTATGCATCATATCTGATTTTGGAACTCGAGTATCTTGCTCAGAAAGTTCTAAGAGTGTGGGGTCATGATGGCCTACACTTCATAATTTCTAACAAGAACAAGATTACCACAAAGTTTTTGATCAGTGGGTCTCAATGACCTGGACCTTAAGTAAAGGTATGCGGTCTTGAACTAAAATACTGCACAGAAACCATTATTTTCTTATTAGACCATGAACATAACCGCCGACCTCTTCACCCCATATCTGTAGGTTTCTTTATTATCCAAGTGTAAGCCATCCAAAGTTTGGTCGATGAACTTATTCTAGAATAAACGTTATTCTGCAAAACCCATTTGTCTTTGAGCCCATTGACCTTGTCCTTTGACCTTTTGACACCAAAATCAACATAAAACTCTTCCATGCTTTAAGTGCCATCCCTTCACAAATTTTGGTTAAGGAACTTGGTCTAGAACCAAAGTTATTATGCAAAAAACTTTCTTCTACTTTCAAAGTGACCTTCACCTTTTACCCTAAAGTTAGTACAATTTTTCCTTACCCCATGTGCAAGCTATCCACAAAGGTTGGTTCATGTATGTGATGTAGAACTCCTGTTATTATTAGGAAACCAGTTTTCTTCTTTCAGAGAGCGACCTTAACCATGATCTTTTTACCCCAGAATCAATAGGGTTCTTCCTTAACCCAAGTGCAAGCCATCTACAAAGTTTAGTAAGTGTAGATGATGGATAGCTGAAATTATCATGCAGAACAGGGAAAGTTAATGGACAGACAAACTGACTGATGGATATATGGGCAAATGGGGTCATAGCAAAAAATGCTCTGCCACAAGGTAGGCAAATAAAAAAGCAACAATGGTATAACTGTTATAGATGGTATAGATCAATAGCAACAAGATGGTATAACAGTTGTTATCTGTATATTTTTATATGTATATCTTTCATTTTAAAAAATTTAAAAAAGGTTTCATTTTCATGTACAATCTTAAGTGTATAAAACAAGTACTGGTAAACATGAAATATATCATAACAAAATAATCTAAGTTTATTCAAAAGAGAGCTATAACATTGATCCTGTAGGAAAATTAAAAAGAACTGTATAAATACTTTGCAAATAATTTGTTCATGAAAGAAGACAAACAAAAAATGTACATAGGATTTTTGGGTTTCCATCTTTACACCTCTGCCAGGTATGTTTAGTAGTAATATAACGAAAGAGGAACCACTCATTTATTGGCAGTCCTTTGTCCTTTGCAGAGAGTCATACAAGTAAAGGACAAGGATTCTGCAGCACACACTGTCTTTCCTGTAAACTGTGCTGTGAGCTACAGGTATGCTAAATATATCACAAACTTGCACACTGTGATAAAGATGCCACCATTGCCACAATGTCACAACCATGTCTCCCTACTGGCTTATCTACGCATAACAAAATTCAATTAAAATTTTCACACATAATGTATCATCATGACATGACCTCTTCAACTTGTATCATATATCATATTAAAAATCAATGCAAGTCCATGTTGTCGTTGTGTTGAAGCTTGTTTATAGCTAATTTCTATAATTACCAACATATTTCCTGTCCTAAGTAATTAGTTAATGTTGGTTTTGTTTTTCTTTACGATCATGCAGAATCAAGAAACACTCTACGATTAAAATATTGTATGTATGAAGTAAAAACTATTGATCAAGTCTGTATTTCTGCTCTTGTAGATGCCTGAATATCAGTTTTTGTAGATGCATCACTTGAGTTTTCTTCTCTCTGGACTTGCAGTTGCACACTCTTTGAAACCTGGATCCCACTTTTGTCTGACCTTGCAGACTTGATTTCATAAAATTTGAATGAATTCAAGGTGGAGGTAGGAGTGGTGAGAGAAAATGAAAAAGGACTCATTGATCTGTAACGATTGTTACTATTTGAACCATATGATCCGTTTGTGCTGCTGAGATTTTCTGATGACCTTGACCTTTTGGAGGATACCGATGCTTGTGGCAATCTGCTACTGAAAGTAAACAATGTGCTAGTCCTTCCTGACCTGGATGAATTTGTAATTCCTTCTTGCGAACCACATTCCTTACCATTTTCTCTGGCCATTTTGGGTGAGAAGAATGACACTGACTGCGATGAAGTAAGACTTAAATTAGGGGATCGAATCTCCAGCTTTGGAACTTTGGCCTGCAGCTCTATGGATGAGTCTGAATCTGGACGATTTCTGGGCTTAGGTTGAAACTCCTCCTGAAATTCTGCTGCTGACATGCTCCTCCTCTTAAAACTACTGGTTGGGTTTGATCTTGAATGCTCCTCAGGACTTGCAGAATTCCTTAAAAATAGAACAATAAATGCATCTAAATTAAAGATCAATAAAGGCATCACAACACTAATTAAGTTCCATGTATGTATATATATATATATATATATATATAAAGTGAAATCCCTCAAAACTGAAAACCTTGTGACCACAAAAATTGTTCGGTTTTGAGAAGTTTTTGGTTTACTGAAGTTTTTGCATATGTGAAAAAAAAGTATTTTTCTAAGTGCTTATGTGATGAGAAAGAGAGAGAATGTAATTATTAATGCATCAGTGTCTGTGTGTATGAGTGCACAAAACTAAGAAAGCTGTTTTTTTTTTTAAATACATGTATTTAATGAAGAATTAGCTGAACAATATATGTTCCTTCCGAAAATCACATCCTGTCACATAAATAAATACAGCTCTAGAGTGGTAACACACACAGCCAATCAGATACAAGCTTACCTCATAAATATGTGTACAAAATCAAATTCATCCCACAGCTTGATGATGTAAGACAATACAACAACTCTAATCTAAATCTAATTATAAACGGAGTTGCTAGTGTATTGACAAGCGCAGCCAATCAGATGCAAAATCACTTCATTATTATGCATGGGTCTCGCTCATTATCAAACTTGTCTAAGATCATGATGATATAAGCAGGGCCGTCGCAAGTTTCTGCTGGACGAAATGGCACCCTGGGCAAGTGTGGCCTTTTTGCATCCCCCATTTGGGGGGTGGTCGCCCGTATCACCCGCCCTTTACAATGGCCCTGGATATAAGTCCATATTCCAAGTATTGATCAAAATCAGATCAGAAATATGGCTCTCAGAATGCTTAACCAATGAGATGCAAGATCATCTAATTAATATGCAGGGATCTTGCTCATTATCAAACTCATCTGAAATCTTGATGATATAAGCTCATGTTCCATTTTGATCAAAATCAGACCAGGAATATGGCCTCTAGAGTGGTAACAAACTCAGCCAATCAGATACAAGATCACCTCATTAAAATATGCATGGATTTCACTCACTACTGAACTCATCTGAGTTCATGATAACATAAGCTTATATTCTAAATTTGACAAAAGTCACACTAAAATATGGCCTCCGGAGTGGTAACAAGCTCTGCCAATCAGATACAAGATTACCCCATTAATATGCATGAATCTCACTCATTATCAACTCATCCAAGATCTTGATGATATTCCAAATCAAATCAGAAATATGGCTTCCAGAGTGGTAACAAGCAATTGTTGATAAACTGACGATGGACATAGGTCCATACCAAAAGTTTACTTGGCCTTATAACGGGTGAGACAAAAAAAACAGGAAGAAACAGGAAACAAGTATGACAACACAAGAATCAATTTTACTACTGCAGAAATGAAATTTTATGGGTGTCATTTTTCAGCAATATCTAATAACCATGAAGCAAGGAATGCAAGTAACTGTAAATTGTGGTTTTATAACACTGGTTCATGTCAGAGCTCAAGATAAGAATGAAATAAATTGGGTATTTTATTCCCCGATTTGGAATCTGACAGTGTTATGTGCAAAGCTCCCAGTACCAAACTGAGTCTTAATTATAGTGCCATTTAGAATGTGTCAAATGGCTTAGTGTCCAAGATTCAATCAGGGTGCCATTTAGAATGCATCAAATGGCTTAGTGGCCAAGATTCAATCTGGGTGCCATTTAGAATGCATCAAATTGCTTAGTGTCCAAGATTCAATCTGGGTGCCATTTAGAATGTGTCAAATGGCTTAGTGTCCAAGATTCAATCAGGGTGCCATTTAGAATGCATCAAATGGCCTAGTGGCCAAGATTCAATCTGGGTGCCATTTAGAATGCATCAAATTGCTTAGTGTCCAAGATTCAATCTGGGTGCCATTTAGAATGTGTCAAATGGCTTAGTGTCCAAGATTCGATCAGGGTGCCATTTAGAATGCATCAAATGGCTTAGTGTCCAAGATTCGATCAGGGTGCCATTTAGAATGCATCAAATGGCTTAGTGGCCAAGATTCAATCTGGGTGCCATTTAGAATGCGTCAAATAGCTTAATGTCCAAGATTCAATCTGGGTGCCATTTAGAATACGTCAATTGGCTTAGTGTCCAAGATTCAATCTGGGTGCCATTTAGAATGCGTCAAATGGCTTAGTGTCCAAGATTCAATCTGGGTGCCATTTAGAATGCGTCAAATGGCTTAGTGTCCAAGATTCAATCTTGGTGCCATTTAGAATGCGTCAAATGGCTTAGTGGCCAAGATTCAATATGGGTGCCATTTAGAATGTGTCAAATGACTTAGTGGCCAAGATTCGATCAGGATGCCTTTTAGAATGCATCAAATGGCTTAGTGGCCAAGATTTGATCAGGGTGCCTTCCATTATGTGCCTCTGTTTAAGTGAGTGTTCTCACAGTGATAAGTACTATTATTTAAAACATGCACAGAATATCCAGAACTTGTCCCAACTGCAAGGTTTATATTCATCAAATGTGCCACCATAAAACACAGAATGTGCTTTTGCAGAAGCAAAATGCTGACAACTTTGGACCAAATGCTTACAGTTAAACTGATTTGCATAATTTGAATGCATTACAAAATTTCAATTGTCTTTTTAAAATACAATATGCAGATATGCTGCATATCTAGAGCTCTGCATGCTTTTTTATCAATTAAATACATTTACAGTCTCAGTATTTCAAGAAAAGAATGTCTAGTAACTGACTCTAGAAAAGTCAATTACTGTGACAACACTCTAAATAGTTTTGTAAAACCCATTTGTCACACTATGTATGTTTAAACTTTATTTATTTTAATTCAATGGAACTCACTCACATATTACTCCTGCAGATGGTGTAGGTGTACTATCAACTTTTGGTTCACTGTTTCATGGATTTTGCTCTCTAGCAAAACTACGTGAAACAGAACCAGTCTAGAAATCCATAGCACACTCATATCATGTAGAGACAGACGGGTGAGTTGTATTGTACAAGAAGTTCCAATGTTTAAAAATCTATTATTTCCCTCTCCCTTGGGAACTGTTCTCGTATAGTGTTGTCTGATGGGCATAGGGCTTGAACTGATGCCAAGGGCACTCTAACCCACAAGACACTGATATGGGAGAACAGTTCCCAAAGGAGAATGTAATAATAGATTTAGTATTTCACATGATATAATGTGACATCTTATAATATCGATTGATGGCAATAGTGTCTGCTGGAACACTTGTAATTCCCATAGTCAAGTATAGCAGACTGTTGGCAAGGGGGAAATGCATTCTGTCCTAACATAGATTTTTGTAGATATCTATTCAGAACTCAAGAACAGATAATAATGTAAAGTGGTCTCTAAAGTGGAGGAAACTGATAAACCCTGAGGAAACCACCAACTTTGTATAGGTGACCACATACTATTAAATTTGCTGGAACTGAAGATTGAACCTTGGACCACACAGAAACAAAGCAAGTGTGTTCCGATTGTGTCATGAAGACCCCAATATGCAAAAATATTTTCTCTTGTAGAAAATACTTGAAAGAATCTGATAAAGAAGTATGAAATACTGGACAAAGTTAATGTTGGAAAGTTAAATACATAATCACAAGTTTTATGTTATCCAAGGCAAGACCATCTTGAAAGAAGAGTAAAACATTTCAATAGGTTTATGACAGAAGTGGGTAATAAGGGCTTACTCTAATTCATCAGGTGTGACAGGCTTCCATTTTCTCATTCGGCTGTTGTCAATCAAGTTTACTCCATTTATTCTCTGCTGTGCATAAAGATTCATTTGATCTATGATCAGATGCAAGAAATCCAAATAAAAAATAGCCTTAAATGGTCTATAGGCTTGATATTCTCCATTTATACATTTAATATTGAAATACCATTGAACAGGGGATTGACCTGCATGCCATAAATTTTTGTCCATCCAGCATGTACATTGGACTTGTATTCAACATCATTTTCGGGCTCAAAATCACTCCTGGCATTTCCAGTAACACTTTAACAGCTCTAATAATCTCATATACTTCAAAACTTTCAATATCACTGTCATCATCACTATCATCAGTCATATCATCATCTCGAGATTAACAATGTTCAGAGTCAGCCATTTTGAGTTTTCTATGTAGTGACTATCATAAACATGCATTTGTAAAACTTCGTTGATGAATACAAGGTTAAAACTATTACAAAATGCTTGTTTCAGGGCCCAATGTACTAATCAAATTTAGTTCCACAACCATTCATATCAAGCCAAAGGATTGGGATGTGTAAATAGTTGCTTACCTGAAAAACGACTTAAGTCGCAACAAGCAGTAGGAGACCTCTAACAGCGGCGCGACTTATGTCGCGACTAGCACTTTAAGGGTTAATAGATAACTTAATACAGTTTACATATCACAAGATAGACAAAAGAATCTAGAGAATAAAAGACTGGCACTTAAACCATTTTGCTTGGTAGATGGATGAATAGGAATAGTTTTTTCCAAATATTATTATGATTAAGAGGAAGAAATATGACACTGGACAACACTCCTTAGTTGATACTCCATTATTAGTACTTACCTATTTATTTTATTTTCCTGAATTGATGGCAAAGCTTTCACTACCCCCCACATTAATGTATCAGATTACCTGACAGGAATAAAAATGATACCTGTGTTTGCCTGGGCTGGTACCACTGTTCTGTGCCTTACGAGGAATCTGCACTACTATTCCTGGTCTGGATTTATCTGCCTTCATTGGTAAAGCCAGCTCATTACCTCCAGCCAAATCTGACACAAACTTGTCTCTCTCTGTGGGACAGAAAAAAATTAGATTTTCACAAGATTTCCACAACGAATACATCTTGCCCTTACAGGCTTTACTGGAAATCTAATTTAGAATTTTATTTCTTTCTTTCCTCAATGAAAGAGGTATAAAAACATTAAATATATAAACAAATATTTTGTGATGAGAATGCCAACAATAATGATTGATACTATAAGATGACACATATGTAAGTCAATGCGTCAAACAATAATTCTCCACATAATCTACGTGCAGAACCTGATGGTGCATGCTCATCCACATGTAACTTTTAAAATACTGTCTCTATTAGCATATCAAACACGTATTATAATACCTTCACATATTATACAACTTTGTTACAATATGAGCATAGAAGTCAAGTGGCTCATTTTAGGAATACTAGAGGCCTAATAGAGTCCATATAAGCATAGTCTAATAGTTATACTCTACCAGTTTTCTATAAAATAAAAAATACTTTAACAAGTTTAAAATTATAACTACAAACCTTGACAACAGGATAGCTAAGTTAATATGGAGCTGGTAAATTTTAATTTCAGTTAGAAATATACGCTTTAGCAGATGACAGTAGACATGGAAATTCCTGTACAAAGTGGCCATTTTTGTAAGTCATTGTAGGTAAACAAAGGTTCAACAGAATGTAGTGTCTCACTTGCAAACTGTGCTATTATGCACCCACATGCGAAAAAACTAACAAACAATACTTATACACAAAACTTCAACACTGACAACACTGCCACAATCACTGCTAGAAAAGTGAGTTGTCTTGCCTACTGCTAGATGCAGGCTTGACAAAAATCACAAGAATTGATATACTGTGAAGACCCATGTTCGTAAGTAACAAATCTTAAATAGATTCTTTTCACTTAAAGGGATGGACATTGTATTTATTACTGTACTAGTTTCACATTCAAGGTCATTGCTGCATTTTTGTATTAAAGAAAATAAAATAAATTTTGAACAAGAGCTATTAGCCATGGGTGCACTGCAAAAGGCCCTGTTCACCATAATTTGCTTAGCAGGACTTTAAGAAAGAACTCGTGTTCAGAAACCGTAATAAGGAGAAGATGGGCATTCAGGGTTCATAACACCTCTAAATGAAGATATGGAATGTTGAAAATTAAAATCATTCAAGGTCTCGTCAATGATAAATTTGGTTGAAATCCAACATTCCTATGTAAATTATGCTGCATAAGTGAAAGTTAGGAGGACAGACAATCAAGGGCCATAACTCCTATGAATAATGTTGTGGAATGCTTGAAATTAAACTTGTTCAAGGCCTCGTCAATATAAACCTGAATGCCAAATTTCGTTCAAATCAAACAAACCTTGAGTAAGTAATGCTAAGCATACCAAAAGTTAGGATGACTAATGATCATGGGGCATAACTCCTGTTGATGTCATGGAATGCTGAAAATCAAACTCATTTAAGATCTCAGCAATATAAAGCTGCATGCCAAATCTGGTTGAAATCCAACAATTCTTGGTAAAGTTATGCTATGAAAAACCATGTCTGGAGGATGGACAAATATGGGGCATAACTTCTGTCAATGTCATGGAACAATGGAAATCAAACTCATTAGAGGTCTCATCAATATAATGCTGCATGCCAAAATTTGGTTGAAATCCAACAAACCTTGGTAAAGTTATGCCACAGAAAGATCTCATCCATATAATGCTGCACATCAAAATCATGGCTAAAATCCAACAATTCCCTCAACAGTTATCTTGTGGAAACAAAATTGTTGATGGACAGACACAGTGACTGGCAGACGAATGTGTTTATGATAGAGCTTTGCTGCCTTCATCTATTCAAAAGTGCTACCTTAGCATCCATGTTTGATGTCAGATTTGTCAAAATACCATCAAGAACCTATTAACTATTTTACAGGGGCATTTTGATTTTTATATGTAAATATGATCACATGGGTATATTTGGAAATAATAGTTATATTACAATATATGCAGTATACCCAAGATGGTGCATGGTCACACTGAGGGTTGCATCAATTTATTGTTTAAGTAAAAACCATACAGAATTTAAGATCAAAGACTTTGTAAAGTTTCATAACTATCCTTAAATGTGTGTGAAAGATGAAAAATATAAAATTTTACAGACAATGGATGATGGGACGATATGCTTCTCAACTAAAAACTTTTATTTTTTCTGGTTTTGAGAATGAGCTTTTTCCATTAATCAATAAAAAGACTGTACAAAAATATTCACTATATACCCACATCTGGCAATGAACATACACTCCCTTCCCTTCAGTATAAATTTCTGCCTGAAGATATCAATCAAAGCTTGTTAACCATATACAATCATTTGATCAAATAAAAATAATAAAAACATTCAAGGATCGCTATTTATATCAAGTTAACAAATAAAACCAATCCTAAATACCAAGAAATCTTCAAAAGGGTCCAAGTTTTGTGTCTAAAATAAAATTTGAATCAGAACCTAACTAATCACAAGGTTTCTTGACTTACTTACCTTCATTTGACATGGGACACCCTGGAATGATTGCCCTTTGCATTAGGATATAAAGAGCAGTGTCAGCAACTTTCTCTTGTCCGTCAGCTGTTGGTTCCCTACCAGTGCCCCTGAGTACAGCAGCCTTTACCACATGGGCTATTGTCTCATTCCACAGTTCCTTCAGCCAACTGAAATAATTTTATTACAGTAAAGTCTCTCATATCTGAATCCAAGCCAATCATATGCAAACAAACATTTCTGTATCTGCAATTAACTTACAAAAATAAATGACCATCCATTTGTATTCTCTATCTATACCAAATATACTTTATTGTGTTTTAGAATTTATTGTATGGACTTTTTATCCTAAGAAACACCAAAAAGGAACCTCACATGGAACAATATTGGATTGGGTCTTTAAAGCAATCATGACAATAATCTATACATATATACACAGATATCAACACATATAAGTCATTATTACAATATATATATATATATATATATATATATATATATATATATATATATATATATATATATATATATATATATATATATATATATACACACACACACACACAGATATCAACACATATCAGTCATTATTACAAAATCTATATATATATATATATATATATACACACACAGATATCAACACATATCAGTCATTATTACTATATATATATATACACATACATACACACGTCATTATTACAATATATATATATATATATATATATATATATATATATATATATATACACACACACATATATCAATACATATCAGTCATTATTACAAAATCTCTCTCTCTCTCTCTCTCTCTCTCTATATATATATATATATATATATATATATATACACACAGATATCAGCACGTCATTATTACATGATTCCCATAACAGACAATTTTTCCCTGACTGACACTGCACATGATTTGTGATTATTCATAATACTGCTCTATTATGACATCATAACATATTTTATGGTGTCATGCAGCTGAGATGGCATTTTCACTATTTTAAAACAAGGTGATATTCAAAATTTAGCATTAAATCATGTCATAAAGCAATCACAGACCTTTGATTTAGTGAATATGAAGTTTAAAGAACCAGTAAACCTATCACAATGGTCAATATACAGTTAACTGGTTCATAAAACATCATATTCACTGCAACAAAAGCCAATAATTGTATATTGCTTTATTTAGTGTATCGCCATATGTCACTAAAATTCTAGCATGTGCTTATACCTATGGATTACCAACCAATCTGTCACTGGCAAAGGTGTGAGCATCATGAGATTTACAAGCACATTGGCAGCTTGACATACTTTTAGGTCTAATCTCTGTCACCTATCCGACTGCCACCATATATCATGTACAAATTCACATCGTCATAACTTAAAACATTTTTCAACCATTTTTCTTTAACATTTTCTGTAAGCACCAAACAAATTAACACTACTTCACACAAGGTAAATGTCAACATAAAATACTTTGATTTTATATGATGTATTATGCTAATGAGTAGAGCAAGGTACCTAAAACTGCAGTAATGCAATTATATGGATAAAGCTGGTCATAAGTGAACATATTGGTAACTTTACAAAACTCACACCAAACAGTAAAAGTAATAACAATCAGATTTAAATATACATTTTAACTGTTGAAAGTATAAATGTTAGCTATAATTCAACATAAAATTCCCTAACAGGGAGACACAGGCATCAGGCTAATGGACTGTTTCACCAGTTCTGTGGAGTGACTGGTATATTAACTATATACTGCATGTCTTTCTAGAACTATCAAGGAGTTTAATCATACTTTCTATCTCACTCCCATATTGAGACAGATTAATATGTACTGAACTTACTCATAAATAGCCACAGATCTCTTAGCATCTATCGGACATGAGAGGAATATTTCTGGACCAAACACAAGATCTGGCAGTCCTAGTTTGGTCACTCCATCATTCAGTCTCTGCCATATACATACCAACCATTCCACTGCCTGCAACAAATATGGTCATAAAGTATACAGCTGTACAACAGTAGTACACAAAAACATAATTGTTACATGTACACAAAAACACACTTGCTACATACTACACAAAAACATAATTGCTACATGTAATCTTATAATCATAACAACTCAAATACATATTGTACCATAACAACTCAAATACATATTGTACCATAACAACTCAAATACATATTGTACCATAAGATGAGACGCAAAAGAAAAAGGACATAATTGCAATCAAACTTACAAGCATTAGGAATACATTTGTCTGTTTATGTAAGGAAACAATTGGGGGGGTCCATACAAATCATTTATTATGACAGGGTGCTTGTCGCAACAATTGGGGGTCCATACAAATCATTTAATATGCCAGGGTGCTTGTCACAACAACTGGGGGGTCCATACAGATCATTTATTATGACAGAGTGCTTGTCAAAACAATTGGTGGGTCCATACAAATCATTTATTATCGCAGGGTGCTTGTCACAACAATTGGGGGTCCATACAAATCATTTATTATCACAGGATGCTTGTCATAACAATTTGGGGTCCATACAAATCATTAATTACAACAGGGTGCTTGTCCCAACAATTTAAGGGCTATACAAATCATTTATTATCACAGGGTGCTTGTCCCAACAATTTGGGATCCATACAAATCATTTATTACAACATTGTGCTTTTCCCAACAATTTGGGGTCCATACAAATCATTTATTACAACAGGGTGCTTGTCACAACAAATGGGGGTCCATACAAATCATTTATTACAACAGGGTGCTTTTCCCAACAATTTGGGGTCCATACCAATCATTTATTACAACAGGGTGCTTGTCCCAACAATTGGGGGTCCATACAAATCATTTATTACAACAGGGTGCTTGTCCCAACAATTTGGGGTCCATACAAATCATTTATTACAACAGGGTGCTTGTCCCAACAATTGGGGGTCCATACAAATCATTTATTACAACATTGTGCTTTTCCCAACAATTTGGGGTCCATACCAATCATTTATTACAACAGGGTGCTTGTCACAACAACTGGGGGTCCGTACAAATCATTTATTACAACAGGGTGCTTGTCGCAACAATTGGGGGTCCATACAAATCATTTATTACAACAGGGTGCTTGTCACAACAATTGGGGGTCCATACAAATCATTTTTTATTTATTATTACAACAATTTGGAGTCCCTTAAGATCATTTAATATGACGGTGCTTGTCACAACTGTTTTGATTCAATAATTTGCCTTTTGAGCGTCCAAATTTTTCTTCATTTTACCTGGGAATGCATAACAGCAAAGTTTTTATAATAAGCAGGCAGTTTTTCATATTTTGGTACCAAAGACTGCACTTTCTATTTATATATTAAATGATATGGTTTGCATCTTTCTGATTCCACACCACAGCTTATATAGTTCACTGATACTATAATCATAAGCATGATCTGTCAGCTTTAAAAACTTGGAATCTAAACATAAAACTAGGAATACTTCACACTTTGATCTAACAATTCATTGTAAGCATTAAACCTCACTGATTATAGTGCTTTTTGATTGAAACATTCTTCCTACAAATAATCTTTGCTGCCATGTGACACATTTAAACCTGTCAAGAAAAGATTGCAGAGGCATGGTGTTTGGAATTTCTGAAGCACATGTCTTGTTTTCTGCTGAGGTATCATCCTCATCAGTCATTTGTTTTGGCAATTTTCTGGAACTTTTTTAAGTGAATCAAGGCACCAAGCTAATGTCAGTCAATATTCAATTGCTTTTGTGATAAAAATGCTTAAGTATGCTTTCACAAAAGAATTCCAATTAGACTTTACAAGCATTTCAGGGATCAAGATTTACCACTTTTCATGTTGTGGTTCACCTACATAATATAGTATAAGACCAAAAATTCATAATCTGACAGAAGTGACTGTAATGGCATAATATGAGGTTAACAACTGGAATGATTCTGCCAAGATTGGAATTGTTGGTATCTCAGCATTTTAGCCATCAATAATTTAGCATCCATCAAGAAATGTATATCCTACCTTAAATAACTGACTATCAGGTTCAGGAACATAGCCTCCATTTATGTGAATTAACTGTCGAAGTAACCATCTGGCAAGAAAATTTCTCATAGGTTCTATATCAATACGGAAATGTACCCATCGGAATCGCTGCTGTATAGACAAGTCAAGACCAGTGGACCTGTGGTAATAGTAATGATCAAATTTCAACTAAAGCAATTCTCTCCCTAAAATATTTGATATTGATGTAAAAATGAAAAGCTTAGAAATGCTATTGTGGATTGTGGATTGTCCTAATGGACCTGGAGAAATCATTCCACCACTAAATAAAGCCATTACTATTATTATTACATGTATTATTATTATTATTAGAGAGTTCTGCTGAACATTTTATCTTTCTACAGCTTGAATTTGATTACTGATACTAATGTTACAATTATGTATGTATGTATGTATGTATGTATGTATGTATGTATGTATGTATGTATGTATGTATGTATGTATGTATGTCTGTATGTATGTGTATAGGGTTTAACAGCACATCAGCACAATATTGGCTATATAGTGCCAATTAAAACTTAAGTTCAAAAAATTTAAAGATAAAGAAATGCAAAAAAACTTTAGGAAAATAAAACCTTCCAAATAAACATAAACATGCAGTACCACAAGATAAAAGGTAAGGAAGATTATTCACAAATATATCATATTGATGTTTATATAGCCAATAGTAAACGATATGACCTAACAGTCAAAGCCTAACAGAAAAATAGCTTTGTTTCCAGTTCCCAATCAACCCTAATTTATGTCTGCTGACCCTATAATTTTGTCTGACCATAAAGAAAGAATAAAAATAAAATAAAAAAGAATTCCAGATTTTCTGAATGTTGTGAGCAGTTCAGATTTCACTTCATTCACAGGTAACAGTATTAGACATCATGCTTATTAAGATGCTTACTATTTCTCCTAATATTTTTAAGCACCTATTGGACATAGACTAGAAAGCACAATTCAATAATGGCTACATTTGCATGCTGTTCAATATAAGACAAATGCAAATTATTCATTTAAAAGTAATTATACAGAGAGTGCATATCTATCTATTGTATAACATCATGTTAAGTAATACCGATAAGGTCTTTTTTCAAAGGAATAAAATCAGGTCATGCAAACATGGTTCACTTTTAGTAAATGGAGGAGGGAAAAATTAGTTTTAAAAATCTTATTTCAACAGATTGACCCAATTTTTGTTTTAGAATGAAACTGGAAACACACATATTATTTGTGTAGGCAACAAACCTTGTCTTATTCATGGCAGCTATGAGGTAGAAGTTCTCAGAAAAGAAATATGTTTCCCATACATCTCCCATCTCTGAAATCAAAGTATTAAGAATACAGATGGCTTGGAGGGTTCATGTAATACTATATTAAACAGGATCAAAGGAATAAACATAACTTGTGAGATATTAATAACCATGTTCCTTTTTTTATGATCATAATAAGCAAATACCGATATTCCTTTAAATACATGAAATCTTAATTATAAACATTTTAAGTCTTTTCTTCTCAATATCTCTTAAAAGAGAATTGATTTGAAACATTAGAAAGCAAAACTATAAAAAAAATTATTTTGAGAAAAATATTTCAGCAATTACCTTTGATGAGCATTTTCTATTGAAATGATTCTCTATTGTTTGAAGTGCTACATAGAAGCTAGTAAACAATATCAAGGGAGGTAGCCACTCTGACTAATCATTTCTTCTAAAGGATTAAAATTTGAGTTATATCCATTTACATATCTTGCATGACCTTTTCAAAATGCCATGGGAGATAAACAGAGAATGTGCATTATTATTAGAACACAAACTATCCTTAGTAATTGAAAGTAAAAGCAAGGGATGAAATCCCGTCAAGCCAATAACAAGAGTCCCCCGAAGGGACTGATGCTCTACTGGCCAAAAAGAATTTCCAGAATTCAAGATAGCACCATTTCTTCCTTTTAACTGCTGAGTGTTGAAAACCATATATGATATTCTTCAGCAATAACAAGACTTTCAAATTAGCTGCTGTGGTGGATATATTGGAAGGCACATTGGCACCAGTTTCATTTGGGACCAAGCAGACGTCATTATAAGTCATGTCAATTTGGTAGAAGATGAGATAATAATACTTTCAAGATGGCCACCATGGTGGCCATATCGAGGGTCAGTTTGCAACATATTCATTAGGAGTTACTAGACACCATAAGAACTCTTCTGATGAAAACCCCATGTCATCCATTTAATAGTAGTAGCGATAACAAGATTTTCAAGATGGCCACCATGATGACCATATTGAACATTAGATCAGCATAATTGTAATTCAGGACCAACAAGACAATGTAAGAAGTCTTCTGTTGAAAACCCCACACTGATAAGACTTTCCATTTTCGAGGAGTAACAATACAAATATATTCAAGATTGCTGTCATGCAGCCATATTGGATATCAGATTCGCACCATTTCCATTTAGGATCAACTAGACATCATAAGAAGTCTCTTGTGAAAGCACAATGAACAGTCATCTAGAAGAAGTAGCGATAACAAGATTTTCAAGATAACCATTGTAGCAGCCATACTGGAGGTCAGAGTGACACCATTTTCATTTATGACCAACTAGACATCATGAGAAGTCTTTCAGTGAAAACCCCATGCTGATATGACCATTTGTTTAGGAGAAGTAGTGATATGATTTTCAAGATGGCCACTGAGGTGATCATATTGAATATCTGAGTGGTACCAATTTCATTTAGGACCAACTAGACATCATAATAAGTCTTCTGCTGAAAACCCCATGTCAATACGACTTTTCATTCAGAAGAAGTAGTGATAACAAGATTTTTAAGATAGCTGCTGTGGGAGCCATTTTGGACCACAGATCAGCACCATATTCATTTAGGACAAACCAGAAATCATAAGAAGCCTTTGTAGTGAAAACCCCATATTGATATGATCATCCATTCTGGAAGAGCAGCAATAAAAAGATTTTCAAAATGGCCACTGTGGTGGCCATACTGGATGTCCAAGCAGGACCATTTTCATTCAGGACCAATTACAGTAGATCATGGGATGAACTTATGTTTAAAGTTTCCTGGTAATCCTCCAAGTAGTTTATGAGGAGTAGCTATAACAAACTTACGCTGACAGATGGATGGATGGACAGACGACAGACCATCCCATTAGCTCTTCCTGACTATAACCAGCACAACCAAAAAGTGTGACATTTTTCAACATTGGGCACCAGGAAAGTAAGAATCGAGTAATGTTCAAACCACAGCAAAAACTAAAATTAAAAAGTAGACTCTCTATTGTAATTAAAAATTAACAAGAGACTCCCATTTCATCAAGCCTATCTTTTATTTAAACAGAAAATAAAAACCAGTAAAATTAGGATTACTATAAAAAACTTTTATCATATGACATTATTCTAGGGTTTGGACAGACAGATGTATGGACACACACATTACTAAAGTGATCTCTGTGTCAAGCTTTCACCAAGGTGAACTCAAACAAATACTGAGAGAGAAAGTAACACATATTGGATTGCAATATAGCGTATATACTCATGTATAAGTTGGTACCAACTGCAAACTGCATACACCCAGATCTGCTATCGCATAATGCACCGGCAGATCTGGGTCTATGCAGTTTGTAAGGAGTAATCAGTAGAACAACATAGTCCCTGATCTGCCGGTCAATTATGCAATGGCAGATCAGGGTCTATGCTGTTTGCATTTTGACCTGGTTATACGCGAGTAATGTTGATGGATGGATGACACATGATGCACTACGGTCAATGCATGTCAGATGCAGGATCATAGCATAAGCTCACATGACCAAGTGAGCTAAAAACAAACAAACAAAATACCATTTACTGGTACCGCATATATTTGTGTCGGGTCCAAACTGCAAACAACAGACCCTGATCTGCCAGCACATTATGTGACAGCAGATCAGGGTCTATGTTGTTTATTCTACTGATTAGTTGAAAAAAACTGCATTGAGCCAGATAATGCTGCACATTATGAGCCAGCAGATCTGGGTCTATGTAGATGGCAGTTGGATCGAACTTATAAGCAAGTATAAACAGTAAATAAATATTGATGGAAATGCTTTTATATATAATACTTTCTTGACTTTTCCTTTACATACAGGTGTATGACTTATAATTAGTTATAATTACTTGCATATGCCATGCTACTGGCCATTAAACAATCGAACCCCGAAGTGTTATGAATGGTTATCAACATTCTTGGTTTCTCTGGAATCTCATCGACTTAATATGCATGGAAGAGTATTATGCGATAACATACTTCTGTTCCATTTACTTGGCAGGGCCTTAACTATACATTTTCTTTGCACCTTTGCAGACCCAGGTTTGATCCCCAGTTCCAGCTTGTAACAGTAAGGGGTCAACCATGCAAGGTCAAAGTTTTTTCACAGGTTCTCTGGTTTTATCCACCTTGATGACCACACTATGCAAACATACGAGTTGTCAAATTTACTTAATATATGTTGTGAAAGCTTGCTATACATTAATGTAAAATAACTTTAATTTATAACCAATTTGAGAATGTCAGACTTACCATGATAAGAGAAGGCATGCTGGTGTCCTCTATGTTCTATGTGACTCAGAAGAGCTCCAAGGACCTCTGACATCTGGACTTGCTCAAGACTGTACAGGACCAGGATGGGAACATGGCTGCCAACCTGGTCAAACTTGAGTGGTACCATGCATCCTGCCAGAGATCAAAACACAAGTGCAGATATTTGTGATGGCTTCCATCTCTAGTTTCTGTTTTTATGATTCTCAATATGAAACTATTTGTAATAACAATAAGCCCAAGGCTGAATGGTTGAGGAAGCATGTCACAAAGAGATTTGTCTAAGTTTCAAAAAGATTTGTCTAAGTTTCATAATGATTCATCCAAATTATGAACAAAATCCATTAAGATGTTTAGGAAATATAAAATGAAAAACTGAAAGCAAAAGCTTAATGCAGATTTTTTTATGACTGTGACATTGACCCCAAGGTCAAAGAGGTGAATCAGTAAATAATAATAATAATAATAATAATAATAATAATAATAATAATAATAATAGTAATAATGATGACTTTATTTAGAGAAGGTCACTCAATTAGTTACAGGAACTAATCTACCTTAAGGCCTTCTTAAAATGTACTGTCTTAGCTTCATAATGATTAATTCCAAGTATGAACAAAATCCATTTAAGGCATTACAGAATATAAGCAAATCCAAAAACTTTACCCAAAACCTTAACACAAATTTTCTATAATTGTGATCTTGACCCCAGCATCAAATGTGCAAGCAAGCATGTGTTAGCTTCATAATGACCTGTGCCAAGTATGATGAGAATTTATCACAGAATTTAGGAAATACATGATAATTCAAATCTTTAACCAAAACGCCACTGCCACAAGAAAAATTACTGCTTTGCCTTGCATCACACTAATGTAGTCTTGTAGTCTTGACAACAATGGCCCTTATAATTATAGTCTGTATACTGTAACATTAAGCACTAATTTAATCCACCAAGTGTGATTAGAGAACTCAAGGAAATACCAAAAGAATGGAAAAAGAGTCAGAGCTCCTATCCCTTATCATTGTCAATAAAATGCAATTAACAATTCTGTCTTGACTATCTATCTCACGCAGCACTTCCACCTTTAATTAGCTATGACCAACAATCTCACCATCCCATGTCATGAGCAAGCAGAATAGGTTTTATGTCTCAATGAATTGCAAAAATAGGTCAAAGTGTTTGAAGAATATTTACGAGTATGTATGTGGTTTAATGGTACATAAGCACAATCCTAACTAAATAGTGCTGATTAAAAGTTATGTTTAAAAAAATGTAAAGGTAAAAATTACAACAAGAGTTTTCAAATTAGTTGCTGTGGTGGCTATATTGGATGTCATATTGGAACCATTTTCAGTTAGAACCAAGTTGATATCATCAAAAGTCTTTTGGTGAAAACCCCAAGTCAATATGACTATCCATTCACGGGGAGTAGTCACAACAAGATTTTCAAGATGGCCATCATGGCAGCCATATTAGATGTACAATTGGCACCATTTTCATTTAGGGCCAACTAGGTATCATAAGACGTCAATTGGTGAAAATCTCATATTGATATGACCATCCATTTTGGGAGGAGTAGAGACAACAATATTTTCAAGATGACCACAAGGGTGGCCATAATGAGGGTCAGTTTGCATTATTTTCATTCAGGACCAACTTGACTCTGTAAGAACTCTTCTGATGAAAAGCCCAGGTCAAAATGACTTTCCATTTAAGATGAGTAGTAATAACAGGATTTTCCAAATGGCCACCATGGTCGTCATATTGGACATCAGATCAGCACAATTTTAATTCTGGTGAAAACCCCATGCTGATATCACTTTCTGTTTTGTTTTTTTTTAGTAACAATAACAGATTTTTAAAATGGCTGTCATGGTGATATCAGATTGGTATCATTCCATTTAGGACCAATAAGACATCATAAGAAGTCTTTTGGTAAAAGCACAATGTCGATATGACCAGCCAGCTAAGAGAAGTAGCAATAACAAAATTTTAAACGTGGCTATTCTGGTGGCCATATTGGAGGTCTGAGTGGCACCATTTTCATTTAAGACCAACTGGACATCAGAAGAAGTCTTTTGTCTTTTAGTAAAAGCCCTATACTGATACAACCATCCATTTATAATGAGTAGCAATAAAAAGATTTTCAAGATCGCCACTGTGGCAGCAATAATGGATATGCAAGTGGCACCATATTCATTTAGGACCAACTAGACATCATAAGAAGTCTTCTGGTGAAAACCCCTTGTCAATAAGAATTTTTCGTTCAGGAGCATTAGCAATAACAAAATTTCAAGATGACTGCTGTGGTGGCCATACTGGACCTCAGATTGGCACCATTTTCATTTAGGACCAACTAGATGTCACAAGAAGTCTTTTAGTGAAAACCCCATGCTAACATGACCATTCATTCAGAAGGAGTAGCAATATCAAGATTTTTAAGATGGCCACTGTGGCAGCCATACTGGATGCCAGATTGGAACCATTTTCATTTAGGACCAACTAGACATCATAAGAAGTCTTCTTTTGAAAATCCCATGTCAAGATGACTTTCTGTTCAGAAGGAGTAGTGATAACAAGATTTTCAAGATGACTGCTGTGGCAGCCATATTGGACAAAAGATTGGCACTATTTTCATTTAGGCCCAACTAAACATCATAAGATGTCTTCTGGTGAAAACCCCAATGACAATTTGACTTTTCGTTTAGGAGATGGTTTGTGAAAAGAAGTTAAAAATAACAATTACTGAAGGATGACAGACAGGTTTTTCTATTTTTGATAATGGCAGCCATAATTGGTGGATCTGCATCATTTGTACAAACCTGAAAGGTTTACATTCCTGGATGCTTTCTGTCAACTTTGATCAATTCTGTTCAGTGGTTTCTTGAAGAAGTCATTTAATGGTTTTCTACTCTTAGTAATGCTGGCCATATTTGATGGTACATTGGCATTATTTGTACAAACTTGAAAGACCTTTATGCCAAGATGCTCTGTGCCAAGTTTGGTTGATACTGGTCAGGAAAGTTTTGGAAAGAAGTTGAAAATAGCAATTGCTGATGGATGCTGGACAATGAATGCAGCATGTAGGATGAAGGGGCATACCATAAAAGCTCACATGGAATTATGACCAAGTGAGCTAAAAATTGATGTTTTATCTGGCAAGAGGCTGGAGATTATGCTGTGGGGTGTTGCAATAGCAGCTGCAATCTTCATTCCATTTTTCAAACTACCTGTATACAGGAAGTGTTTGAAGAAATCAAATAAATAACTACTACTTCAGTGTCTTTGATGCACTATTTTCACAAAACACTGCTGATAGTAAAATTATGGGCAAAAACTTGCTTCAAATCAGCTGCTGCTATATTTTTAAAAAAATCATCTCTGGTAAAGTTTAGCCTCTAATTTTGTTATAACCAATGTTTTGTAAAAGACAGCTACTTACCTCAGCTGGTTTCCTTGTCTGAGCATATCTTATTTTTGTTTTCAAAACTTTTTTTCAATTATTTCAATCAGCTGAGATTTAAAGCCAATGCAGAAAGCCCAAAGTGATCTAAATGCCCATCATGTAAGATGGTGAGACTGACCAATACTGGTAAATCACCTTTCAGTTGATAATACCTGACATAACACAACATGTCATGCGAAAAACACGATTTTTGACTCCCAAACACCCCGACACAGTTGTGTTTAGAAAAACACAATTTTCAATAATCTTAGGAAAAATAGAGAAACTTGGTATTTATTTTTTATTTAATGTCTGTGTGGTTGCGTTTATGTGAGTGTGGGCAAATGTGTGTGGTGATGCTGTTGGACAATTCTATAACAAGTCTACCAACTAGTTTTGGTTTGTAAGTATATTAAATGCTTCAAAGAAAACAGATATGTTGTTTTCTTTTTTTTATCAAATTTGAATTTCCAGTAATTTTATCCCCAGATTTGCAATACAATACTCCCTACCTTGGTTTTTCAGCACTCTGACTAAGTCCTTGTGAGAGAAATCTTTATGCAAATGAACATGGATTATTGTGGCTTCTTTTCCTGAATCTGTTTCTCTCTCCTGAAATTTAGTAGAGTATATTAAATCACATAAAATTATTAATATAAAATGTGTGCTGGGCAACTATATCCTCATTAAAGGTTGAAGTATGTAATGGCATGAATGCAATCTCTCACTGGCAAAGGTTTTTCCCTCAAAATATCTGTAATCAAGTCAAAGAAAAATTTCAGATTTGATAACTGTGTGAAAAATTTTTTAATTAAATTATCTTCCTACAAATGTCAAACCTTCAAGCTTCATTTTATATGAATGATTTAATACTTTTTAAAAAAAATCTAAATTTAGGAAGTCATGTTCAAACTTCTATGCATTATAGCTGTACAGTAAATTGATATTATTGTCTTGAATAGCACTTTCTGAAAAACAGAGAACACACACTGGAAACTTGCACTGCATTTGCTAAGACATAATATAATTTTTACTTCACCTTACTCTTGTTAAATTAATTATAATGCCTTGTGATAAATGATTTTATTCATCTTTCACTCTGTAGGATATATGCATTGTAAATTAAACTGAATTGCAAAAGAAAAGAAAAAAGAAGAAAAACCTCTGCAAGTACTTACTGCAATGTGCTGGGCCAATCTCTTGATAAGTTCTGTCTTTCTTGTGCCTTTTGGACCATAAAATATTACACTTTTATACTGATCAAGCTGCCAATGAAAAATAAAATTTTTGGAGTAAAATATGTTTCTTTGATAATACTTACCCTATCATAATAAATTAGGAGTACAATCACTACCTTGCAAATCCAGCCCTCCCAAGCTTGTTTTTAGCAACAAAAGTGCTAAAAGTCATCTGCCCATCTAGGTGGGAGTCAGATAAGAGTGATCTCCTCTTTGGTAGACACACTGGCACCAAATTCCTCTCCATGCTCCATATGTCAGTTACTCCTGGAGCGAATGTGCATGCTCTATCAGGTTTTAATGTAACTGTGGAGTGGCCAGGAGGGTGTGGCCATATTATGTTCATGTATGTTTTATCGACGATACATACTTTGCTTCAAAA
The DNA here is from genome assembly GCA_029931535.1 of Margaritifera margaritifera. NCBI lineage: Eukaryota > Metazoa > Mollusca > Bivalvia > Unionida > Margaritiferidae > Margaritifera > Margaritifera margaritifera. Next base: position 4,266,806 of record JAQPZY010001615.1, read on the forward strand.
ATTGGTTTCTTCTTCAAATATTTTACTTGATCATAATAAATTGGGAGAATGGATAAGAGGTGGAGAGAGGTACATGTACAAGAAAAAGCTTTAAGTTTTAAGTCTTGTGAGAGATACAACTTTAAGTTTTAAGTCTTGTGAGAGATATAGGCAGCTAGTGGAAAAATGTCCCTCCCACAAATCCAGCAGAGTACTACTGAATGACCCAGGAAGGTAGCTGCTCTTTTTTGGTCAATAGACCGACAGATGCAGGAACTTTATAAGCTGCCAATGATGGATTAGGAGGAAGCAGGCAAAACTAAAGTGTCAGAAGCTGGAAAACTTCTTCAATCAACACACAGATGACATAGTCTTCTCTGAACATCATTGGACTGAGCACAGAAGATGGCACTTCTGAGCATGAGTCCTCAAAGACAGAAGAACATGGTGATATGGATACCTTATGCAATGCATGTGACGAAGCTGACTGAGATGGACAGTGAACAAGACTGGAGATCCGGCCAAGTTCTGTCACTTATCTCCAGGTGTTTACTGGGTGAATTGTCAATGGTGAGAGATTGGTACCAAGCATCTGGAACCAAAGTGTCACCATAGACCGTGCTGATACCAAGGCTGGAGCTGTCTGTTACTGGATAGAGGATGTTCTTTCTCCAATGCAGAGGCCATGAATACATTAATACAGAGTAAGAGCTAGTGCTGAGACTTGCCATTCCAGTTGCTGGGATCTACCTGTGTCAAGAAGCCAGGACTGGGTATACCAGGTAAATAGATCACCATACCTGGTCCCAGAATCTGGAGGCATAGGTTGAGGCTGTGTCAGAGCTAGTGTTGTCCATAGCTAATTGGCATCTGATGCCAAAGTCCAGTACTAGCTATCAAGGGACAGATATTGGACCTAGAGGTAATTTTCCGTTCATGGAGGTGAGGACAATAACTCAAGGCCAGTGTTGGTGCTGTATGTGAAGCCCTTGATGATCTGGTCTGCTTAATTTACTTCTGGACCAGTCAGCTTTCCAGCTTCAATGTCTCTACTATTGGGAAGCTTTTAACTGAGGCAGTGTTGGTGGCAATACTGATGGAGTCTGCGTCTTTGCTGGTGCATTTCCTCTTCCTCTCTTGGTTGTCTGATTAATTTGTCTTTACAAGACTGTCACCCCTACATTTTCTGACCATCATGTACAAGTCACAAGTATGGCCCCAAATGCACCCCATACAACTGAAACAGGTATCATGGTCATCTTCCACCAACTTAAAACACTTGCACCCTGTGCACTTAGATTTGGTCACTTAGTTCTGCCCACTGTGCTGAAATCTGTAATTATAAATAGCAAAACAATGGTGGATACATGTGAAATCAAATGAACTTATTGTGAAAAGGATGCAAATGAACAGCACAACAACCTAAAAACATTCCATGAAAGGCCTTATGGCATGTAATAATAGACTGTTACTTTAGATTTGTAACACAGTCCAAAAGTACATAATAGCAACTAAGAGATCTGCTTAATTACTAAATCACTATTTATATATTCACACTAACCTGATATATCTCTGATAAGTATTTAGTTACTACATATATACCGTCTGAGCTGAAGTTAATATTTCTTTACCAACTTATCCCCCGACCCATCAACACCAACATTTTCATATTTTGTCTTTTAAGTACACAGCAATATGTTTCTGCTATAAATGATTATTAGATACTGTTTGATATTATTAAAATATTGTATGCCTAATTTTATTTAATATCTCATTAGCATTTTTCAATGAATGTAATCTTCTGCCTTCATTACTCACGTCAGCCACATTATCAAAATAAAGATTTTTGTTAACCAGGAGAGAGTTCGAAATAAGCATAAGTTTGTTGCTCAATCCCCCATATCTCTTGTTGGAATTTCATGTACTTTCTATGATGACTTCTGCAAATAAATACTATTTAAATCAAATACTAGACAGAATTCACACACCATATTGAGTACTGAGATTAATTAAAGTACTACAGACCTTAGAGTTTGTAATTAAAATAGTGCTAACACGAATATCATAAGAGGATGATATACGACAAATAAAGTATGAATTCAACATCTATGAGAGAAGTAGAGCAAGAAATAGGCAGAATATATTTCTAAGACAATTGCAATTTTTTCCAAATTTGTGTAGATTATGACATTACTTTGTGCAACCTATCCAAGAAGGCCATTCTACTATGTAGATTCTATGCTATTTAAGTGCACGTAAATTATGTTATATTACATGTTGAACTATACTTCCCTGTTGTGAGAAAACTCCACAGAATCGTTCAAATGATGTAAAGGCACTAATTGATTTGATTTTGTGAGGTCTTGAAAAAGAGTGTACTTCCTAGCAGGAGCAATAGTAGTAACTGACATATGGATGGAATTTGGCGACAATCTCTCTACCTAAGAGGAGATCACTGTTGTCTAACTTTCATCTGGTTAAGCAGATGACTTTTGTTGCTAAGAATAAGCTTGGGACTGGATCTGCAAGGTAATGGTTGTACTTCTAATCTATTATGACTGAGTGATGTATTTGACAAAGAAATATTATATCTATATGGTAATTATAACCACAACAAAAACTAGTTCTGACTATGTATGTAAGAAATACAAATACGACATTATTGTGTATAAGCTGGGTACAAATACAAACAGTATAGATGGCAGATGTTGATTATCTATATACCTTGAAACAAAATGCTTAGCTACATGAACCATTTATGTTGTGTGTGTATAAAAACACTTTTAAAAAATTATTTGTGGGAAGTACTAAATTTTTTCTACATGACTGAATTTTCAAAATTTTAAAATCAGAGATTTTAAAAAATTACAGAATCTTGCAGCCAGTCTGGAAAAGCTTATACACACTGTACACTAACCTAAAGGCCCTCCTTATTTGTATTCATAAACGATTACCGTGTTTTGCAAGTGACATAGCTCTTCTGACATTAAAGAAACATTTTAAAAGTCACACAATTTACCATTTGTGACCATATATATAATTAAAAAAAAACCAACATAAATCAGTGAAAATTATTTAATTGTACAAGAGGATATCAATAACAACTAATTAGATATATGCCATACCCTAATGATATATACATAAGGGATCTGTTGATAAAAATTATCTGCCATTTCAAGGACTAGGAAGTAAACATGTTTCAACATACAATAAATTCAATTGCAAAGTCTTAACAAAGTAAGCAAATGTAACATACATACTCTCTTATAAGTCGAGTCCAACTGCAGACTGTGCGGACCCAGATCTGCCATTGCATAATGCATCAGCAGATCTGGGTCTATGTAGTTTGTAAGGAGTAATCAGTAGAACAAATAACATAGACCCTGATCTGCAGGTACATTATGCTAAGGCAGATCAGAGTCTGTGTTGTTTGCAGTTAGACCCGACTTACAAGCGAGTATAACAGTAGTTATCATGACAATACTTTTTTTTTAAAAGTTCTGATCTGGTTATTCAATGTGATATCTTGCAATTCTTCATGATCATCTCAAACTGTCTTAGAATTATGGTGCCATGATATAAATTCTCTGAACAATGTTCGATGAATATATAATGTATTACAGACATGATTTTTTCCCTATGAAACATTTGGATTCATTAAGGTTTTTAACTTGTCAATGACAAAAATGTGCAAAAATCTTCCAGTAAGCAATCTACAATAAATCTTTAATACTGTATCCTACCAGCCTGAGGTAGTTTTGTAACACTGAGATTGGAAAGAGCAGATCAAAGGCAACAGAATCACAACTTTGTGGAGCATCTGAAAAATAAAAGGAAGATTTCAAAATGTTTTCTTTGGAAAATTCCAATTTCAAGCTATGTTAGCATATTCACAAAATTTAACATGCATGTGACCAATTGGTGTGTGTGTGTGTGTGTGTGTCTGTGCATCAGAAATTAAAAATTCAATCCTGCAGAATTTACATGTGATGGTGTATTCTCACTATCTTCACAATATATGTAATACACTGCCTGAAATTGATGATTCCAATGACAACTAGAAATCAGTGTTTGCAAAACAAATATCCATATGCTTGCATGTTTTTACCTACATCCACAAATTGACCTTCTTTGATATGTCCATGAGGGTACAGGTGGATATGTCCATGAGGGTACAGGTAGATATGTCCATGAGGGTACAGGTGGATATGTCCATGAGGGTACAGGTGGATTAAGAGACTAATGAAGGCTGCATATCTACATATACTCCTTTCATTTCCAATAAGTATATACTGTATATGATCGATTCAATAAGTATATACTGTATATAATTAATTATGGTGGAGACCTTGATAGTTTGCAAGTAATGACCAATAGGTTATGTCCCTTGGAGTGGGGTGGATAAGGATAGACTCAGTAGTGGGCAATATCGGTTGCATATGTAAAATTGTCTTTTCATGACATGTAAATGCATGATTGATTATAATATGGGGATCTTAAAAGTTTCCAAGCTATGACTCAGGGAATAAGTACCAGAGACCCTGGGGCTAATATCAGCTGCTAGCCTTTACGGGAGAAGGGTAAGGATTGACCCAGGGGCCCACAGTTGGATGCGAATTTGTCTTCCATGTCTAAAATCACTGTGTCCATGCTTGTCAGTTCTATATAAAAAAATTCATTCAAATATACTGTAGCAGCAATTACACTATTTGATCTTCTAACCCCTCCTAGGGGACCAAAGGAAAAGGCTGGGGGTTGGGTGGGGTGGGTGTAAAGCTACAAACAAAATGCATAAATGGATATCATGGCACTTTACATCATATAGGAACTACTGTACCAGTTTTCATGACTGTTTGTCAATGACTGCAGGATAACACAGCATTGACAGACAGACATACAGATAAAGGGGATCACAATATCCCCAGAACATTTTTTTAAAGTACTGAGATAACATAACAAATTTTGATCCATCTGATGAGCAACTAATATTTCTTGTAAGTAGTGGGCAATTTTTATGGAAGCTATATGATCTCAACATATTTTTGCCAAATCCAAAAACAAGGCAAGGTGCATGGCAAGTACTGTGTAAGGATCTGGACAATTTTTAATCTACATACTAGAATATCCTGAGCTGTCACAATCAAACAAAATGGAGAATACAGAAAACTGGCCTGAAAACTACACCATGTGCTTATAAAATATTATGATACCCTTCTATACTGAACCTAACTATTTTCAATTTCCGTTCATAAAAAACACATGATTCTTGTCTCCCAAGGCAATGCATGCTTGAGAGCTTGATTATGTACCTTTAAGTTACAGATCATATTAAGAGACTTCTATATATATATGTATGTATGCCTTCTTGGATTCAACAGCTGTACTGACCTCTTAGAGTAACTGTTATCTTCTGTATGTCATTATTGCACATGATTTCTTGGGGAGCAACTACAGGGTATTTTCCCACCATCCAAATACATGAACCTGCAATAGATATATACAGTTATACTTGATTTTCTTATCTTGAAAAAAAATCTACATGTACCTACAAGCTCTTATCTGACTTAGATATTTAAACACAATTACTGTTCAAAGGACATTTTAATTTCATATTCAACTATGTCCATATAATTCCAACTTACAATAAACTGGCCAGAGTGGACACCTAAGACAATGCCAAAACTGATGAAAAGACTATGGGTTTAAAAGAGAAATTTTACTTTGCAATATTCATTACTGAGTTGACACAGGAGATAGTAGAATTCATTTATGTATATTTAAATGAGGTGTTAAAAGTAAAAACATTAAATTAAAATAGGAATTACCTGAAATATTTGGCTGGATGTAAAATGTAGGATTGTGCATTCAGAACTCTTGAATTATGACATAAAGTTTACTTATGCAAAAAGAACTTTCATTGCAACAATTTTCCTTCTATAATATCAACGATTTTAGTTACAGATTACATACACCTCTCCCTAGATAACTTGCACAAAATGGGGTCCAAAAACACAGACTGCAGTATAAGCAAGGATGCAAGCTACAACAGTACCTCTGAAAAATTTAGAAGGAGATGCCATCCTGGCTGGACATCGACAATGAGAAGACCGGGGGGAGGGGGGGGGGGCCTGTTTAATGGTTCAATACCAGTTTTATAATCACATTGGGAATAATTGTCAATAAAAATGCTTATTCTAATGAAGTTCTTTGCTTTTCTGTATCATTTACCTTATTTTCAAGATAACCAACCTCTGAAAGTTCGTTAAAAACATTACTCCAAGAGGTTTCAATACACATCAGATGTGTACCTGCCAAAACATTGTGTATTATTACATCACTGCTTTTGCATGTGAATATGTATGTATTCAAGTGTTATTCTTGATTCATAACAATGCAAGATTTCCTTTTTTCAAAAACTATGGACATTTAATTTGTGAAACAACAAATGTCTACGTCGAAATTCAATTTTTGTAATTGTTCTATTAATAACATATTGATGCTGTGATTTCATTGCAAATAACAGTGAAATTTCTATTCATCCTTGAGCAAACCTCTGCGTGCTAATTTGGTAATTTTAAGTTAACTACAAACTTTGGAACACGCTTCTCCATAATAAACCGTATCTGTGAAACAAAGCTTTCCATGTACTGAGTACTCCTTTTGCTTGCTTCCCTTGCTATCATTGATCACATTTGCAAATTAGTAGGATAAACCACTTATTATGTTAGATACTTTAATTACTTTAATTATGTTACCTGCATAATAATATTTACAACAGTGTTTGATTTGTTAACTGAAATCAGTTGACCTGATATACTACCATGACTGCTGGCTCTTATGCAGGTAGGTTTTGCATACCTTTTAACTTTTTTTAATTCCACCCCCTTTATTTGATTTGATACAAAAGACGTAGTTAACATGATAAAACAAAGCAGGTCTACTTTTAATTGATTATAAAAATACAACAAACACTTCCGCAAATCTGAGATCGAAACATAGAAATGCTCGTGGACATAGCTGTGATGCAAGATTCACACTTTTGACGCTTGAATACAAGCATTTATGATTATTACACTGAAACCGAATTAAAAGATAGAATTAATACATGAATTTCACTTACAAAACTTATTTAATTGGTATTTATTTCTTAAAGTGCTGCCACCAGTAGTCATTACTGACATTTTCATGGATCAATATTTTGTAGAATATCGTCATTTACAGTGAACTGAGAATTCTTTTTTTAAATTTAACAAAATATATGACTTCTTATTAAAAGTTTCACATTTCATGATGCTGATTCAATTTCCAGGCACTAATTGCCATTTCCGATGATAACATAAGTGATATATCAAAGTTTCATTTACCAGTTTTTATCATGATTTTCTTAAAGTTCAACAAATAGGTACCAATTCTTTTGGTCTTTTCTATGAAAAAAAAGGGATCCATGCCTGACCCCCTTTATAAGCGGGTTTATGAGTTATCCAGGTGTGAGTTATCAAGGGAGAGGTGTATGAGTTGTATTAGGTATTTAAAGTATCATTATTTTACATGTTGACAAACTCAACATTCTATCATATTATATGCTTCAAAGTCTTTATATTAAGTGGTGTAGAAGCAGATATGTCCATACTTACTAATATACATACAAAGTCCATACAGTTTCTTGTAAAACCTTGAAGTCTACATATTCTGTTTGCTCACCTAGAGAAAGATTCCATACACTGTCAACCGTCAATCCCAGCATGTACTGGTCATGAGCATCAGGGGAAGATTCGGGATCCAAACGACTTGTCTTCTTAGTTCTCAGACCCATGTTCAACTGTTTGTAATAATCATTTAAAACTCCAAATACACACTTCTCTATCTGCTGCCAGTCTGAACTGGACCCAATTTGAACATGGCCTATCAAGTACCCATCCATATGTTGATACGTAGTCCCTGAGCATCTGAGCTCAACTGAAACCGAGGAAACATTCCCATTCAATTGTTCAACCAGGGCTAGAAGTAAAAGAAAGACATACTGATAATACAAGGGTTCCACAGAATGCAGTTCCTTCCTGCAACCAATAATACGAGGTACTACCAATGTAGCTGACTTGCAAGAACTGTTACACAAATTAATACAGGATCATCTTAACATTGATATTATTGCCACTGGAAAAAGTAACACCTATATATTGGCATGCTTATGCAAGGGACATAATAAGAAGGTATCAGCATATGAACTTTACTGTTCACCCCACCCCACCCTTTTTTTTTTCTTTTTTAATTTTCATTATATCCCAAAGGGGTATATGTTCTTAAAACATTACATTTCTTTCAGGAAAAACATGGTGTACCATTAGATTTCTAAAATCACACCAATTGAGCTTCTTTTCAAGGCCTTTGACTTTTAAATTGCTTTCAAAATGATAAAAGTACCTGCCTTCAGGAGTGGAAACACCTTCTAAAAAAAGAACATGAGAGCATGAACTTAATATTGTATGTGAGGATAGTAATGAATTATGGTATTGGAAACATTCTGTGATTAAAACAGGATACTTCTAATATATTACTTGATAAACTGAGATATACAGTAAAACCTCAGTAACTCAAGCATCACTCACTTGATTACTACGCACAAATACAGTGACTTGCTCAGAGCTACAGAAACGTCTTCTATGGCCTATACCACAAACCATAACTTGAACAAAATATAGGCCTACAGCATTACATTTTTCAAAGCTTAACTGTATTTTGCAGGCATAATTATCCAAATGATTTTACTTTTTTTTATTCCAATCCAGGTATGCACACAAAATGGATTGAACAAAATATCATGAACAGCACATGATTTGCCTACTCCATGTTTAATAGGCCTCTATGTAGATAACTGAAATTTCTGTGCAGAAACCATTTTTCTTTTTTCACTCACAGCGACTTTGACCTTTAGACCCCAAAACAGAAAGGCTTCCTTCTTACCCAAAGTGCAAGCCATCAAAGTTTGGTCCCAGTCTGCTATGAAGAACTAATGTTATTTTGTAGAAACCATTTTTCTTCTTTCAGTTACAGTGACCCTGAACTTTGACATTTTGACCACAAAAAAAAAACACTTTGTCCTTACCCCAAGTACAAGCATCCAAAAAGTTTGGTTGTGGTATGTGATGTAAAAATGATGTTATTGTCATAAACTATTTTTCTTCTTTCACTCAGTGACCTTGACCTTGGGCATATTAAGTTCAAAATCAACATGTTTCTTTCTTACCCCAAGTGCAAGTCATAGACAAAGATTGTTAACTGTTGATGGTGGAAAACTAGAGTTAATGTGCAGAAACCATTTTTTCTTATTCCAATCACAGTGACCTTGACCTTCAAACTTTTAAGCCCAAAACTGATCAGTTTCTTTCTTACCCCAAGTACAAGCCATCCACAAAGATTGGTAACTGTAGATGGTGGATAACTCGAGGTAATGTGTGGAAACCATTTATGTTCTTTCGGTCACTATGACCTCGATGTTTGAGCTCTGGGCCCAAAAATGATAGGGTTCTACCCAAGTGCAAGCATTCCACAAAGTTTGGGAACTGCAGATGGTAAAGAGATTGAGTTATTGTGCAGAAACCATCTTGGTAACAAATGGAAGGCAGATGGACAACATCGTAACATAATACGTTCCGCCTTATAACAAGCATATAAAAGGCAATTTACCAGAGTCTCTTTGTGATAAGTATTCCCAACATTTAGCTGAGGAGACATCAATAACAGATCGACCCCATCTGTCCTTTATCTTCAAATCAATATCACAGTTTTCTACTATCACAGACAAACAATCCTGAAATACAAGACACAAAATTTAAAGGTAAATATCTCTAGAATGGCTCATAAATAACTTTGATAAATTAAAATGAAGTAAAAACATGTTTCACTACAATTCAACATAGATGTACAACATGATGTGAAATAAGGATATGAAAGAACAAAATAAATTCTCTTGCCTTCATGCTTTATCGTATCAAAAATTATAGTTTAAAACTCACTGATGGGATAAAGGTTTGGTGAAATCGATCATGAATTAAAGGTGGGTTGAACTGTCCCACTCTTGATATCCCATACCCATGCAATCAAATATATCTACATGTAGCATTTCCTTACAAGACAAAATTGATTGAAAAAACTAGAACAAGTGTAATGTTATTGGTTGACAACTATATGCAAAATGGGTCATTCTCCTGCTAACAGCAGACCTGCCAACCCTAAAAAGACCTTAACAGTAGGGCAGTCAATATTTTTCCAAATGTTAGACCAGTTTTCAGTAAGGTATAATGAAATATTAAGTATTGCTACTGTCAACTTAAAAAACATGCATTTGAAAAGTTAAGAAGTGTGGTCTGATGCAGCAAAGGATACATTATGTTCAAATAAAAAGTTCATAAAGTACACTTAGACCTTAATGACCCTCAGTTCATTTTCAGAAACTGCAGTTCCAAACTCCATGGAGGTCAATTGCCTCTTGCCAGGCTCAGTTTCACACATGATGTCCAGTAAATGTAATTGTTGTCTTTCCTGCTTTTTATTCCAAGCACAACAAAGTATCTGAACATTCCTTTTATACTTCTGTGCTGCTTATTTTAATTTTTTAAGAAGCTGATTGTCCCTTTCACCTTTAACGTGTTTTCGCTTGTTGGATGACATTTCTAGATAATGCTATAATGTAAAAGCAAACAGTTTGATCATTCAGGTGTTTTCATGAAAAACACAGGCAGGTTAAAGCATCTAAGATACTCCTGTCATGTTAGTCTGATTCCATGACCAATTCAACTGAATCTAATATGAAAACCCAGATCTGGACCAAAACCAGACAAGCTAATATCCAGATTTTACCACAATGATTGTACAGTCCTACCCGTTTATGTCGACATCCTCGGGCCCGAGGAAATATTGTCGACATAAGCGGATGTCGAGATAAGTGTTTGGGGGGGGGGTGAGTTGTCGTCAATGAGCAGGATTTACACTTTGAGAAAACAAAGAATGGAAATTTTGAGTACACGAAGACAAAACCAGCGTGAAATACACATCTATATTGACAAATTACATTTTGGTTACCTTTGTGTAATAAAATCCACAATGCATTAAGTGCATGCATATGAAAAATCCATGAATTCGTGTACGAGTCTCATGTTAGAAAATATATGCATCGGTCACATCCTGATAGGAAACTCATGTATAAAAAATGGTTGTCCTCATTTGATCTAACACGTCTTCACAATTCACTACGATAATCATTGTCGCCAGTAGCACATGGTTGCATAGTTGTTATTTACATGCTATAAAGTACATGTACATGTACTTAAATTGGCCTAGATTTTGGTCAGCCTGAAACAATGTTCCCATCTTACTGAGGCTACCAAGGGGATGGGGCTATTCACAGGGAAATGATAACATGTATTTATTTACGGAAGTCATCGTGAAAAGTACATAAAATTGAACAAGAGATATGCGGCTGATATGATTAATTTACCTTCAACGTAGCCTTTCTTTATAGACTCAGCAGCTTTCATACATCTAGACCAACAAATTGTTCTCCTACTCTTTTTTTTTTTTTTTTTTTTTTTTACTGGTCCGCCACCAGTAAAAAAAAAAAATAAAAAAAAAAAATAAGGCGGAGAACAACTTTTTGGTTTATCATCCATCCTGACAGGGTGTTATGTTTAAGTGAAAAGTTTTCACAGACATATTTGCGAGATGCCCCACGATCAACATCCTTAACAGCCACATATTTAGTTTCCAGAGACTGTAAATTTAATCTGCGTTTTACGCTGCCATTGGTAGCCATCGTAAACATAAATAAAGTTAAAAAGGAAACTTTCACAGCACAATAAACTTGTTTTAATCACATATCACTTTGTAAAATGCAACAATCGATCAGATTTCATTGCTTTTATTCAAGTTTGGTGATGATTTTTTTTTTAATGAAGGGTGGATTGTTTTTATTGAACATTGTAACCGGCTTGCTTTGATGAAGGGTACATGTGTTTTTTAAGTCGCCGCGAGAGGCCAACTTTATAGGACCAAACAAAAGCCTGTTTTTTAATCCACCGAGTCATAAAGCCTGGCGGCAAGATCAACTAATTGTTGAACAAAGTACAGGTCGGAACTGGCCGCTTGTCGACATAAATGACCCGGCGGCAAGATCAACTAATTGTTGAACAAAGTATGGGTCGGAACTGGCAGCTTGTCGACATAAATGATTAGAAAACAAAGGATTTGTTCAAGTTGGGACCAAGGGCTTCTGTCGACATGTACGTTTATTTTTTATCTCGACGTCGACATAAGCATGACAAATTTGGTAGTAATAGTAGACCAAGGGACCGGGACTTTGCTTTTTTGTCGACATAGGCGGCTTGTCGACATAAGTGATGTCGATATAAGTGGGTAGGACTGTATTTCATATTTTTTTCTTTTATTCCATATGTCCATAATTTAAGAGTAATTTTTGTAAGACTTATGGTCAAATCATAAGGGTTGGCAAGTCTGTAATAGAATCACCCTCTTTCAATAAAGTAATTATTATTATTATTATTATTATTTTATTACTTTAGACATAAACATTTTGCTTATCAGCCACTCCCTGATCTCTCAGGGCTCAAATTTAAATGCATCCATTTTGGCAAAATGGGAGTTAATTCTGGAAAATGCATGTTGAGATTTCAAGCTAATGCATATTTTTGCGAGTGCTAAATTTTCCAATGATATAAAATCATTAGTAAAACTTCACATACATAAATTCAGCAAATATACATAATAATTCCAAAATGTAAAATGAAGTTTGTTTGGTAACTGATTCCTCTATCCTAAGCAATTCTGTGAAGCTTGTAACCCAATAGTGTGGACACACACATGTACCTTCTAATAATATATAGTGGACTTGGGCACAACTATTATATTTTAAACAGGAAGCAAGCTATCTCATTTGCACCCAACCATTTCAATCACAAACACAGAAACATTTATCTGATATTATCTTCATTTAGTTAAAATCAGTTACTATGTCTCCAGCAATGACATGCTTTGCAAGTAATTTTCTGCAGGATGACCAACAGGTATTTGCGTCACATATCCTGACTATCCCCTAAAAACAAAATGATTGTACCTAATACATTCTTATTGAATCCTGGTGAGGCTGATTGTTTATGAACCTTTCATGGTCCAAAAAAACAAACTTGGACATGTGTATAAATCAGACTTCAGTTACAAACAAGAAAAACATTTTTTTTTTATAACATTCAAAATGATAATAACAAGAGTTCTTCAAAGGGTATGACACTCCACTCACTGAAAAGTATTTCCAGGAATCCAAGATAAGACCATTTCTTCTTTTTAACTGTTGAGTGCTGAAACCATCTCTGATGTTCTTGAGCAATGATTTTCAAAGATGGCCAACACAGCCATATTGGATGTAAAATTGGCACCATTTTTATTTAAGTCGAACCAGATGTCATAAGATGTCTTCTGGTGAAAACCCATGTTGACATGACCATTCATTCAGGAGGAGTAGTGATAAAAACAATTTCAAGATGGCCATCATGGCAGCCATATTGATTGCATGATCAGCATTATTTTCATATAGGACATACTAGATATAAAAAGAAGTCTTTTTGGTGAAAATCCTATGTCCATCCTTCCAGAAGGAGTAGTGATAACAATATTTTCAAGATGTTGAAGGTCAAATATATTGACTGTCCAAGTGGCATCATTTTCATTTAGGACCAACTAGACCTTGGGATGAATGTGTGGGTAAAGTTCCATTGCAATCCTCTAAGAACTTTAGGAGAAGTAGCGATAACAAACTTGTGCTAACGGACAGACAGACAACAGACAAGAGACCATCCCATAAGTTCTTTTGGGCCATAGCCCTTAATAGTAGAAACCAAACATTTTCTCTCTTCGAACAGGAAGAGTAGAAAGTCTGTCACTGCGCTCACAGAGGGTCAGCTAGGATTAATGCATTCCTACTGCACCAACTGCAAAAGATTCTCCACTCTGCATCATAGACCATGGACGTGGACCATTTCCTGGCCTGATGCAATTTGAAACCTTGCTCAAGCCTGAGCTGGCAGATAGATCGCTCAAGATGAGGCAAGCATGAAGGTGGAGAATCTTCTGACTGTTGTGCAGAAGAGACATCCTGTGCTGCAACAGCATGTCCCTCCTCTGAGGCAATGACTTGGGCTGGTCTACAAACAGGTCGAGAAGATCAATGAACCATGATTGTTGAGGCCACAGAGGGGCTATCAAAATGAGCTGCACACTGGAGATCCTGACTTGTGAAGCACTTGCAGAATCATTCAGAATGGCGAGTAGACAAAATCGAACAGACGATCCCATTTCAGACTGAGGACGTTCACTTCCACTTCCCAGACCCCCTGGTCTTGGGTTGGGGAAACATAAATGGGGAGCTTGTTGTTTAGCCTCGTCACAAACAAGCCCACCCAGGGTCTCCCCTACAGTCTGAACAAAGACTCTGCTATGGATTGGTGCAGAGACCATTCCATGAAAATTCTTCATACCAAGAATATGACAAACTTGGAAGATAATCCCTTCCAAATTTACCCAGCAAAGGAGGTTCCTAACCTCCATACAAAGAGAAGGAGCATCCTTCCAAATTTGCCCAGTGGAGGAGGTTCCTAACCTCCATACAAAGAGAAGAAGCATGTATGCCTCTTTGTTGCTTGATGTACGCTACCACCAACGTTGTGTCAGAGGAGACCAACACATGACTCCTTACTTGGTCAATGCACCCATGTAGAGCTAAAAATTACTGCGCTCACTGCAAATTATTTTTGTGTAAGGCAGTTTCTTCCAGGAACCACTAACCCTGAAGAACTAGCTCTTCCAACTCCAATGAGCACCCCAGCCAGAATCTGACACATCTGTAGACAGACAGGAGTGGGGTTCAGGGGTGTGCATGGGGACTCAGGTCAGAAACTGTTCCCGATTGGTCCACCAACTCAAGTGATGGTGAAATTCTGATCCTAGAGAAATCTGGGCTGTCAGGTGATCCCTGAGTGGTTTCCAATTCACCAGAAGGAGAAAATGGAGTGGGCACAAATGCAGTCTTCCTAGGAGAACCAGGTCCACCATGGAGTTCAAGATCCCCAGTAGTGAAGATAAAGGTGACCAGCTGTAGGACACGTCTTCTCTGAGGGACTTTAAGAGGCCATTGTGAATCAACCAGACACCAAAAAATTGGCTGAAGCTGTAGTATCCACCTTGAATGGTACCTCCTGAAAAAACTTGATTAGGGCAGAAAGATCAATAATCAGTGAAACTTTCCACCTTTTGGATACCAGGAAATCTGAAAGTACAAGGGCGGAAACTGGTCATCTAACACCCACTCTACTGTACACTTCCACTGAAGGGTGTACCCCTTCCCTTAAGTGCACCAGATTTGACTGGTGGAAAAGCATTGGGGTCCTTGCCAGAGGAGGATGTTGCCACAACTGAAGCTGTTATCCTTCCTATTTATTGAGAGGACCCACCAACTGTCCATTATGTTTGACTAGACCTCTGAAAGGAAGGCTAGCCAAGCACTGATGGAATTCTTGGAAGAGGGATGCACAGCAGGAGAGGGAGCGAGTCCCTAGGGCTGCCTCCCCCCTTAGGAAAGAGAGAGGTGCCTGCAAACTTCCTCCCTATGCCTTCCTGGCTACCTCGTCTAGCCACAGAGAGATGAGAGGGAGGCTTATACTAAGGTTGCTCCCTGGACTGGGGCTGCATCTTTTAAAAAACTTTGCTGAAGGCCCAGACGGGTGACCTGGAAGAACATGCTTCCTGGCCAGTTTTGACGGACCCAAAGTGGATACGAGGAACTGGTGTTGTTGGTCCTTTTTGTCCAAAGGTGCCATGGAGGGAATGAGACATCGAAGAGGGTCTCTAACAAAGTAGCAGCCCTAAGAAAGTTCTTACTGTGTTCCAGTAAGACTTTATAAATGTCCAGAGCAGCATCCCAGCTGAGGTGGAGCAACTCCACTGACAGTGCCATGGACATTGATAAGGCATGCCTTGAGGTTTTGACAACTGCTCTCAGCAAGCACTGTAGCACAGCAGGAAACAAGAGATTCCTCCTTCATAAGTCTGCCAACAAAAGATCGGCAGGCTATGGTGAAAAGCAACCAAGCCTTAAGTTCCTATGCCTCCAAGGTCTTAACTGGAAGGTGGGCCCAGGTCTCTGCAAAAATTCCCACTTGAGACACCCGAGTGTCCAAGAGGGGAGGCTTAAGTGGCCAGGCATGGGAGTGTACTCTGTAGCTAGACACTGAGAAAAGAGGTCTCAGCGCAGAGGGGGGTACTGACCACCCCTTACACTGCCTAGCAAACTCCTGGCCCTTACAAAACCTTTGAGAGTTCCCAGACCATCGCCATATGGGGGAGCAAAAGGAGATTTGGGTGTGAGACAGCCCCTGGTAGTCTCTACAAACTTAAGAGAATCTTCTTGTCCTCTGAGTCTGAGGGCTTGGGGCACAAATTCCAGGGAAGCAAGCATTAAGCTTTATTTACTGCCTTGTCAAATGACCAGATCTTTTCATCCTCCACCACCTAAGCCAACGGGTGGGAGGAGGCAGGGGATCTTAAGGGAAGAAGAGGCACCATCTCAGCCTGTTCTTTGGCGAACTCATTAGAGTCCACTAAGACTGATAGGACATCCTCGTCCTACTCTCACTTCTGGAAGGCAGGACTTTGTGACCCTGTGTCTCTCTGTCAAGAGGGAGACCTGGTGGTAAGGGTATTCACATCCCGTAAGTCCTCATGCAGAGCAAAGGGACTGCCCTTAATGGCAGACTTGGAAGAATGTGGGAAGAAGACTGGCCCCCTCCTTCTTCTTTGTCTCCGCAAAAGCAGATGATGTTGGTCTGCAACCCGCAACATTGGCACTGCTATGAGACCAAAGGCCTGGTATCCATGGCAGCATAAATGGGAAGGTGAAATCACTTCGCTGCAACAGATGCCCCCACATCCCATAGGGATTAAGAGGGATTACAGAGACGGGGGGTTGCTAATCCAATCCCCTTAACTAGTCTGGTACATGTATGCCAACTTCCTGCCCCCAACAGGGTTCATCAGCAACCTGGCAAGGAGGGGGGAGAGTCTCAACCTGATCCCTGTCCCTATACCAAAGGGGCTGCTAATGACTGGTACTTGAAGACTAATGACCTGTGTCAGTTGATTGGTGTCCAGAGCTCGGTGAAAAAAAAATGGAGATCACAAAAAATTCTGGATATGAATGGGAAGACGAAACCTACCCTTGAAATCATGAAACATCCAAAAATAATTGGATTAATGATTAAAAATAGAAACAGTTATGACCTACTCAATTGCCAAAGGGTAAGGGCATACATAAAAGGGGCACTCTGAATACAAGAGTCCCTAGAAGGGACTGACACTCTATTGGGTGAAAAGAATTTCCAGGAAATCAAGATAAAACCATTTCTTCCTTTTAACCATGTCTACCATTTTGAACGATGAAAGCACATGCCTCACATTGTTTCATTCATGCTACAAGATGGTGGCAAGGTAAACAATTGCTTAGAAGAACTTTGTCAAAATCAGTGAATAAACTACACATCAAAAGAAGTCTTTTAGTGAAAACCCCATGTTAATATAACCATCCATTTAGGAGGAGTAGCGAAAACAAGATTTTCAAAATGGCGGCTATGGCAGCCATATTGGATGTCTGATCAGCACCATTTTTATTCAGAACCAAGTAGATATTATAAGAAGTCTTTTAGTGAAACCCCATGCTGAAATGAACATCCATTCAGAAGTAGTAGCGATAACAAGATTTTCAAGATGGCTGCCGTGGTGGCCATATTGGACCCCTGTTCAGCACCATTTTTATTTAGAACTAACTAGACATCATGAGAAGTTTTTAGTGAAAAGCCCACGTTGATATGACCATCCATTCAAGAGGAGTAGTGATAACAAGATTTTAAAGATGGTAGCCATGGTGGCCAATCTGGATATCAGATCAGCCCAATGTTCATTTAGGACCAACTAGACATCATAAGACATCTTTTAGTGAAAAATCCATGTTTATATGACCATCCATTCACGAGGAGTAGCGAAAACAAGATTTTCAAAATGGCTGCTATGATGGCCATATTAGATGTCAGATCTGCACCATTTTCATTTAGAACCAACTAGACTTCATAAGTCTTTTAGTGAAAACCCCATATTAATATGACCATCCATTCACGAGGAGTAGTGATAACAAGATTTTCAAGATGGCTGCCATGGCAGATATATTGGATGTCAGATCAGCACCATTTTCATTTAGGACCAACTAGACGTCATAAGTCTTTTAGTGAAAACCCCATGTTGATATGACCATCCATTCAGGAGAAGAAGCGATAAAAAAGTTGTGCTAACAGACACTTGGACAATGGTAAACAGGTCATCCAATAAGCTCTTGTGGTCTATGACCAGTAAAGCTAAAAATTGCCAGTTAAAATAGAATTTTGGAGGTTGTTTTTTTTCCACTCACAAAAAAATGCAAGCAGTAAAACAAGTTCAATTTCAAGACCTGCCACTGAGATCAATTTGCTGTTAATCCACTGGTGGGATTATTATTTGCACTGCCCATATATTAAGTCTTTTAAATGTAAAGGGAGAGTTAGAAATTCACAGTAATATAATGAAAATGATGTGTAAATGATTACTTACAGGAGATTCTCTAAGAGCAGCTAAATGCATGATGGTCCAGCCATCTTTATCAATCATCTGAAGCACTTCCTGTAGATCACTCACATCTGACTGGCCTCTCCTAAAGGTCAACATCAATTTGAGACAGTCTAAATGGCCTCCATGTACTGCATTGTGAACAGGGCTCCAGCTGGACTAATAACACAAATAAAACTTGTTTTTATTGTTAAAATTGGTAATTGTGTTCTCTGATTTCATAATTTGTGTTCCCTGCATAATTTGTGTTCCCTACAACTTGGCTTAAATGGGGTATGGTATAAACTTGGGCTTTTGGCTGCCAGTAACAGTCATGTACCATTTTTCAGTAAATTAAATATATATTTAAATTTTCATTTCTCACATTAATTTACAACAAAAAGAATGAATTTACCTGACATTTAAGGAATGAAAATGTAGTGTATAATGGGTGTATTTTAAAGGTTGCTAATTTTTACTAATTTGTATACATCTGGACCTTCTGTAAAAAAAAAAATCCCATACATCATCATATATTTTTATTTGGTCCCTTAATGCACAAAATTTATTTTTTTTTAAAAATTAAAATCCTCCGCTTTGATTATAATGCAATAAAATAATACAACCAAAAAAGTATTAATGTATTTGTTTTCTGAAGACTTCCAAGTACTCCATTTCATTGACATCATGTAAAATAAAGCATTCAATTTTTCATGCAGTGGCATGGAACCAATGGCTGCAGCATAGATTTAAGGCTAAATAGTACTGTGTATACTCGCATATAATCCAAATCCAAATGCAAACAACATAGACCCTGATCTGCCATCACATAATGCACTGGCAGATCAGGGTCTATGTTGTTTGTTCTACTGATTAGTCCTTACAAACTGCATAGACTCAGATATGCCAGCACATTATGCACCAGCAGATCTGGGTCTATGCAGTTTGCAGTTGGTATCGGCTTATACGTGAGTATATATGATAGTCAGTTTGTAAGTTAGGAGTCATCATATGTACATGAACAACACTTAAAAACTTAACTGTAAAGATTCTGATTCTCGAATACCAACCAGGATGACATTCAAATTTGTATTTCATTTTAACCTTGCCTAAATCATACAGAGAGTTAAAATATGCACATAAAATCATAAATTATAAGTCTTAATATATTGTCTTCCATAATCACAATGGATGATAGTGGCATTAGAAGTCTTGCATAAATGCATCATCTTTAACATTCACCTTAAATATGGTACCATATATACTCGCTTATAAGTGAGTATATATGGTACATGTGGTACTTTCATTTAGATTCACACTATTCGCAAATGATATACCATATATACTTGGGTATAATCCAAAATGCAAACAACATGGACTCTGATCTGCCGTCGCATAATGCGCCAGCAGATCAGGATCTATGTTGTTTGTTCTACTGATTATTCCTTACAAACTGCATAGACCCAGATCTGCCAGCACATTATGCGACAGCAGATCTGGGTCTATGCAGTTTACAGTTGGTATTGGATTATATGCGAGTAGATACGGTACTGTACCTGTACAAACAATTAGGATGATCATAGATTTAACGAATATCCACCACAGCAAAATAATAGTTCAACTAGACAATTATGGGATAGTTTTCAAATTTGTGAAGGAGAAAGAATTTCCACACCAAAAAAGAGCAAACACAATTTGTCTGATCCAGTTTCAAGCTAACAAATAAACCAACTTTATTTACAATTACAAAATGAAGATAATCCAAGTTATCATATTAAACACAGAAAAATACTTAGGGGACAAAAAGTTTGCATTTTAGAATTTTGGAATGTTAATGTTAGTTATACTGTATTAGATTGACTTTAACTAGCAATGAATTAGTCAATCTTGATATTTGAAACAGTAAGTACTTCCATACATATCTTCTGCAATACATATAAGTACACCGCAGAAACAGACATATAAAAACATTATTTCACAATGAGACACTTTTACTTACATTGCCTCGTTTCTATAAAAAGTGAGAAAATTATAAAGCCTGATGTCAATATATGCACCACTGGCAGTTTTTTAAATAGATAACAAAATCAAAACTAGAAGTAACCAATTCTCCTTTCCAAGCAGCAACTGGAAATTTTAAACATATTCCTTATCTGATCATCACTGAATAAAAAGGTTTCTAAACTCAAAAGCCAAAAATCATCTAGTCAGTACTTGTGCAATTCCATTCACATCAGCACTGATAAGAAATCTAGCTTATGCCAACTATTTGAAAATAGCTTTCTGAATTTAACACTGTACATGGAATTTAAAAGTTGTATTCCTAAAAATTAAAGATCCTTTAAAACTTAAAAAAAGGTTTTGCTGCCAATATCAATCTTTATTTCTTAATTATACGGCAGATCTTAAGTCAGCAATATCTAAGAACCTGTTAAGTGTAGTTGTGTTTATAAAATGTTAACTTGCTACAATTCACCAAACCTTTGTCATAGAAAAAAATGGAACAGCAAAGTAGCTAATAAACGCTTCTTTTTCTTCTCACCTGACATGAGCAAGGGTCAACATTTGCCCATCCAAGGTCAATTGTTTATTCTAGATCTCTGGTTCCATCCCTTCTCAATGACCACTTCATTTACCAATTGCGCTGTTCAGAACACTTACAGTACATACTTGCTTATAAGTTGTGTCCAACTACAAACAACTAAGACCCTGATCTTCTGTAGTATAATGTGCCAACAGATCAGGGTCTATGTTGTTTGTTCTACTGATTACTCCTAACAAACTGTATTGACCCAGATCTGCCAGTGCATTATGCAACAGAAGATCTGGGTCTATGCACTTTGTAATTGGATCAGACTTAGAAGCAAGTATATACGGTGCTAAAAAGCTGCATAAACTCAAAGCATGATTTTATTTTATTTATAATGCATATGAGGATGGAGAAAAGATGGCTTAATAATACATCATTCATAAATTTCATGAATCTCATCTCTAATGATAATCCTAGTTCTCTAACTAGCCTTGCTATTTTTCTCTATTATGCTCTTACAAGAAGAGAGTTTCAAATTCCTTAGGTTCCACTCTACAATTATGTACTTCTGAGAGACGGACCAGTAAAAGGTGAAGTTGCTTGCATTGGCAACATACACAGTGGAGAGAATGTTAGCACACCTCTATGTTACTTTCATGTACTGTGACTGAAATTTCTTTACATGTGGTCATTATGGAAATCATGCACTATCTAAAGCAGACAACTGATCAAAATGACTGCTCCCATGTCCTAGAAATTTGAACCTGAACTAGTCCAAAGTACACTAACTTTAGCAGTTATCAAAATAGGGAAAATTAATTTTGCCAGAGTAGGCATGACCAGCTTCTGAAAGTGAAATAAATGAATTAAAAAATATAGAAAAAGTGAAAAAAAGTTATCAGCTTTTTTTCTTCAAATTTACCTTTGAAATCCAGGAAGTGAAAATGACCAAGCAGAGCTAGCAGTCTTTTGATAGGTGCACATATGAAGTAAGGCCAAGCTGTATAGTCTCGAACCCAAATAACACCCATCAATTATTAAATTATGCACCAAAATAAAGGGAATAAAAAGTTCTTTTAACAATACCTAAGACAAAGAAGATTTTTTTTAAATAGTCAGGATTACCAGTGAGGAAAATCTGGGAAATTATTTTTCTTTAAAATTTTTCTTTAAAAATCAAACCCTATGCAAATTATGAAACTGAAGAGTGGAACCTTATACAATAATATAATGCATATAAAGTTCATATTACCAGTTGTTTGCATGTGTTCTGTTCCAATGTTCCAACATTAGGTTGTGCTTATATATATATATATATATATATATATATATATATATATATATATATTACTCCGAAATTTCATGTAATTTTTTTTTGCACATGAAAAATAATCATTTTCTTTTTAGAGTACAAAAATCTATATGAGAACAAAATTATTATTTTTGACCGTATAGGAAAAATAAAGGCATCAGACATTAAAAAGATCTTCCTGATGTACAAAAACTGCTCAATTACCCATACTAATGTAAAAAAAATAAACTGGTTTAATTGTTGTTTCATTTTGATCATACATGCCTTCCTTTTGATAATATGTTTCTGAGTAATAAGTACAGTCAAACCTGTCTACAATGGCCACCCATGAGAAAAGGCAAAAGTGGTCGCTGTAGACAGGTGACCTCTGAAGGCAGGTTCAGCTCTCAATATTGGTTCATGACAAATACATGTACTATGCACCTAATAGCATTAGCATTATTATTATTATTAGTAGTAGTATGCTATCAGATTACATATATTTAGTTTAGCTATTTAGCAGAAAGAAAAATAAAATAATAAAATAAAAAGTTCCACTTTAATCCATCAAGTACATTAAATCATCACTTATCAGTAGAAATGGCATCAAAATGAAATTACTAATTGACATCTTACCTGTGATTGTCAAACACAAAACTGTCTTTTTGTTAGGCCAGCTGGTATAATTAACCATGAAAACAGATGTTCACACTTCAAACAATTGATGGATTAAGCAGTTGCTCGAACTCACCGAGATAAAAAGACAACTGGCTGTTGCAAGAGACCTTTGATGATTAGGAATGAAAAGAAGCTTCCTGCAGCTATTGTTAGTAGCATATAAACCGTAAGGGATATCGCAGGTGCAGTGTACATGTATCTCTACTCATTTGGTATGATTGTACATAAATCTCTTACACTCACGATTAACATTGTTCTCAAAATTGGCCATAATATCTCGTTTACGCTTAATAATCCTTGGATCTGAGTTCGCTGACTCCCATTCTTCTGCAACTACACAACTATTGTGTCCACTATCCAGCAAATGAATTGCTTTGATTCTTTCATGAAGGACAAAAACCACCTTGCTTTTGAAGCCGACATGTTGACACCTTTGAGAGTGACTGGACTATGATAAGTACAATTGAGATATGAAGGCTTGGAGCGGTTACTGCCGATATGCTCCAGTGACCACTTAAGGCAGGGTAAAACCAGTGTTTGGTTAGGAAACACATGACTGCTGACCATTGAAAGCAGGTGACCATTAAATACAGGGTATTTATATAAGAAATTTGCTGGGGGGAAATTAGAATGACCATTGTGACCAGGTGACTGCTGAACAAAGGTAACTGTTAGGACAGGTTTGACTGTAGTAAAAATCATTAAGGAATAATAATAACAAAGAAACCTCTATGTATTGCTGACGTATACTTCCTCTGTTCATAAGCTGTGGTGGCACAGTGGTTAGAATGCCAAACTTGTGACCGAAAAGGTGTGGGTTCAAATCCTACCATTGGATCAACCAGGGTTGGCTACTGTGATGTCCCCTTTGGCAAGGCACTTTACTCCAAATGCCTCTGCACTAAATAACCTACTTGTGTTGCTGTGCCATAAAACACCAAACTAGACCAATCTTCTGTTTATCCAGACTGACAACTGGTGATTAAGATGGCAGAAGTTACATCCAATTTATATTCCTACAGCAGCAATAACTGCATGAATCTAATTACAACAAAATATAAAAGAACTCAAAAAGACTTTTTTGTTATAAAGGAATGCATGTATCTGTGAAAGAGAAAGAGATATGAATAAAACAACTGCATTGTGTCAGTGTATCATGTGTATTCAGTTGTTTTTTTTGTAGTTGTTATGATGTGTAAGGTTGGTAATGGAAAGAGAGAGAGAGAGGTTACATGGCGATTGTAATCTTCGTTCAGTTACATCACAATTGTGAGCTACCTCATCTACAAGGGCACTGATAAGTTATATTCCATTGTCAATTAACACTTCTGAATAAACAATTCATGCCTGTTTTAATTACAAGACCCATAGTCACACCTTGTCAAAAACAACTCTGCCAGAAAAACACCTCACCAACAAGAATTCCAAATGGTCCATTAATGCAGCACAATCCTACATACATCTTTGTACCACACACAACTCAGGCCCAACACAGGAAACACTGAATACAACAAACCACTTACCCTGAGATTCATCGTGGGCACTGGTGCACCCTCAACTACCAGAATGTGAGAAGCAACATCATGTATTTAGTAAAAGACTCAATATATTGTGTATTCAGGAACACTGGCTCTTTCAATTTGAAACCAACATCCTTGCAGAACTCTTTCCCCAACACAACAACTTCACCAAAAGTTTAGATGATGAAAACCCGATTTCCCCCAAAGAAAGGATAACAGACTAAGGTGGAATATCAATCATCTGGAAAAAATTGATTGCCATGCTATCAAGCAATCCCAGATGGAAGCAGAAGAATAATATAAATCAGTATACAAATGGCATTTACCATATATACTTGCGTATAATCTAATACAAACTGCAAACTGCATAGACCCAGATCTGCCATCGCATAATGCACAGGCAGATCTGGGTCTATGCAGTTTGTAAGGACTAATCAGTAGAATAAACAACACATCAGGCAGATCAGGGTCTATGTTGTTTGCATTTGGACCAGGATTATACGCGAGTATATACGGTAGTTCATTCTGCCTCATCTTGTTGTACATACCCTGCTGGGGCAAAATATCTTCCTTATCAGTCTTCATGGATCTTCTAGCAGAGCAGCAAGAAATTTTTTGACAAGACCAGAACTCACACAATCATCACTGCAGGTGATCTAAATAGTTGTATACACAGGAAGTTACCAAATGAATTTGACAAGCTGCTCCAGCAGTTTGTAGACGCCAACAATCTCGCACCCACAGACACCTAACCTGCCAAACCTACATTTTACCATCATAATAGAGTATTAATGTCCCAGATTGACTTAATCCTAACTAACTACAACAACAACCTTTGTACTGTAAACATAGTGCTACGTGACCAAATCTACACATCCTATCATACACTGGTAAAAGCATCGATTAGAGGTATCCTCAGAAACCACCAAGAAACAAGCAACGGTCAAGGAAATATGCCAAACAAACTAAGATGGAACAAGTGCGACCTAGATATATAGAGACATTATTGTTAAACATCAAGACCTAAAACAACACTGTCAAGGCAACAACAGCCCATTCCAAATCACACTAGATGTATTCCATCTGGAAAGTGTTTTGGAGCAAGTCACAACAGATGTCATCTCAGGTCGTGGACACTATAAGAAACCAAAAGGCAGAAGCCCATGGAATGAAAAGATATCAGCTCGTGTTGTTTGCACTGTCACTTACTAATGCAGGATCTTTGTTTGCAAATCCCAATTTCACTCATGCATATGACAGAACTTTTCCAATGTTAACTCCTGTATGTGATTCAGGCAACTCTCTGGTTTGTAACACACCATTAGAAAGTTCCCATTCATCACTGATGTAGTGTGAAGTCATAGAAATGTTTGTTTGGGTAACCTGGGATGTCTATTGATCTGCAGTGATTGCAATCTGTTGTGCACACCTAACATCGTACAATAATGTAGATTTTTAACTCTTAATACATTTTTGGTACAGCCTCTTCTGAAAAATAACCTCGTCCTGGCATAGTGTAGCATGGTTCTAGAATCTTCATAAGATTATAAAATACTTCATTTTCAAACACTGAATACGGGGACATACTCTTCACCAGGAATATAGACATGGCATTGGTGATTGTCACAGTTTTGGGTGAATTTTGATGAAAATTCTGCCAGAATGTCTCTGGAATTATCAATTGATTGGACTGGAGGATGTCTTACTTTTGTGAGGCCAATTAGACAACCTGAGGCTGCGTTGATGTTGTCGTATTTGCTTGATGTCTTTTCACAAATGACATAATTGTGGTGTTACCACTGTATTTTATGACAGTTTTGTATTTCAAACAAACAACCCTCTTCTTGTTACTCTGTAGGAAGAAGCCAAAACATTTCCAAATATCTGATTTAAACAAAGACAGGATCTAAACAATTTCAGATTTGTCAGCTTCGAGGGATACCATAGATACTTCACATACAGAACTGCACAAAACAAACAAAGCTTACATCATTGCTGAAATCTATTGTAGAATAGAATGAATTACTGGAACGAATAAAAAATAATTCTTTTCTTTTCTTTCTGTCTTTCTTGTATATGTTCAGATATGCTAAAAATTGAGAAAAAAACATTTTTATGCACTTTTAGGGCAGTTAAATTAATAATAAACCCATGTGGTAAGTGTACGAATTCAAGAAATATTTGGGCAGATAAAAAGTATTTACCAGGACGAATCAAACGTACATATGGTATTATTAATAAATGCTATCTCATAATAGACTCAAATTCTTCGTAAAGTGAAAGTTAAAAAAAGTGTATGTTGCAGTTACTTAGGTAGATATAGTAGGTATAAGGAGACACAGCTACAAGAGTCACAGAAATGGGTTATGTAGTTTAATTCAGTTTTTATTCAGGGTTTTCATTTACATACAGTTTATATCATTTGGTTCATGTGTCATTCAACTATCATCCTGTATTGATAATTTGAGTCTGTATCGTGATACGCTATTACCAGAGAAAATATGATGTATTGATGCACTGATAAATCAAACCAGCTCTGATAATGACAAGGACAATGACAACAACAACAGGAAGCAAGAAGTACAACACAGTAATATGAACAAAATAAATTTACTGTGGTATTAGCAGCAATAAAAATATATTTCTTGACTCTTCTCTCTGAAGCCTCTATTAAAAAATTACCCAAAGTTAAGAAATATTTAAGTTTTTCATATAAAATTTGATAAAACATATACTTAGCAAACAATACATTATTTGTTGATGTATCTAAATCATACAATTGTCTTTTGTGGAAGCTGTTTGAAACATGAACTACTCTTTTTGATTCAAATATAAAACATAAAAATACCAAATTAACAAGAGTCCCTTGAAGGGACTGATGCTCTACTGGGCAAAAAGAATTTCCAGGAATTCAAGATAAGACCATTTCTTCCTTTTAACTGCTGAGTGTTGAAACCATCTCTGATATTCTTCAGCGATAACAAGATTTTCAAATTAGCTGCTGTGGTGGACATACTGGATGTCAGATTGGCACCAGTTTCACTTAGAACATAGTAGACATCAGCAGAAGTCTTTTGGTCAAAACCCCATGTCATAATGGTTATCCACTCAGGTGGATTAGTGACAACGCAATTTTCACAACAGCCGTCATGGCAGCCATACTGGATGAACGACTAGCACCATTTTCATTTAGGACCAACTAGGTATCATAAGAAATGCTGTGGTGGCCATATTGGATGTCAGATCTGCACCATTTTCATTTAGGACCAACTAGACATCATAAGAAGTCTTTTAGTGATATGTTGATATGACCATCCATTCAGGAGGAGTAGCAAGAACATGATTCTCATGATGGCCACTGTGGCGGCCATACTGGGTGTCCAAATAGCACCATTTTCATATCGGACCAACTAGACCATGGATGGATGTGTGTGTAAAGTTTCATGGCAATCCTCCAAGTAGTTTAGGAGGAGTAGTGATAACAAACTTGTGCTAATGGACGTACAGACGACAGACAGATGATGGACGGGCAATGGACAACAGACCATCCCATAAGCTCTTCTGGTCTATGACCAGCAGAGCTAAAAACAAACAAAATATGTTTTCAAAAAAGATAAAACAATGCCTTAATTGTATATAATTTTAATCTCTTGTTATTTTTAGTAAAAAATTTGGCTATATTTTCAATCTTCTTTTGCACACATAAATCTTCTCTTTCTGACTTTTTTGTATGCAAATTTAGAGGATTTGATGAAAAATATGAAGTTCTATGTACCAAAGTAGATGATACATTTAATTATGACTTTTATGGATAGATGGTGTACAAAAAATTAGAGGGTGGGAAAAATTACATGAATTACAGAATGGGCTTGTGGCCTGACATACTGAATACATCTGTTGTACTTGTACCCTTTGTCCTTGCATAAACTTGTGATAAAACTGACACAGAATAAAGTTTTACTTTCAATAAATACATATTAAAGTACTCAAGAATCAATCTTACGCTTGAAAATGCACTGAGTTTTGCGCCATGCTCTAGTAGCAGACGACAGCAGTTGGTGTGTCCATTACTAGCGGCCCAGTGGAGAGGTGTCCAGTTGGACTGGTCAATTTGGTTGACACTTCCACAATTGACCAAAAGCAACTCCAAACACCTGAAAAGTTTAGCAAAGGATCATCAGTATAAATGAGAAATCAAACTTCCATGTTACTAGTAAAATAGTCATTTTTAAAAAAAGTAAATATTATATATTCTCTTTTAACAGAAGATACCTTTAAATGTCTGACAAAACTCTTCAAAAAATAACCACGAGAGGATCAAATGGTCTCTGTGACCTCATTTCATGTATGTTCAATATATGGAATGTTTTAAAATGCTAGCCTTAAATGCACATTCTTCAAATTGTATATTGACATTTATAATTATTTACAAGCACAGCAAATCACAATATTTTAGAGTATTTAAATTTTAGCAAATCTTTAATTTGTGAATCTTTAATATCAACATGTTAGCAACAGAAGATTTTAGTGAATTACCAATGAGCAAAATATCAAGTTTTGGTGGTAGTTTTATCCCACCTAACAAAACACAGTATATGCTTGCATGTCATACTGTGTCAACAAAGACGAAATGAAGTGTGGTCATTTTATTCCAAAACAAGGTTGTATCAAACTGTACTTAACATGAATCACTGCTAAAAAATGAGAAATGCTAAAATAAAATTATTTACAAAACATTAATATGAGTATTTCTTCTATAAAGTAACATCCACAAATCCATCTGTTCATGTGTTTAGTATACCATGGTGCTACTACTATCTATGACCGGTTATAAACATTCTGAACTGTTTGTCCTGGTAGATGTCAGTATTTCTATCATGCATATATTGTTGTCGTAAAATTGTAACAAGCATAAAACTTTGCTAAATTCACTAAAGTTGTATGCTCACTAAAATTTTACAATTTATGTTAAATTCAATAAAAGACTATTAAATGATACCTAGAACCATGGTTGTACAAAAACCCTGAGGTAGATCATTCCAAGACAGTTTTGTTATCATGATCAATCTGACAGACTATAAATTTTGATGCCATAAATATTAACTGATGACTAAAAAGATAATTAAAATACAATCTTAGTTTGTTATCAAAAAAACTGTTAAATTTTTTTAATGCAAGATACTTTTTGTATTAAAATTTGAGTATTGTGGCAACATTTTAAAGCTCTAATGCTTCAGTAATTGTCACTTTCCACAGTTTTCCAATAAATAGTGTTCCAAGAATGTGTGGTGTCATTTAATGGGACACTTATGCTTTGACAGCAATCTTGACTGCAAATTATTACCCATTAATGTGTCAATTAAACAACAAAATGTGTTAGTGTTCACAGCAATATGTATGTATGTATGTATGTATGTATGTATGTATGTATGTATGTATGTATGTATGTGTCTGTATGTATGTATGTATGTATGTATGTGTGTATGTATGTATGTATGTATGTATGTATGTATGTATGTATGTATGTATGTATGTATGTATGTATGCATCAAGTTTAACAGCACGTCAGCATAATACTGGCTACATAATCCTGATTAAAAGTTAAGTTCTAAAAATGTAAAGATAAAATAAAATTGCTGAAACTAAAGGAATATATGTGTTGCATTCGACAGAAATGAAATAAAATGCAATCAATCTGAAGGAATTTAAATCCTACTGATTGAACATTTTATCAGCCTGATAGCCCAATACTGACCCATAATGCCCCATTCTAGCAGCAGCATGGACAGGACTATACTGATCATCTCGTAAAGAATTTGAATTGCCTCCCTTTGATAAAAGCAGATTTAGGCATTCTGAAACAAAGTAAAGCAAGTTTAGTAATCATATAATAATTAATCAGAAAACCATAAAAAGACTTGGTAAAAATAATTCATAGCACAGTACAAACACTGGATTCAGATTAATTTTCACAGACCTGAACAATGGTCAAAATTCAACTATTTTCACTTTGAGCAATATGATACCTGTAACTTGGCATTCATGTTCTTACTGACTCCCATACATAAAGCATGTGCTATATTTATACAGATCAAAAAAACTATGTATGTGTGCATGTATGTACATATGTATGTATGTACAGGGTTAGAAGGGAAATTAACTTTTAAAATTTGAGTTTTTTAAAAAGTTTTTTCAAGGTTTTAACATTATTTCTGAGGTTCAAGACACAAAGCAGTTATAAGATTAACTTCATGGTAAGCATAACATTTATGAAATTTTGTAAAATGAATAATAAAATAAAATGACCGGATGTCAGTAATTTGCATAATTCGCACGCTTTCTCGACCACTAGGCTAGCCTAACAAAAAACCCATGTGCAAAAAAGAATTTGTTGTGAGGTTGGGATAAAGCCGTTTATCATTTTTTAAAATTTTTAGTTTTTTTTATTATTTAGGTTTCCTTCAGTTTTTTGTGTGGCTTTTTTAGGTTTCTAAGGTCAAAATGAAATTTTTGGGTTTTCAAGGTTTTGGAGGTCTGTTTCCAACCCTGTATGTAGGTAGGTAGGTATCAAACCTCCGGAAACCCTTGTAATTTGTATATTCCAAACATGTCTGATGGTAATTATAAGAATACTCCTGTCAGACATTCTTAGTTATGAATGTAAATTTTATTCTTTTTTTCTTACATTTAACTTCACAACTGAAAAATCAAATAATTTCAAACCCCTGATCTGACAAAACAAACATGGGATGTCATATCTTTGTGTGACAGGTGTCAGACTGCCTTGAGTGTCGGTCATAATTGTTCCCTAATCCTGGTTTTGCACTTCCACCAACAAAGCACCAGAGTGATCCCATATATCCTGCTATGTATACTGTCAAGCATCAAACAGAACCTGTCCTTTACATTGTCAGCACTGCTATAACAATAAATACTATTGCATCTATGTTTCAAATAAGTAGAACAATAGGAAAACAAGCAGAACAAAGCACCAATTGGAGTTTTGTTAATTGGTTGTTCATTACTGAAACAATCAACAGAATAAGTTTGATGGCATAAATTGCCACTGATTAAGTAGATAACAATTAATAAGATCATAGGAATGTCACAGCATTCTTATTGTCACCCAATTTAACACTGATCTTAAATATACACAACAAGCATTAACCAACATGAATAAGAGAAAGAGAGGCATTTGGGACACAAACTTTTATCCGAAGAAGTCAAGAAGTTTCAACAGCAAATGGTCAAACCAGTTCTCACTGCTGAAGTACAACAAAACACTGAATGAAACGTTTTGCAAGTTATGTCAAAAACACAAGCACAAGAACAATTTTATCAGTCCAGGTGTTTCAAATTTTTGGAAAGTCATCCCTTGTCAACCCTGTGGGATGTAATAAACTTATACATTCCTCAAAAGCTGAAACTTGCAAAAAGCAACACTCTTGATACTATGTTTGACAAAGTGTGAAACAAAGCAGATGAAGTTATGACAGCTATTTTGAAACACTTATCAATACATGTACCTCTTCCATGTCTAGCACTAGTTCTTAAAAACTTATATTATCAGTTGCTGAAAGTTCATTATTTTAGAGAGAAAATGCATTTCACGCAGATGCAGTAAAAGATTATGATGTTTTGTGCATTTAAAAAAATGAAAAAAAGTTTAGAAAAACATCAAAATACCTGTATCTGTATCATAAATATATACAAATAACTGTATCTACTATAAATATATTATAGTATAGGCATACATGTGACAGAACCAGGACATCAAACCAGTCGATTTACAAATTTTTATAAGTAGACTGACTTCTAAACCAGTTGATTTTTTATCAGCATAAATTTTACATGTTTTTAGGGGACTGAAAAGAAAACAAGTGGATTTTTTGACATAATATATGTGCTCTCTTCATTCTATAATAAAACATCAACTTTTGAACATGAATCAGATTCTAATGGAAGATGTTACAATAATAATGAATGAATACTAGTCAATGTATTATCAATTAAATGATAATAAAATCCACAGGCATTTTTAGTTTCCTTCATAAGATTACTGATGACATTCATTTTGTTTATTAAGTTTCACACTTAACAGACTCTCAATAGTTTTCTGGTCCAGATTTTCCCTTGAAACACTTTGTATTTTGCGAAGAATGGAGAATGTACTGTCTGTATCAGCATTAGAAGTGGCAATAACAAAACAACCACACTCAGATATCATTTATATTACATAAAGCCATCTGATTTGGAGCATCGTATTTAACAGCCCAATTATAACCCAGCAATTAATAGCAGAAGTTTGTTAACTGTCTCCAATTAAACTGAATTAAATTTATTGCTGAAATGAACAATGATATGTGAAAATTGTCATGATTCCAAGCCTAATCATTGTCTGTCTGTCTCTGATAATTAAGTTGCAATCAAAGATTTTCAGATTTTATTTTCCAACAAAGGTGAAACACCTCACACCATCAATTATAGTTTGCTTGCATGCATTTTCTTGTTTTGGCATATATTATACAATGTTCAAGACTACCAGATCCCAGTATCCAAAATCTCTCTCTCTCTCTCTCATATGTCATATGCTAAGTCAATATGTGGTTTATTTAGTTCACTTATTTACAGAAAAGATGTGTAGCTATATAAACTACAGTACTGTGGGTTAGAATTTGAATTTGTTCATGCTTTTTATGCCAAGAAAATATGTATTGTGCCTTGTGCAGGGACACACCATACCATAGTAGGTGAACCTGCCAACCATCTCCAGTTGTGTTGACACCTGAAATTGTCTGTGAGCTCGGGGGGGGGGGGGGGGGGTTGACCACCAGTTTGAAACTGTCTTACAAGCCTAAACCAAACCAAATGTATGGCAAATCATGTATATTTTTTTATTCTGCAAACAAACAAACAAATCCAGTCATGATTTTTTTTATGCAACTTTTATCCAATTTAGTCCAAATAATATCATGATTTTTTTTATGCAACTTTTATCCAATTTAGTCCAAATAAGTCATATAGTCATCTGCTTTCCGCAATTCTGCATACAGGTCTCTCTATCTCTCTCAACAAATTTGTGAGGATTTGGAAAATGGTATTTTCAATTGATTTTTAGCTGATAATGAAACAGAGTTGTTGATATTCTATTTTTGTGATGTTGAGACAACATGCACTGACTCCTTTAGCCTCCGACTTTAATCCTTTCATTTGCTATTTGTACTCTCCTCCTTTCTGTTATTCTTGTGGATTAATTTCCCTTTTTTTCCTAATCATGGTTACTTTTGAAATAATGACATTCACATTTAGATGTAACTTGGTATCCTAGCAGTGCATTTTTCAGTAACCACTCACAACATACTATCTCTTTGTGTAGTGAATTAGCAAATGTTTTTTTTTTTAAATTATATGTGTCAATATATTTACATATGTGTAGCTAAAAACGTCTTCACCAACAATGGGACTTTAATGTCGATGCATCTGCTTCAGACAGACATGCTCATGAAGAGAACCATGTTTTACCAATTTGATCACGCATTTTGTTTTAGAGTTGTTTTTTTTTTTGGGGGGGGGGGGGGGGGGGTAGTAAATAGTGGCTGCATATGAAACTTCCTCATCCAATATATGGTATTGTGTATATAGCTTTGGGGGGAAAAAAGGTGAATGTATCATGAAAATATGAGTACAAATTTACATGTCTTCAGCAGTGGTGAGCACATCACCTCTCTCGCAAAAGAATTCAATGATTTGATACACTGTATTTTCACTTGACATTTAGCTGACAACGAAATTGCTAGTTCATGATATTCCTATTTTTTCTTGTAAAATCTTTACTCCTTTTAATCAGTTATTCAGTTTTTGGCAACCACTTACAACCTACCCCCCCCCCCCAAGCTCTCTTTTGTGCATTTATTACATTCATTACCAATATACTTATTACACAATTAACACTTTTATCAGGCTTCTGTCATTCAGCATTCAAGTTTTTCATACGACTATCAAGCTTGGGTTTTTGCCAGGTTTTGCATGTAAAGATTTTAACAACTTTTATTCTAAATATAAAACATTTTAACAATCAAAGAACTGCATTTATTATTCTTAAAAATTTAATGATAACAGAAATTGCAAATGGTTCTGATAACATTGGATTTTTTTTTTAAAAACTGAAAATGAGATGCTACACTCAATATATAGTTTAACTAAGTTTGCACATCATTGCATTACATTCATGTAATCTAAAATTTGGTTAGAAAGAAAAAGAAAATTTTAAAAACCCACATAATCGACAATTTACAAGGGCAACAACATATACAATGCTCCACCTAACATGCTCTCTGTCTTTGTCTCTCTGTGAAACTCTTTAAAAGATGCTTGCTGGGGTCATAAACAGTACATCACGCCAACTTTATCAACATGAGAGAGCATGGTATGCAGAGCTATTCTCCATGAAAAGCTGCGGCAACTCAGTCAGGACACGTTGGGAGATGGTGGAGGGACTTTTTCTTGATTTTTTCCATGCTATTTCCTTCCCACACCCTCCCCCTTTAAAATTTTATGGTAATAATGAAAAATTAAGTGAGTTGTACTGTTGAGCAAAAAAATATATTGCACAATTATATAATAAGTGGCTCAAGTGGACCTGATGTTGCTCACCTGGCAAACATCGGTCTAAAAGGCAAAGGCAGTAGAATGAAGACAGGTAACTTGGGTTAAAAGACAACCATGTCATAACATTTCCAGCTATCTAGTTAAAACTAGTGGTATTTGACATGTTGTTTAAAAGTATTTCTACTTTGACTAACTTCAGCTGAACTAAATATTGTATTGGCATCTTTCATATGAATGTGAAAGGTGTTCATGCTTGGACTATGAAATCTGGTCTTATATAGTCTGGCAGTTTTGTAGAGAAAGTCATTTAATGGTAGCCATATTTGATGGCAGTTTGGCATCAATAGTACAAATCTGAAAGACCTTCACGCCAGGATGCTTTCTGTAATTCAGTTGAGCAATTTTTATGAAGTCAATTAAAGATTTTTCTATTTTTTGAAATGGTGGCCATATTTATTGGTGGATTGGTATCATTTATATAGATTCAAAGACCTTCATGCAATAATGTTGTCAAATATGGTCAACTTTTGTTGAGCAGTTTTTGAGAAGAAGTTTATAGACGTTTCTTTTTTTAGAAATGATGATCATATTTGATGGCAGATCAGCACCATTTGTAAAAGACTGAAAGGCCTTTATGCAAGGATGCTCTCTGTCAAATTTGGTGCTAAGCTGTTTTTACAAAGAAGTCATGTAAAGGTACTTCTATTTTTAGTAATGGTGGCCATATTTGACAACAGACGGGATTCATTCGTATACATTCTAAAGGAATTTATGCCAGAGAGCTTTCTGTAAAATATAGTCAAATTCTGCAGTTTTTGAGAAGTAGTTTTATGGTTCTTTTCTATTTCTAGTAATGGTGGCCATATTTTAAGGCAGATTGGTATCATTTGTTCAAATGTGAGAGAGATTCACATCTTGTTGCCACATGTGAATTTCACTTGAACTCTTATGAGCAGTTTTGGAGAAAAAGATGAAAGTGCTGACAGATGGCACACAATGCATGGATGCGCAACAGTCAAAAGACCATACCATAAGCTAACCTGACCTTATGGCCAGGTGAACTCAGAAAAATAATGTATGAGAATGCATAATTACACAAGTTTTATGATTTACATTATCAAACCTACTTTCTTGGCCAGCCTCTGCAGCACAGTGGACAGGAGTGGTTCCATCTTTCATTGGCAGGTTTACATCAGCATCCAGTTCCAAGATCAGTTTCCGTAGGGACTCTAGGTTTCCGCTTGCAGCGTATTTGTGGATTGGGGATGATGGAAGTTCAAATGATACAGATGTTGCTAAGGATGACAGTGATGATCGCAGAGAGGAGGAAGAAGATGATAATAATGGTGATGATGCTATAGGTGAAGCTTCTGTTTTTTGTTTCTTCATACCAGATGGATTATTCGAATCTGGAAAGAATTAAAGAGAAAAAATTGTGAACACAATTCTGTACAGAATGAAATGCAACTTATAGTGTTGAAACATGTTTTAAACAAAATGTATAAACCAAGTGACTGGGAAACTTAGCATATGACAAAAAAATACTTCAATTTGGAATGTCAAAAATTAGTCAATAGTATTATTTTCCCAGTCTTAATCAGAAAACTCAAAGAGAGTATTTTCTGTATTTTTTCATACAGCATCAAACAATCAAATCATAATTATTTTTGTCCCTTAATTTTATACAGTATATCCAATACCAACTGCATAGACCCAGATCTGCCATCTATGCAGTTTGTAAGGACTAATCACTAGAACAAGCAACATAGACCCTGATCTGCCAGCGCATTATGCATGGCAGATCAGGGTCTATGTTGCTTGCATTTTGACCCGGCTTATACACCATTTTCAATTTGGACCAACTAGACCTTGGGATGAATGTGTACATAAAGTTTTATTGTAATTCTCCAAGAAGTTTAGGATGAGTAACAATAACAAACTTATGCATGGACAACAGAGGGACTGAAAACTGGACAGACAACAGGCCATATCATAAGCTCATTTGATTTATGACCAGTAGAGCTAAACATTATGGGAACAATGTGATTTGTCAAAATGTGCATTTTGAGATGATAACCATAACATTTGCACAGTTTCATGGCAATCCAATGAAAGCTAGGACTAGTTGTGTTCACAAGATTTTGTCATATGCTGCATTCAATCGCAAGTCAAAAAGGGGAATAACTCTTATAAAACTGCAGGAGAAAAGTAATTTTTCAGTATGTGATGACCATAATATTTACCAAGTTTCATTGCAATCCTTCAAAAACTGATTGACTAGTTGCATTCATAAGATTGTGTGATGGGACAGAAAGATGGACAGATTGAAGGATGGATGAATGGACAGACAGATGAACATGTAGATTCCTTCATACCCCTTCCTCAGAGGCATTGGTATAAAAATTAAAAACAATTCTGATAATCTCATGTGTGCAATATTTTATGAAACTAATTATCAGATATAACAGGTAAGGCATCATAAACAACATGTGAAAAAAATAAAGTGTCTTTGATCAAAATTGTAAGAAGGTAAAAGAAAAATGCTTGCATTAGTTGTCCACTGAAGTTAATGAAAAAGATTACATTTTTAATTGGCAATTCCATTAAATTAAGAATGTTTAATTACATATTAAATTGTCAATGAACCATTAATCAAAAGCATCAAATCAATTTTAAATGAAATGAAATTACCTGCAAGAGTTCAATGTTAAATAAACATCTCATATGATTTAAACAATGTTGCGCTAAGATATTCATAGTCTTACAAGCAAATGAATATTGTTAAATTTGGCACATGCACTATATATCTATCAAAACCAAAATACAGAACAGAGCAACTGCAATGGTTCACCGACACAAATTCACATGCTTTTTATTGCATATTCCAAGCCCCCACCCACCCCCACTATTAGACAATGATCCAGGGGTTCATAATGCAAAATTCATAACATATACATATTCCTGCTATGACTGTACATATAAAGTTTGGTCTGAAAATATTTGAAAATGTGATTGCATTTGAAATTTGTGTATATCTGACCTTTCACCCTCTCCAAAGGACCCTAAGGGCAGTAGCTAAGGATGATGCCTCTCTCACAGATGGTTACCAGGGGCAATATAACTACACCATTTTGTGAATTTCCATCCAACAATTTAGGAGATGTGGTAATGGACAGAGAGATGGATGGTGGACATGGGGATAAATAAGATATGCATACCACTTTTACACATTCACACACAAATCTAAAACATTAAATATACAGTGCAACCTACCATAGTGATCACCTCCCTTAAACACCTACCTCTTATATCAGCCAACCCAAGGTAAGATTTTCAATTCTCTTCATTTCATCTAAATATTTAACCTCTCCTTAACAGACACCTTATTATCCAGCCATTTATCCATTACATCAGTGGCTGCTA
The DNA here is from genome assembly GCA_029931535.1 of Margaritifera margaritifera. Classification (NCBI taxonomy): domain Eukaryota; kingdom Metazoa; phylum Mollusca; class Bivalvia; order Unionida; family Margaritiferidae; genus Margaritifera; species Margaritifera margaritifera. Next base: position 4,305,525 of record JAQPZY010001615.1, read on the forward strand.
ATGATAGGTTACCCTGTATTTATCAAGACAAAAGGCTGTACAAAATTCTCCAACACTCACATACAAATCATGTTGCCAATATTTCATTTATGCCAACCATTCATATACATACTACTATAATGGTAAAATACAGTACATTAATTGCCAATTATCATTAAAAGTTTGATGATTAACATTATTCTGTCGAAAATGGAGAATAATCATTCATCTATTGCTACATTATCAAAATATAGTCACAGTTCACAATATTTGCTGTTGGGTACATCAAGAAATGCTAAACTAGTGTTATATCACACAGGGAAAGCATGCACTACTGATTACTGCACTTTATCTTTCAACTATATGGAAGTTTGTATACAGAGACTGATCTCATGAAAAGTAACCCTTTGAGTGCCCAGTTATCCCTAAGTGCAGTCTAACTAAAGTCAATGCCAAAGGAGATTCTAGCTCTAAGCTGTGCTTTACATCAAAAGCTTATTTAAGAATCTCTATCCAAAATCCTGTTATATAGATCAAACTCTTTTCCATCTAAGTAAAAACTTACTAACATCATGTATGTAACATTTAACTCACTATTAAGTCATTACTTGAGTTCAGCAGGAGTAAACAGTTGCTATGCATTATATATGACATGCACTACATGCAACACCAAATCATGAATTTATCAATATTTTTATGAGTCATTAAGAAAGTTTAATCAGTTTATGCAGTTGCACTTGCAAGTATGCAGAAAAAGTGTACCATGTGTCATGTCCTTACTGAGCTTCTTAAGATACCCTTATTCTTGAAAATTCTTCAGTTGTCACCATTTTTCTACATTATGTGTTAGGAATGTAACACCACTCATTCACAAAAACTTTTGCAATAAAGTGAAGATTTTTAAAATTGCATTTCTTGCATTTATTTGCATAATTTACAATGGAAAAATCAATTCTGTAGTTTTCTCTACAATATGGCCAAGGTTTGAAGAGTTAAGGAGTGCAATTTTCAACAGATAAACTATACAACTATTCTCCTATCATTTGGTGGAATATTGTGCCCAAACCAAAGGCATGATAAAAAAAAAATTGATATTTGTTTTCTTACCGCAAATGATTTTTAATACAACAAAAGGTCCAAGTGGACTTTAGATCACTCACCTGGCAGATATCTAACTAAAAGTCAAATGCAGGAGCAGGTGGCTATGAAATCTGGGTTAGTTATTGCTTTCTGGCTTTTAAAGTTCTTCTGTTTTAAGTAACAGCAGACATATTTGATAACAGATCAGCATAATTTGTAAAAAAAAAAAAATTGAAAGACCTTCCTTCCAGGATGATTTCTGTCAAATTTAGTTAAATTCTCTTCAGCAGTTTTTGAGAAGGTTTTCCTATCTTTAGTAACAGTGGCCATATTTGGAAGAAACTGAAAGGCCTTAACACAGGATACTTTCTGTCAAATTTAGTCAAATTCTGTTCATTGGTTTTTGACAAGAGTCATCTGTTTGTTTTAATTATTTTTGTTAACAGCAGCCATATTTGATGACAGATCAACATAATTTGTAGAATAATATAAGGCCTTCGCCACAGGATGCTTCTTTTTTTTCCAAATTTGGTCAAATTCTGTTAAGCTGTTTTTGAGATGTCGTTTGAAGGATTTTCTAATTTTAGAAATAGTTGTTATATTTGATGGCAGATTGGCTTCACTGGCACAAATCTGAAAGGTCTTTATGCTACATAGGATGTTTTCTATCAAATTTGGTTAAATTCTGTTCAGCAGGTTTTCAGATTAAGTTGTTTGAAGGTTGTTCTCTTTTTAGTAACAGCCACATTTGATGGTAGATCGGCATCATTTGTAAAAAATTTAATGGCCCTCATTCCAGGATGCTTTCTATTATTTGGTCAAATTCTGTTTAGCAGTTTTTGCAAAGAAATTGTCTGAAGGTTTTTCTAGTTGTTGTTTTTAGAGGTGCCCATATTTGATGACAGATCAACATCATTGCCAAGTTTAGTTGAGACTGGTTCAGTGGTGTTTGAGAAGTTAAATAGTAATTGTTGACAGACAATGCAAGATGCATGACAGACCCAGGACCATACCATAAGCTCACCTAGCCAGCTACAAAATTCAAAATCTGTGAATATAGGATACCAATAGGAAGTAAATTTGACAATAACCAAAATCAATGGGTAAATACCAATAAGCAATTTTCACATTTGACCAAAACAGTAATAAAAAATGTATATGACTGAGGATGGTCTGTGCTGTTGTGTGTTTGAGGATGGTCTGTGCTGTTGTGTGTTTGAGGATGGTCTATGCTGTTGTGTGTTTGACTGAGGATGGTCTGTGCTGTTGTGTGTTTGAGGATGGTCTTTTGTGTTTTTGACTGAGGATGGTCTGTGCTGTTGTGTGTTTGAGGATGGTCTATGCTGTTGTGTGTTCGACTGAGGATGGTCTGTGCTGTTGTGTGTTTGAGGTATGCTGTTGTGTGCTTGAATGAGGATGGTCTGTGTTGTGTGTTTGAATGAGGATGGTCTGTGCTGTTGTGTGTTTGACTGAGGATTGTCTGTGCTGTTGTGTGTTTGACAATGGTCTATGCTGTTGTGTGTTTGACTGAGGATGGTCTGTGCTGTTTTGTGTTTGAATGAGGATGGTCTATGCTGTTGTGTGTTTGACTGAGGATGGTCTGTGCTGTTGTGTGTTTGACTGAGGATAATACTACATGCTTGGTTGTATTTGACAGAGTCTTGGGTAAAGAAAAGATGAATGCAGCCTAGCATGTACCATTCTCAGCTGAATGCAACGTAGCACAGATCCACTTTGGTCATATACCATTATTCTATCACCATCTTGGTCAAATGTGAAAATCACAATTGGAATTTACTCCATGAATATGTCCAATCAACAATTCACTAGACAGACAAGAATTAATTACGGTGCAGTTTCATATATTTGACTTTTTCTTAAACAATTTCTGGCAATAGAGTTGTTAAGAAGTATACAGTCCAAATGCAAAATCTGACCAATGGTGAAAAAGGTTAATATGAACCAAATTACAATCTATACTCACTTATATGTTGAATTAAACTGCAAATAACATAGACCCTGATTTGCTGTCACATAATGCACCAGAAGATCAAGGTCTATGTTGGTTGTTCTACTGATTACTCCTAAAAACTACATGTAAATAGACCCAGATCTGGTAGTGCATTATGGGATGGCCGATCTGGGTCTGTGCAGTTTGACTCTAGTTATAAGCAAGTATATACGGTACTGTATCTACCTATGTATATTCCACATCTAATTGCAAACAGCACAGACCCTGACTTGCCATCACATATTGCACTGTTAGATCAGGGTCAATGATGTTTATTCCACTTATGATTATATGTCAATAGCTCCATATTCTCACAAGTTCTTGAGAATGAAACTCAAGCTCAAAGTCTACAAGTTTTCATGTTGTGTAACTGTGTTTAGAATTGTTAGAATCAGTGAACTTTCAGGATATTCTTAATTTTGGTTCTTCTCTTACCATGATAAATTTCAACTACCATTTATACTCGCGTATAAGGCGGGTCCAAATGCAAACAACATAGACCCTGATCTGCTGTCGCATAATGCACCAGCAGATCAGGGTCTATGTTGTTTGTTCTACTGATTAGTCCTTACAAACTGCATAGACCCAGATCTGCCGGCGCATTATGCGACTGCAGATCTGGGTCTATGCAGTTTGCAGTTGGTATGTGCTTATGCGTGAGTATATACGGTACATATGCATACTCTAAGTGTCAAACCTGGTTTTGGGGTTTTGAGATCGAGTTTCATGCTCCTGTATTCACAAAACTTCTGACCTTGAGTGTTCACTTAAACTCAAAACTGCTTTTATTAAAACTCTAATATGGGTGAAATTGTTACAAAATAAGCTATTCATGTTTAACAGACACCTGGATCTATAACTGTATTGCTAATTTGTAATCTCTTGTATTTTAGTTAGCTTATATATTGCAAGATATTCAAAAGTTGAGTCAGTGTGCACTCAAGTTGAGGAGTTTTGTAAATATTGAGCCTGATCTAACAGCATATCATGCAATACTGATCTGTGTCGACACTCATTACACTGGGTGAGCATTACACATAAGCAGATATGGTAAAGACATGAAAATCAAACAGGTTTCATTTTTGTGCAAAACTGAGCTCTGCATATTAGAAATTTAGAAGTGCTCTATGGCAGCAAATGAATATAAAGAAAGTTGCAATGAAAGAAACTGTTGGATTCAACAGTTTACTCCATATGACCTTGGTCAACACAAAAAACAAGCAGATGTCTAGCATACAATTTATGACATTTCCTTTGGGACCCACCATTTACTTTGCGGTGGGGGGATGGCCTCGTTTTTTTTGTTGTTGATATTTCCGGACCTTAAATAACTTTAAAGAATTATTCTTGCTCTGATTGATAGAAAACAAGAACCTATTAAATAATTTAAAAATTTTTTATCTTGAGGTAAAAGAAAATAAATATCCTGGGTTGAAAGAAAATCCCTGGCCCACACCCCCTCCAAACATTAAATGGTCAGTCCCTTATGCAAAATGATAAACTTCAGCAAGAAATACCGTATACAGAGGTGCATAAGACACAGCAAGTGAGACCTTATGAAAGTCTCTGAAAATTCAAACATAATTTCTTTTCTAAGAAATATCATATTGGCTGTGTTCTATCATAAAGTCCTCAGGATCAGCTAATTCACAGGAATAAGAAGGGGTTCGAGCAACTTTTTAAAATATGATTCATAAAACTTGCTGATGATAATGTGGCCAGCAATCTATTAAATTTCACATAAAAAAACATATTTCAAATCCATCATTAACAAAATCTATCCTTAAAACCATAATTCTGGTAATGTCCTATCCTAAAAAACTATCAACTAATTTATTGACATAAGAAGGGATCCATCCAAGTTTTTTACAAAATGATTAAAATAACCTGTTGATGATAATGTGGTCAGCAACCTATTAAATTTCACACCAAAACTATAGCTGTTAGTGAGCAGAAGTTCTCAAGATAGCCCTGCTTCCATGAGTTCAAAAATGAGTCCCTCAAAGGGACTGATGCTCTACAGGGTGAAAAGAATTTCCAGGAATTCAAGATAAGACCATTTCTTCCTTTTAACTGCTGAGTGTTGAAAGCATCTCAGATATTCTTCAGTGACAATAATTGGAAGTATGATTGGCACCATTTTCATTCAAGACCAACTAGTTATCATAATAAGTCTATTTGTGAAAATTCCATGTTGATATAGCCATCAATTTCGGAGAAGCTGAGATAACCATATCCATAGTCGCTATATTGAGGGACAGTAATTTTCAGTTAGAATCAACTAGACACCATAAGAACTCTTCTGAATGGAAACCCCAAGACAAAATGACTTTCCATTTAAAGAAGCAGCGAAACAAGATTTTCAAGATGACCACATATTGGACATCAGATCAACACCATTTTAATATAGGTTCAACAAAACATTATAAGAGGTCTTTCAGTGAAAAACCCATGCTGATATGACCATTCATTCAGGAGTAGGGATAAAAAGATTTTCAAGCTGGCCACTGTGGCAGCCATATCAGACATCAGATCTGCACCATTTTCATCTGGGACCAAATAGACATCATACAAAGTCTTTTAGTGAAAACCCCATGTTGATATGACCATCCATTCAGGAGTAGCAATAACAAGGTTTTCAAGATGACTGCTATGGTGGCCATATTGGATGTCCTAGCAGCACCATTTTTATTTGGGACCAACTAGACCAGCAGTTCCCAACCTCAGGTCGTTACCCAAATCAGGGTTGCGGGGGATCCTCAGTAGGGTCACGAAGGGTCATCAAAACAAAATTTTTGTTTGTTCTTTTAATGCTGAAAAGTGCCCTGAGGGTCAGAATGTCCTCTTGGCGGCCAATTTAGGGTTGCAGCAAAAAAAGGTTGGGAACTACTGAACTGGACCATGGGATGAATGTGTTTGTAAAATGTTTCATGGCAATCCTCCAAGTAGTTTAGGAGGAGTAGTGATAACAAACTTGTGCTAATGGACAGACGGACAATGGATGAAAGATAATCCCATAAGCTCTTCTGGTATATGATGAGTAGAGCTAAAAACTGTAGAAAATAGATCAAAACAGCCCCATTTTGGTGTGTGATACAGCATAATCCCAAGATGCACCTACAATGCATGTTTGGTGTCAATAGCTTCAAAAATGTGGTTAGAACAGTCACAATCATTAAGTAATATTCAAAATCTTGTTAATAAGCTCACACTGAGCATTTTACGATGCCTGAAATGCATCCATCCTCAGATGAACCATTAGTGTAAACTTGGTGTCAGTAAGTGAAATGGTATAGCCCAAACACAACTCTAAAAACTGTTATACAATCTTGGAAAGTAGGTTACAGTGACCCCGTTTTGCTGCATGACACATGCTCATCCCAAAATGCACACACAGTGCAAGTTTAATGTCAACAGATATAGCAGAAGTAGTATAGAAGTCAGCCTGGACATGGAGATGGACACAATTATTAAGCAATTTTTAATATTTCCTGACAGAGCATATCACGGGGACCAAGTTTAGGTGTATGACACATGTCCATCTAATACTCCCTCAATGTAAGTTTGATGGCAACATGTGCAAACTGAATGTGTGGCCCAGATACAACTTTTTGTGCCAATTGTTAATAAATCCCAAAAAGCAGGTCACAGTGACCCAGACTTGGAGCAAAACACATGTTCACCTCAAGATGCATGCTCAGTGTAAGTCTGATGTCAATAGGTTAGTATAGGAGTTATAGATTGAACAAGGAGGACAGACAGATGAAAAGATGCACAGACAGACAATATGAATCCTATTTATGGCCTGCTTCTCAAAGTCGGGGGTATAATGAAACCTACATAAAAAGCTGGCACACATTACGATGACAATCATTTGAAAATTGAAACCCACAGAACTGTCAACACAATATATCCCTTCATAAAACAAGACCACTGATCATGGATCATCCAGTAAATAATCAGCTTTTACATTCTGGAATAAGTGAATATGTTATGTACTTGCTTATAAGTGGACTCCAACTGCAAACTGCAGAGATCCAGACTTGTCATCACATAATGCATCAGCAAGATCTGGGTCTATGCAGTTTGCTAAAAGTAATCATTAGAACAAACAACACAGACCACATTATGCAACAGCAGATCAGAGTCTATGTTGTTTGCAATTGGATGCGACTTATAAATGAGTATATATGGTAACTTTGTGCTATCAATCCAAAAATGTCATTTCAATTGTCTTCGATTTCAGAGCTAAAAACAACTTGAAACAATGATCACAGAAATGGAGGAAAAAAATGCTACTATTAAATCCACTGGCTGCAAAAATGTACAAGATGTTATGTTCACCATTAAAAACAACATTTGAAAAAGCAAAGGTACATGACACTATGGTATTTGACACTGAGGTATTTGACAACAATAATCATGCATCATGATGACAGTAATGCAGGAATGTGTTATGAGGGACTTTTATGCATTCAAAGTATTAAATGGCTAAGAGTGCTCTTACACTGGTTACAACAACTGCATTAATAGGACATTACTTCCCCTGATATAAGGCAATACATCTTTCTCCTGTTGCAATTGTTGGATTGCCAGAGCAGAGATAGCTTCACATTCTCATTAACTTAGAAACTTAGGCAAAAATCAAAGTCTTTATTATGGCAAAAATTTCCATTAAAAGTACAATGAAATCTCAGCATATACCAACAATTTTGAAGTTATAACAATTTGAATTTGTATAATGTTACACAGTGGCAATGATAAATGTGTCAGTGCTGCTCTGACAAGTCAGGTGACAAGCTTTTAACCTTGCTGTTATTATTTAACACTTAAATCCTAGCCAGCAATAGTTACAATGTGTAACAATTAATTGACAGGTGGGCAGAGTTGGTGATCCATGAACTATACTCATGTTCTCTTTATTAAAAATGGGCTTTTCAAAACAAACCTGTTACATCCATACAAGTAAGATGCCAGATCTGCCTTTAACACGAGTCCCTCAAAGGAACTGATGCTCTACTGGCAGAAAAGAATTTCCAAGAATCCAAGATAAGATCATTTCTTCTTTTTAAATGCTGAGTGAAATATGTTCATTTCATGCTGGATCAACCAGATTTCATAATTTGTCTTCTGGTGAGAACCCCATGTTGATATGACTTTCCATTTAGGAGTAGCAACAAGAAGATTTTTTAGATGGCTGCCATGGTGGCCATACTAGCTGTCAGATCGGCACCATACTAATTTAGTACCAACTAGACATCATAAGGAGTCTGGTAAAACCCAATATTGATATGACTTTTCATATAGAAGGAGTAGTGATAAGATTTTCAAGATGGCCACCATGGTGGTCATATTGGATATCAGATCGGCATAATTTGAATGTAGGACCAACTAGACACAATAGGAAGTCTTTTGGTGAAAACCTCATGCTGATATGACTTTCCATTCAGAAGGAGTGGCATTAACAAGATTTTCATGCTGGCTGCTGTGGTGGCCATATTAGATGTCAGATTGGCACCATTTTCATTTAGGACCAACTAAACAGCAGAAGAAGTCTTTTGGTGGAAAACCCATGTTGATATGACCATCCATTCAGGTAAAGCAGTGATAACAAGATTTTCAAGATGGTTGTTGTAGTGGTCGTACTGGATGTCCAGGTGGCACCATTTTCATTTAGGACCAACAAGACATCATAAGAAGTCTTCCAGTGAAAATCTCATGCCAACATGACTTTCCCTTCAGGAGGAGAAGCGATAACAAGATTTTTAAGATGGCTGCCATGATGGCACTAATGGATGTCAGATCAGCACCATTTTCATTTAGGACCAAGCAGACATCATAAAAAGTCTGAAGGAGTAGCAAAAACATGATTTTCAACATTATCACTATGGCGGCCATATTGGATGTCCGAGCGGAATCATTTTCATTTAGGACCAACTATGCAACATAAGAAGTCTTCTTGTGAAAACCCCATGTCAATATATGAATGACTTTTCAATCAGGAGAAGAAGCAATAACAAAATTTTCAAGATGGCTGTTGGGGTGGCCAGGACATCAGCTCAGCACCATTTTCATTTTGAACCCAAATCATAAGACATCATAAGAAGTCTTTTAGTGAAACCCCCATACTGATATGACCATCCATTCAGGAGACACAGCGATAACAAGATTTTCAACATGGGTACTGTGGCTTCCATACTGAATGTTGAAATGACTTTCTGTTCTGGCCCTATTGGACTTCAGACTGGCACCATTTTTATTGAGGACCAACTAGACATGATAAGTCTTTTGGTTAAAACCCAATGTTGATATGACCATCCATTCAGGAGGAGCAGTGATAAAATGATTTTCAAGATGGCTGCTCTCCAGACAGCCATATTGGAGGTCTGAGCAGCACCATTTGCATTTAGGACCAACTAGACCTTGAATGAATGAGTGTATAAAGTGTCATTGCAATCTTCCAAGTAGTTTAGGAGGAGTAGCAATAAGAATTTTGTGCTAACGGACTGACGGAAATCGGAAGATGGATGTCAGATGGAGAATGGTTGACAGACGACAGATAACCGGCCATCCGATAAGTTTTTCTAGTTTTTCGACCAGTAGAGCTAAATAAAAACACAATGCAATTGAATTACTATCAATTAAAGTTAATCCTTCTGAAAAGCTTCAGCAAAAACTGATAACCCTATGGATAACTAATGCACTCAACAGCCAGGAAAAAAAGTGTAATGCAGTTTCACTATTTCAGACAATGCATGTTACTTCAATAGAGCTATATCAAGTATTACATTTTGACTGGTGTCTAAACTACAGAAAATTATGGGTACACTGTGACAACCATTGACAGACAAGGGAGTTATGACGTCTATTTTGACTTTACCTGTTACACTGTCCAGAAATCCTTGTCAACTTGAAAAAATGTATTTGAACAGAAATATAACTGAATAATAAGTTTAAAATGTACAATAAAACTCTATTCCAATCTCTTTAAAGGAAAATAATGCACTAACATCAACTGTACACTTGAACACACATATGTTAATATATTATTGGAATGAAAAGCTGAACGATTGATTCATAATTCCATTAGTGTTATCCAAGAGAGAGATACAGAGACAGAGAGAGAGAGAGAGAGAGAGACAGACAGAGAGAGAGAGAGAGACAGAGAGAGAGAGAGACAGAGAGACAGAGAGAGAGACAGAGAGAGAGAGAGTGTATGGAGACAGACAGACACAGAAAGCAGATATATATGAATATACAAAGTGAGAAAGAGAATATATGCCAAAGTACTGGAGTTGTTCTGGCCATAGAAAGTGGCATCAAAGATTTATATTCCAGTTTGGGATCTGAAAACAAGCTGAAAATAATCCATTTTTAAAAACTTGAGTTCAGTCTGATGGCTGATGTATCACACTTAATTATGTGCTGAAAAATGATGATGTTTACTTAGAAATCAAATGCAATTTTTTTTTTTTAGGATTGTTTCATGTGAATACACCAAATATGCTTATATGCAACTTTAGCATGAAGAATTCATAAGGTGCAAGGCTTCTTGTGACTATATAGTTACGGTAGTTCCGCATCCAAGAATTACATCAGTGATCAAGCCTGATTGACAAAGAGTAACTCAGCTGGAATGGACCAAAACAACATACTTATATAGCATGGAAAAAAATAAGTAATTAACCATCCTGTGATACATTTTTTCTAAACCAGTGCCCAGTGGCAAATAGACCCAGTGACTTAGTGAACATGTTCTTTTTCTTTTTTCATACAAGATTGAAATTTATTGCCCCTGTCTATTCTGCCCTGACCTTTAACCTCTTCAATTGTACCTTAGTACACTTACCATAAATACTCACTTATAAGTTGAGCTCAACTGCAAACTGCACAAACCCAGATCTGCCATCCCATAATGTGCTAGCAGATCTGGGTTTATGCAGTTTGTTAGGAGTAATCAGATGAACAAACAACACAGATCCTGATCTGCCACTGCATTATGCAATGGCAGATCAGGGTATGTTTTTTTTCAGATGGACTCCAGTTAAAAGTGAGCTTATATGGTAAGTACAAGCTTTGCTTGCATTGTTCAAAAACCTGAGATACAATAGTCGGTACACTAAAAAGTTTGATGCCAGAGGGGCAAAACAAGGAGGACACCTAAGCAACACAATGGATGTTACTGTCACCTTCTGTGACATATATTTAGATGGACTATTACTTTTCCAAAAGGAGGCAGTATGGCTTAGTGGTTGACACTGTGGACTCTGGATTGGGAGGTCATGGGTTCCAGTCCTGCTAATGCTATGCTGTGCCCCTCAGAAAGGCACTTAAACATGATTGATCCAGTTTTCAAAAAGGATACCAGCATCCAATGAAAAGGGGTGAGGGTGGGGGTGGGTAACCTGTAATGAATGAGCATGTTGTCCAAGTGTCCAAGGGAAGTAAAATATTTCCAGTTGCTACATAGTGCTGGAAACCACAATAAATGATAGCCTCAAGAGCCACCAGTAGTTTCTGAAGACCTTTCCATCATTAGGTAAACCCATAGAAAACATCATAATGAATGTGGATGATAATTTTCAAGTTCATTGCAAAAATTATGCATACATTTGTAAATATTTAAATAGTCTTCTTGCATTCTTTGCTTTTAAGATAATACACAGAAAAACATTTCTGTCCTTTTACCTGCAACCATGGAAACAAGAAGTTGCTGAAGGTCTGCCATCTCTGGGCCAAGGAAGTCGAAAGAATCAGGAAGAGAAGGAGAGAGCTGTGAGGCTGAGAAAGGGGTTGCTTTGTCAGTCTGTGACTCAGGCTGCAGAGCATCAAGGCTATTAGTAGTGGCAGAAAACTGAAAAGAAGAAGCATGCACATGCTGAACAGAAAAAAATGCACACATATGCAGGGAGAGGAAATAAAATGCATCACGATACCAGATTTATTCAAATGGAAAATTATATGTTAAACCTGTAACAATTTCATTAAAATTCCTCTTATGAAATCTTAAACATATATTCTAGCAAAAGCTCTGAAAATCAAATCTGATTGTAAATTTGCGAGAAATATGTTTACAAAACTGAAAATTCATCGGCACCTTCAACTCAAAAGTTTCATTCAAATTTGTGCTTTTCAGGCATGAAATCATTTTCAGCAAGAACTTGTACAGAAACTACCCTATATACTCGTGTATAAGCCAATACCAACTGCATAGACCCAGATCTGCCATCGCATAATGCGACGGCAGATCTGGGTCTAAGCAGTTTGTAAGGACTAATCAGTAGAACAAAACAACATAGACCCTAATCTGACGGTGCATTATGCGACAGCAGATCAGGGTCTTTGTTATTTGCATCTGGACCCGGTTTATACGTGAGTATATATGGTATGTTATGCATCCATTATTGTATATGCAACCTATGAAGTGAGATTGTCTGCAAACTGAATGTGATAATGTCGTACCTACTCTCATAGATCCCATAACATTCACATTTCTTAGCATCTTGACGTTACATGATTTTAAAAACTTCCAGAATCATATTCATTATAACTGAAAATGATAAACTCTTTGAATAATACAATACACATTTGCTGAAAGCAGACCATGTCATATAAATTATTCAATTTGTTTTATATCAAATGAAAATTAGTGTTATGATCCTCTGTATATAGTCTCAGTAATTATAGCCCTTGCAAAATTAAATGCCACAAATCCTTATCCATACCGATAAGATTGTTCTTTTATATGATATAATAATTACTTAAATCTTCATGTCTTGCAAATAAATGTAAAGAATAAATTGAAATCATTGCAAAGAATAGATAAAAATCAATTATACATGTGCTATCTACAATACATACTACATCAAAACATGCACTGACAGTATGCTTAAGACAGTCATACATTTCAAACAACAGATTTATTATTGTTGTTAATTTTATTATTATTATTATTATTATTATTATTATTATTATTATTATTATTATTATTATTATTATCATCATTGACTTCTTTGTCATCATAGGGATTTAAAAAATTGCTCCTGGAAGATAATATGAAAGACTGATTACAACTCATAGTAATCATTAAAGAACAAATATGCCAAAAATCTACAATAAGTAAATTGTTTAATTTTTCAATTTTTCAAGCTTTTCATAGAAAAATATACCAGTATGTCAATTGTAAATCTGCTTATCTAGTACAATGTACTCTGCCAATTTTTCCAGAAATTTAGCAATAAAATTAACTAAGAGTTAGCGTGTCCTGAATTACCAACTGGATTACCTTCCTCGACTTAGGCACCGTTTGCTCTTATGTGTGACGTCATTCCAGAATAAGCTGACTATCCATTACAATAGAAGTGTATTGATGAATTGTCATTTCAAGTGAAAATAATGGATTTTTTGTGCGATATACAGTTTCTTGTGATGAAAAGCAAACAAGGGGCAAATGTTTTCTGTTTTTGAAGGCAGCTGTGGTAGAGCGTCAGACTCATAATCCAAGGGTTGCAGGTTCAATACCCGCCAATGCCAGCTCGGGTTGGCTGCCTCAGTGTGTCCTTGGGAAGGCACTTAGCTCCCAGAAAGGAAGTAGTCACTAAAACCTGCTACAGAACATCGATTTTCTTGGAACTTACCACTGTGCCTATCTCATGTCTCGTTACCACTTAACTTAATTGGTTAAACCAGTCTAAATATATTTTATGCTTTAATAAACGTGACATATTGGGAAAGACAATGCGACTCCAAAGTGGAGAGCTTCTAAGAGAGACATTGGGAGTTAACTCTACTGGCATGTACTTACACATGATGGAAATATTGCTTAAAATATCGTCTGTGTGTGCTTATTAAGATAAGCTTAAACCTAATGAAATTTACCCAAATAAAAATTTTAATATGTGCACAGAGCGTGTATTAAGTCAAATGTGGTATCTATATCCCCAGAACATTCTACAATGAAAATATGTTGCAACAAAATACTGAAAAGGGGTGTTTACCAGTCTTGTTAAGGATTATATAATACTATTGGAGGCATGCTGATAAATGTTAGCTTGCTTACTGTATATGTACGAAACAACATGCTGCCAACCATAAATAGTGTAGACCCAGATCTACCGTATATACTCGCATATAAGCCAGGTCCAAATGCAAACAACATAGACCCTGATCTGCCGTCGCATAATGCACCGGCAGATCAGTGTATATGTTGTTTGTTCTACTGATTAGTCCTTACAAACTGCATAGACCCAGATCTGCTGGCACATAATGCAACAACAGATCTGGGTATATGCAGTTTGCAGTTGGTATCAGGTTATATGCAAGTATATATGGTATTCTTGCATAATGCACTGGTGGATCAAGGTCTACACTATCGCTCTATTATTATTCTAAGTGAACAGCATAGACCCTAGTCTCGTTCAACCAGACTCTCACATGGCTTCATTAAATATCCGGCACATGAGTATTTGGCGAAATGCATCTCTGGTCTCTATTAACAATAGAAGGTGCTTTGGTCAAACTTTGAAAAGCAAAACAAAGATATTTTTCCTCCACAAAATTTATTTAAATATACTCTCTGCAATCAATGGAGCCAAAATTCTGTTTTAAGCTAAAAGGATATCATTGAATATCATTTTTAAAACATAGGTCTGTGCATGAGGTGTTTCAATCAAACAATAAAACTGTCCATGTTTACATGAAACATGACATCATCTCATCATGACAATTACACATTACATCACCTCATTTCATCAGCCAATCAAATCACTTTTTCTAAATTTTGGGAAAGCCTCGTTCTGGCATTATAAGGAAAACTCTGGGTTTTGTTTTGGTTTTTTCAGACCCTTGTTTGGTGTAGATCTCATGACCCCACATAAAGAGGTCTGGCTGAACAAGACTTGATAGACCTGAATTTACAGCACATTATATAATGGCAGATCTGGGTCTCTGCTGTCCAGTTATATACAAATATGGTACTCTCTGCCCTGAAGCAAATGAGAATAAAACTTCTAAAATAAGTAAGAAAACAGTGACAACAACACATATTCAGCTATACTTCTTGACCCCCCCCCTGTACAACACATTTCTAAATGTTTATTTGCTGCCCCTAAGATTCCAATGTGTCATGCAAGTATCTACAACTGATGACAATTTTTTGTGTCAACACAGATTGTGAAAAATGGTTCTGTTAGCAAGTACATTTACCTCCAAATATTCCTGTGATACAAAACCAATGCTCTTAAAAGTTACTTACATGTTACCATTAATATGACAGTGTATTGGATTAATTATGGTCATAGGACACATTTCACACAGCATGATGAATGTGATGGTAGGTCTGGGTCTACAGTGTTCACAGTTGGGTGTATATAACATGGGTATATACTACATAAGAGGAGAAAGACAGAGAAGAGTATAGATCTTGAACCCAGTCTAAATGATGCACGCATTTATAAGGTGTTAAGTAAGTCTGTCCTGTTTATAATTAATTGTATTGTTTACATTAGATACAATTCTGTGCAGATTACTTAAGGCTTATCACTTGTGAAATACTGAAGTATTTAACTTTTTGAAACATCAATATTTTTACATAGCTAAGCATTTTGAAAATCTATTCCCAAGTAAGGGTCATTACATAGAAGAGTATGGAAAAAAGTATTGAATCACCAACTGTCCGAAAATAATACCTAAATACTAGAAGGTAAAAATTCATCAAAATTTGCACAGTTTGAAGATCATAGATTCCTTTTATCACATACACAAAGAAAAGCGATTGTTGGTGAGTAAAAAAAAATTTTTGGACACATTTATTGAGATCACAATGGTTTTCTTCAACAGACTAGAGTGTGTGGTTCATTTATGGCAGGTGGTGATTCACTACCATATATACTCGCATATAAGCCTATACCAACTGCAAACTGCATAGACCCAGATCTGCTGTCGCATAATGCGCCGGCAGATCTGGGTCTATGCAGTTTGTAAGGACTAATCAGTAGAACAAACAACATAAACCCTGATCTGCTGGCGCATTATGCAACCACAAATCAGGGTCTATGTTGTTTGCATTTGGACTCCGCTTATATGCGAGTACATATGGTATTCATTTCCCAAGACGTCGTATAGTTTTTGTTGACTTTATTATTTTCTTTCACAGGGGCTGTTATTACAATTATTAAAACTTTATAAGTTTTTTCTTTTTCAATACTTCATAAGAGACTAAAGTCACAACCATGTTATTTTATGTCCAGTCTCTCGTATGGTTGATAGCACTATGATATGCTTAAGAAACAAGTGATATCATATCAATGATGTCATAGTGTAACAATCACATCATTTCAAGCTGTGCAGTAAATATTTATATTACAACAACGAACATCCTTAATGATAAAATTTCAAAGTTTTTAATGCCTGCTTTTTCACAATGACTGGCACATACCGTTTATACTGGCATATAAGCTGATACCAACTGCAAATTGCACAGACCCAGATCTGCTATGTAGATTGTAAGGACTAATCAGTAGAACAACATAGACCCTGATCTGCTGGTGCATTATACTATGACAAATCAGTGTCTATGTTGTTTGCATTTGGACCTGGCTTATACGCGTGTATATACGGTACATGCATATATCTACAGCATACAGATTAAGGCCTTGTGAACATGACAAAACTAACTATATGACCTGATCACATTCTTTGAACTAATGAACTGTCCAAATGTAATTAATGTAGTTGGCTCATTACTACCATCAAAATATAAAAAAACATGTCTCTGAAGGAGTGCAAATATTAATTTTGTCCTATTTTGAGTTGGGGGGGGGGGGAGAGAGAGAGAGAGAGAGAGGGGGGGGGGGAAATAAATAGGTAGAGACAGACAGCAAACCTGTTACTCAAAGTTCCCAAAAGTTACATATTTTTTTACACATTACAGGTTTTAAAAACGTTTTTTGTCAAATTATACAAGTTTAACCAAGGATTTGTACATATATACAACAGAAACAAAATGGTTCAGTTGCATGGTCAGTGAATAGATATGTATGTATGTATTATACAACAGCACAATACTGGCTATATGTTGCTGATTAAGCGTTAAGAAAAAAATGTAAAGATAAAGAACTGCAAAAAAAACTTAAGATAAAGCCTTCCAAAGATATGTAAACATCTTGTTCAAGAAAATATAAAGATAAAAGATGAAGATGTTAAAGCTCTGTAAAAGGTATATAAAATAAAACATAAAGGTAAATATAAATTCCATAAAATACATGGTCGTAATTTGTTATATAAACCACATTCCCTTAAAAAGTCCACGATTTTCTCTGTGGTCAGTGAACGGATTATAGACATAATTAATGCATTTTAAATGAGCATTGTTACATAAAAAAAAAAGTGCAGAGAAAAGTCTTCCACAGAACGCAATGTCTTGCCTGGGAATGATTTTATGATGATGTAGACAGGAATTCCTAGCATATTCAAGTACAAACTTTAGGCATAGTAATATTTTCCTAAAATTTCAGATTCTGTATATACTCGTGTATAAGCCTATACCAACTGCAAACTGCATAGACCCAGATCTGCCATCGCATAATGCACCAGCAGATCTAGGTCTATGCAGTTTGTAAGGACTAATCAGTAGAACAAACAACACAGACCCCGATCAGCCAGCGCATTATGCTATGGCAGATCAGGGTCTATGTTGTTTGTATTTGGACCCGGATTATACGCGAGTATAGATGGTAAATGATGCAACTGATGAAGAAGATATGTAATTTTCAAAACCTTTAACACAGCTTCTTAACATTGTTGATGATGCAAACATGTTACAAATGTGACACCTGTGTCTTACCATTAATTGAAGGGACTTCAATACCAATTCCTAATTTGGAAAAGCAGAAGTTATACTATCCAGGTGTATTCTCAATGCCCTAAAATTACAGTTCATGCAAGTGATACAATATCAAATATTACTTTCAAGATGTGCGAAAAATAAAGTACTAAGGGATGCAAGACAAAATGCTTATGATATATGCATAAATAATCTTTCAAACAGGCAGACGAGTCAAGATGGCTAGATGTTGAACCCATGCTCAAGGTTTTGTTGTAAACCCTGTGACCTTGACCCCAAGGTAAAAACGTGTGAGCATGTCGCAGAATGACTTTACTTCATAATGAGACATACCAGGTGTATACAGAACTGATAAAGGTTGCGGAAATATAAGCAAGTGAGAAAACTTTGACCAAAACCTTAAAATAAATCTTCTATAACTGTGACCTTAATACCAAAGTCAAAGGGGTAAGCAAGTGTGTCACAGAATGAATTGTCTTTGCTTCATAATGACTCACTCCAAGCATGAACAAAAGCCATCAAGGGGGTGTAGGAAATAAACCAGTATGCAAATGAAATTTTTTAACCAAAACCAAAACCTTAACAAAATGTCTTCTATTACTGTGATCTTTACTCCAAGGTCAAATGGGTGAATGAATATGTTGCAGAATTAATTGTCTCTGCTTCACAACGATTCATCCTAAGTGCAATCAGAACCTGTCAAGGGTTTTTAAAATATAAGTAAATGAAAACTTTAACAAAAACACGAACACAAATCTCCAATGGCTTAAACCTTTACCCTAGGTCCAATGGGCAAATGAGTGTGTTGCAGAATGAATTTCATGATGAATTATCCCAAGTGCAAACAGAATTCATCAAGGGGTTTTAAAAAATATATGCAAATGAAAAACTGTAACCAAAACTTTAACAAAATAATGTGGGCTCAACAAAACAGTGTATCGTTTAGAAAAAAGAGAAAAAATTACATGACCAAATGCTTAACATACATTAAAAACCTTGCAGGCTGACACAGAAGAGAATGAATATTCAGAACAAGAGTCCCTCAAAGGGTCTGATGATCTACTGTCTAAAAAGATTTTACAGGAATCCAAGATAAGACCAATTCTTCTTGTAACTGCAGAGTGTTGAAACCATCTCTGATATTCTTGAGTGATAACAAGATTTTCAAACTGGCCACTCTTTCGGCCATACTGAATGTTAGATTGGTAACATTTTCATTTAGGACCAACTGAACATCATTAGAAGTCTTTTGGTGAAAACCCCATGTCAATATGACCATCCATTCAAGAGGAGTAGTGATAACAATATTTTCAAGATGGCTGTCATAGCAGTAATATTGGATGTAAGATTGACACAGTTTTCATTTGGAACAAATTAGATATCATAAGAAGTATTTATTTTGAAAAACCACATGTTGATATGGCCATCCATTCAGGAAGTGTAGCAATAACAAAATTTTCAGATTGGCATAATTTTCATTTTGGAATAACCAGATACCAAAATTCTTCTAGTGAAAACCCTATGTCAATATGACTTTCCATTTAGAAGAAGTAGCGATAAGAAGAGTTTCAAGATGGCCAGTGTGCAGCCATATTGGATGTCAGATCAGCACCATTTTTATTTAATGCAAAGTAAACATCATAAGAAGTCTTTTAGTGAAAACCACATGTTGATATGACCATCCATTCAGGAGGAGTAGCGATAACAAGATTTTCAAGATATCCACTGTGGACGCCATATTGGATATCCGAATTGCACCATTTTCATTTAGGACCAACTAGACCTTGGGATTGAATGTGCATGTCAAGTTTCATAGCAATCTTCCAAGTAGCTTAGGAGGAGCAGTGATAACAAACTTGTGCTAACAGATGGATGACGGACAGTGAATGACAGACAACAGGCCATTCCAGAAGCTCTTCTGGTCTATGACTAGAAGAGCTAAAAACAGAACTATACCTCTTAATCACAAAAGTGACCGATGGACAGAATAATCAGTTCCAGGGCATATAAAGTAATGTGACTTCACAGTCCCTCAGTGAAGAGACCTAAATAACATTGTTATAAGGCCAAATCACAGTGAAGTTTCGATCTGGGATGGAAAGTGTAAAGTTGACTGCAGAACTGTACATTTCTCACATTATGATGCCCTGTTCTGAAAAATTGTACCATGAAATTAGATTGAGGAATTTCTTCTTTAAACTTTTAATATTCCCATTGCTAGTTTAGTTTAGAGTCGACAGATTATCAAAGGCAAATTTATCTTCCTATATATACTCACTTATAAGTCGTGTCCAAATGCAAACTGCACAAAACCAAATCTGCCAGTGCATTATGAAACGGTCTCTGCAGTTTGTTAGGAGTAATCAGTAGAAGAAACAACATAGGCCCCAATCAGCCAGCACATTATGTGACTAGACATTACTTGCCTTTACAAATGTATATTTTGTCACTGCTGTCAAATATACTGGTCTCAATAAATATAAGACAAATAACATTGAAAGCAAATTAACCTCATACTGAGGTTTTCCTAGCCTCTCTTTCCAAGTCTCATTTGGCAAGCTCTTCTGAGAGTGAAACAAATTTTTTCTGTGCATGGCTCATGGCAATTAAGCTACTTCTAGTGACTGTTAGTTTTTGTCACCTAGCACCATGAAGTGGAAACCCACATGGGAGGACTGTTTGCCTAGTGCTATCTAATAATACAGCTCTGGTCATAGGTATGTATAGGGTAGCAATTCGTCAGTTCCTTATGTTTTATAATCATAAAATTCAGATACCCAGTATTTATAAACGACACGTCAGCATGCTAGACATTGTTACTTGGGTTACTCCAATTACAATCTGCAAAGTCATTTCTGGGTCATTTCATTTTCTGGAAGTGTACCTCAGAAAAATTGATCTGAATCGACCTATGGATTAGTGCCAATGCAATTGTTTCCTAATAATAATCCCAGTGAGCTGCTGACCAATCAAACTGGTAGCCATGTTTAAATCATTGTGTAATCATTCCTGTACAACACTACAGTTTATCCGAGTGCTTGCTGATGGGACTTGCACCCCAAGACAATTATCACTAATATCTACAAATTGATATTGTTACAGCTCTCCTCCGTTATAAAGCGCCTCATTACAACGTGATTTCGGATATAACGTGGTACTATTATGGACCCCATGACCAAAATCATACCAATGCATAACAATATAGGTTGAAAGAAAACAAGGTGAAACTTTGTCTTTTATCTTCATTTCCTTTTCAAATCACTAATATTAAAAAAATTATGATAGTGCCCACTATACCACAGTTCTGTATATTATGCTATTCTCAATATATCGTGGTTCGTTACATATCGCGGTACTCAATATAACGTGGTTCGGTACATAACGTTGTTGGCAGTTATGGACCCCGACTACCACGTTATAACAAGGGAGAGCTTTATAACTTTGCCTTTTTCTGTGCAAGTGTGGAAAAATTCTCAGTATATACTTACCAGAACTGTTGATGAATGTACTGTATTAGTATGCAAAATTTAAAAAGAAAATCTGATTCAGAAGAAGCCGACACTATTTACTTGGAGGAGCATAGGCAAGAGGTCAACTGCTATTCTTAGTCTCTAAGATAACAGGAGAAATTTCAAAATTAAATGCTCGTCATACTACACATAATTACTGTAAGCTGTTTCTAATTTTCAAATCCACATAGGAAGACTGGTGAAAACTGACTTTTCCCCCATAAAATTTAAAATCTTGTCCAGAAGCTTGGCCCTATGCCCACTGATAAGGCACTCTTGAAGATTATACTCTGGGTACAATGTTGGAGAAGGCTACAGTAGTAAGAAAATCTTTTGTCCACAGCAGCCCAGGACATATAAAAAAAAATCCTGGGAAAGTAAAATTTTCTGTCAGTTATCACAAATTTTATACAGAATCTGAAGGAAAATTCAGATTTTTTAAAATATTTTATTAAAATCTCGGTTCTGGGCAAGTAGACCATTTTCCAAATTTTTTTCACTCCAAGACTGGTTCAGATTTGCAACAATTGGAAAGTATCAAATTCTGAGGAAAGGTAGGTTCTGAGAATAGTCATGTTTTAGTTCAGAAAATGAGGTCCCTGAAATCATAGCAAGTACATGTATTATGAACTGTAGCTATTAGTGATGGGTACACTGCAAAATAAGTATTATGTTTTATGGTTCTGCATGGCTTTAATTAAACAGAGGAACTTCTGTTTGGAAACAAAATTAGGAAAATGGGCATTCAGGGGTCATAACTCTTCTAAATGATGACATGGAATGCTGGAAATCCAAATCATTCAATATAAATCTGCAAGCAAAATTTGGTTGATATACAACAATCCTTGGTAAAGTAATGCTGCAGAAACGAAAGTCAGGAGAACAATCAGGAGGCTGTAACTCCTGTAAATGATGTGGAATGCTAGAAGTGGAACTAATCGAACAAGGGTCAGGCTACCAGGTGAACTGAGTGAAATGGTCACATAAAACTGCAGGTGTCCACCTGAAAATATGCCAAGGGTGACAATAAAGTTTGTCTTGAATCATGAGTTCTTGGCAAAAGTCAGGTTTTTGTGTGATTTTAAGTCAATTTTCATGCCTTTTAGTTTCTTGTACACAGTTGATTCATAATTATTTTTTATACTAAAATTTATAACAAAAGTTTTTTTAATGATTGAAAAAATACATTTTTTTGTACAAATGAAGTCTAAAAGATGAAGACGTACAGCTTTTAGAGTTAAAGTATATATGCGAATATTGTACAAAAACAGCAGAAATAAAGACTGTTTACTAAAAATGTGTTCTATACTTCATTTATGTATTACCAAACATTTTAATTCATATTTGTTCTAAGAATTTTTATCAAAGACCAGTGTAAAATAAGGTACTAGCTATTTTCAATAAAATGTACATTAAACTGAAATTACTTTAAGAACTTTGGCCTTTTTATACATTTATATTATCAGCTATTGACCCTTCCAATTATATTAAAATCATATTGAAATAATACACACAGTGTCCTTCACTGAGAGCGAAATTTGGATGAAGTGTTGAAAAATATTTACAGCAATTCATGTATTCCATTCAACAATAAGTATCATAAGCCAGTCAGTGTTTCTTTTTCTTCACAACTTCACAACTTGATGATTCTGTACACGAGATTTGCATCAGAGAAATCAATGAACTCGCTGTAAAGTTATCTTGTGAAAATCAAACTGTTGACAAACAGACAGATGGACTAACTGTTGGACAGATCGACATGATTATTATAGGACTCCACCAACACCATCCAGTAGGACCCCAATTACTATCTATACTCGTGTATAAGCCGATACCAACTGCAAACTGCATAGACCCAGATCTGCCATCACATAATGCGCTGGCAGATTTGGGTCTATGCAGTTTGTAAAGACTAATCAGTATAAAAAACAACATAGACCCTGATCTCCCCGCGCATTACGTGACGGCAGATCAGGGTCTATGTTGTTTGCATTTTGGACCCTTCTTATATGCGAGTATAGATGGTAAACTGAGGAAGCATGATAAAAACCTTATTTTTTATCGTATAATGGAGCTTGATCTTCAGTCTGACTTCTATTTTCTCCTATTTCCATAAAAATTGTGATCAAACATAACTTGAAGTTAAGTATGTCATGTGGCTAAACTGCGAGATCAACCTTCACAATAGCAAAATTAATTCCTACAGCTAGCAAATATTAATTGCTCTCTGTGCTAATGTTATCAGTGTAATTCTCTTTTTTAAATATTATTTCATGTTAGAACTTTCATTAAAATAATCTCAGTTTTAAAAATTTTATTACAAGTAGATTATGTAGTGCTTAGGCAACTAAAGTAAAGTGCCTTGCCCATGGACACACGATGGTAGCTCACCCAGGTTGATCCAATGGAAGGATTCGAACCTGTACCCTTTCAGTTGCAATCGGACAAGTGAACCAGAACCAATGTGGCTTCTTACGTAATACAAAATTCTGGATATATAATTTCATTAAATTGTACCTCAATTTCACCACATTATGCTTGGTCATGCAGAGCAAATGAAGCTCGTAAAATCTAATGAATCTGGAAACAAGAGATAGTGATCATTTAATCGATTTAATGACGATACTCAACACCACTATTTTGGTGCAAAACATCAGTATTAGTCATCTCTGTTTGCACCCATTTGGTCATAAGTCTGTCACACAAACCATTGAGCCAATGCAGCTCCTGACATGATACAAAATTCCAGATACATAATTTCATTAAATTGCAATGCAGTTTCATCGCATTATATTTGGTCATGCAGAACAAATAAAGGTTATAAAATCCACTGAATCTGAAAATGAGATAGTGATCATTGAATCCATTTAATCATGACACTTTACACCATTATTTTGGTGCAAAGCAGCAGTATTAGTCATCTCTGTTTGCAATCATTTTTAAATTTTATGAAGGCTATTTTTTACACTTTTAAATTTTATGAAGGCTGTTTTCACATTTTTAAATTTTATGAAGGCTGTTTTTACACTTTTCAATTTTATAAAGGCTGTTTTTTCAATTTTATGAAAGCTGTTTTTATCATCTAAAGAGAAACACAGTAGCACAGTGGTTTGAGTACTGGACTCATGACCAAAAGGGTGCAGGTTGAAGTCCAACCATTGGATCAGCCAACGTTGGCTATTGTGGCATGTCCTTGGGCATAGCACTTTACTCCAACTGCCTCAGCACTAAATAACCTACTTGTGGTGATGTGCTGCAAAACACCAAACCAAACCAATACAATACAATCTAAAGATGGGGTTTAGGAACTCTAAGCAAATGAAAAAACTTTTAACCAAAAGATTAAAGGAAATTTTCTATGACAGTGACCCCAAGGTTGAAGGGGCAAGCAAGTGTTTTGCAGAATGAATTCTCTAAGCTTCATAATGATGCATCCCAAGTGTGAACAAAATCCATCAAGTGGTTTAGGAAATATAAGCAAATGAAACTTGAGTACCATAAACAGCACATTATACGCCTGCCAGGTATTTAATAGTCCTCTATATATAGATAACTGAAATTTGGGTGCAGAAACCGCATCTTTCAGTAACAGCGACCTTGACCAATGATCTTTGTACACAAAAATAAATGGGCTGCTTCCTTGCCCCAAGTGCAAGCGATTGACAAGGTTTGGTACAGGTCTGTGATTTATTATGCAAAAACCATTTTCTTCTTTTAGTCACTGTGACCTAGACTTTTAACAATTTGACCCCAAAATCAATAGAGTTCATTCATACCCAAAAAGTTTGGTAACTGCAGACAGTGGTTAACTCAACTTGTTGTGTGGAAATGAAATTGGTAATAGAGATGAATGGATGGATTTCATAACATAATACAATCCAGCTTATGGTGGGTGTTAAAAAACATAAACCAAAACCTTAATACAAATTTTGTATGACAAGGACAAGGAAGTGTGTTACAAAATGAACTGTCTGACCTTCATATTAGTTCAGGCCAAGTATGATGAGAATCTATTATGGGATTTAGGAAATGTATGCAAATGAAAAACTTTAAGCAAACCATAACAATCTGTTGACAACAACGATGCCAACGTAAAAGTGACTGCTATGTTTTGCTTTCCAACTAGCATCCGCTCAACAAAAACCGATACCCCATGAATAATAGTGAATTCACAGTATACAGCAAAAAGTAAATAATCCAAAAATAAATGACACAATGACTTTTAATATCAAACTTGAATTTCACCAACAGACCTTGAGTCTGCACTTTAGTCTAAAATCCAGTAGTCTGATCAGCTAAAATGGAGTTTCAACAAAAAAAAGTTGTCAAGACTGAAATCTTAAGACAAAGTCGAGTACTGGGTCATGAAGAGACAGGCTCAACCAACTAAAAACTTTTTCTCAATATCATCATCAAATTATCTGTACACATAATTATCTAACTAAACAAAAGTTTCATCCAGATAATCAACATTTTTCCATAGTTGCAATGAAGTAGCAACACACTTCACACTTTTGT
This sequence comes from Margaritifera margaritifera, assembly GCA_029931535.1. NCBI lineage: Eukaryota > Metazoa > Mollusca > Bivalvia > Unionida > Margaritiferidae > Margaritifera > Margaritifera margaritifera. Next base: position 4,331,464 of record JAQPZY010001615.1, read on the forward strand.
TGTCCTAGATTCAATTCCCAGTTCCAGTGCATACATGTAAATTGCAGTCACAATATCAACGTACTGACTATAGATGTCGACAGAGGGTCTACTGTTGACCTCGGAAGTGTTAAGTAAAGCGTGCCCTTCATGGCATCGCCATACATGTTACTGTCAAGCAATAGGCATATTTGCTTTCAGCACCAAAGAAGTCTCTCTCCCAATAAAATGCAATACAAATGCTCCAAAAACCAAAACCAATGTCTAAACATTGTACAATGAAATCGTGAATGCACTATAAACGAGCTTCTCTGTGTTGTTGGTTGCCTACTCCAGGTTAGTAGTTTCTCCTCCACTTTCACGGCCATCACAAACCACAACTAGATTTGGGTAAACTTTTATAGCACATATTCCCCTCAGTGCTGACCAAAAACTTCAAGTTCAAAGTTTACAAATTTTGAAATAGTTGAGCAAGAGTACCATGAATGGCACATTATATGCCCACCCCAGGTTTAATAGTCCTCTTTGTAGGCACTAGTAGGGTTTGGGTGACTCTGGAGATAATTTACCAATGTGTCTTAATGACCTGGACCTTTGGTCAAGGCATGTAGTCTTGAACTAAACTTACTTTGCAAAAACCAATCTTTATTTGATTAGACTTACCATGACTGTGACCTATGACCTTTAGACCCTAAACACCATATTTTTTTTTTCTGTCACTAAGTGCAAGCCATCCATAAAGTTGGTCATGAAACTTACGCTAGAACAAATGTTATTGTGGAAAACCCATTTTTCTTTGAGCAACCATGTTTTAACATGGAGTAGATTTTCAAGGACTTTAAAAGGAGTTTATAAGGACTTCCAAAAGTTTTAAGGAGTAGTTTTTCTTATGGAAATTAAACTTCTGATGTTACTTTGTTTTTCACTGCATACTGCATAAATAAGTACAAAAGTATAACAAAAAAGGGAAACTACTTGTGTGGCATTTGAGCCACCCAATTTTATCCCATTTTATTTATTTACTTATGTTTGGAAAATACATAAATAAAAAAAATAATCTTAATTTAAAAGTGTCATATTCAGTTTTAATATTTTGTACTCCCTCAGATAAATTCAAGTAGTCTGGGGGAAAATTTAATGACATTTTCGACATATTCAAGGAATTTTCAAGGATAAAACCAACTTATTTAAAATTAAAGGAGTTTTCAAGGCAACCGCTTTGATTCAAAGGATTTTCCAAGGTTGTACAAACCATGGCAACTATGACCTTAATATTTGACCTTTTGACCCCAAAATCAATAGGCCTATTCCTTAACTTAAGTGCAAGCCCTCATCAATCTCTAGTCACAGTATGTGGTCTCAAAACTAAAGTTATCATGCAAAAAAACATTTTTCTTCTTTCAGTCACACTGACCTTGACCGTCAACCTGTTGACCCTAAATCAATAGGCCTTTTTTTCACCCAAAGTGTAAGCCATCCACAAACTTTGGTGAAGACACATGGCCGTGACCTGAAATTTTTGTATAGAAACCATTGGTATTTTTAAGCCAGTGACCTTGACCTAGACCTTACAACCCCAAAATCAATAGGCTTCTTCCTCACCCCAAGAGCAAGCCATACACAAAGTTTACTTTATGTCTGTGATGTAGAACAAAAGTTATTATGACTACAACCTGGATAAGAAAATAGGCCAATGACTTACATTATTCTGTGTTGTAACCTTGAATACATGAGAAATTGTCTGTCAAGATATATAAATGGCTAAGTTTCATTACAATATCTTCATTGGTTCAAAAGTTATACCCACACATGGAAAGAGGTCACTGGTTTATATCTTCCCTTGCCATGAGCTTGACCTTGAGGCTGGGGACATGGCTGTGGTATGTGACACAACCCAGTCATGACATATAACTAGTTAAAGCTTCATTAAAATATCTAAAGTGGTTCAAAAGTTATACTCCAGTCAAGGATACAAGTCACATGTTCCTTTTCTGTGACCTTCACCACAGAGTCATGATATATAATTGATTAAAATTTCATTAAAATATTTTTTGTGGTTCAAAAGTTATACTTTTGAGAAGGTTACCAGTCACAGAATTACATTTTCCCTTGCTGTAACCTTGAACTTGAGGCAGTATGTGTGGCTATGTTATGTGACATACGTCTAGTTATGTTGTATTCTTGGGTAAAGCTGACCAAAAATCTCTCCAGCTGTTACAAAGTTATGGGCTGTATGAGCAAATGTTAATGGATGGGCACTGCCAGAAGATTATACACCACAACAGGGGCATATAAAAACTGCTGGTAAGGCCTGAAAATCTAAAGACAGCTTTAGGAAAGCAGCAAATCTGCAGCATATTTTTATATTTTACACTGACAAATTGACTAAAAATGATTTTATAAATTTTTAAGGCATTCCAATTACGCAAAACAATTTCAGTTTAAGCATTTAATCTAAGTTGTCAGTGTATATTGCTCCCACGGTAAGCACAATGTATCTTTTACGACAGCATGTTTGATCAATATAAATTACGCTATCAGTAAGAGTTCCAGATGTTTGTGCACATTTGAAATAATAGTACTTGATCACTGTAAGAACATTCAAACAGAGCATATAACTGAATGCACATAGATTTAGTCCTGATCGCCAAGCCATTTGACTCATTCGGAAAGGCATCATAAATGCCTTGATGAATAAGAAGTAAGACTGTGTTTAGCAGTGTTCACAAAATACTCCACTGAATTTTTAAAAATCCATTTCAGTTTCAATCCATGGAGTAAAATACCCAACTTATGAAACCCTTATCTATAGCTCTGAATGGGGTCATCTATATATGGATATAAATATACCACCAAAGTTTAATTTGATTACTACGAGTGGTTTTTGTGCAATCTTAGGATGGATAGATGGACAGATGGGCAAGGGGCAATCAAACAGAACACCCTATTCTGTACAATGTATTTTCCACATTCACAATATTGAAAACAAATTTTACTTGCCCTTCACATGGGTAAAAGATATCTTTCTGATTCTTTGTTCAGTGCCAGGTACTGAAAACTTTAAACCATGCATAAACACACTTGAAATGAAAAAAACAAAAAGCAGCAAGAAGACAGATTAATTAATTCGCAGAATAAAATTAAAACAAATGGTGAGAAGGCAACCAGACAAAATCAAAAGCAAGAAGAGAAAATGAAATAAAAATGAAGGGAGTGTTGGCGATATAAAATGGGAATGAGATACAAGCCTGAGACCAACATGTTATTAATACAGGTGTTTTATTGATGAACACAATTTTTTGTAGTGTCTATAAAACAACATGTATATTGCAGCTTGGCCCAATTTTGTATGGCACCTGGTTGATCACTAATTATTATGCTATAAAAGTCACATTTACATTTATCAGCTGACCCATTCTTATAAAGAAAATGATAAATATGAATATTAATATCTTATAACTGTGGAAAATCTTTGTATAAAGTACATTAAAATCAAAAATTCCTTTGTGTAAATAAATAGTTAATCTACCTGAAATGATTATGAATATGACACTTAAGTTTAAATATTTATGGCAAAATATCTTTTTAATTGTACTGTGAAAAGGGAATTATTAAACATATGTGTTTCCAATACAGGCAGTGGTGTAAAATACTACGTTTATGTACAAAACACAATTTAATTCACAACATAAATTGACAAATCAAAAGATTTACAGATCTATTTGACCAAAGAGATTCTCCGTTTTTAAATTATATTTATAACCATGAAGATTGTGTATGTAGTTCACAACCTGTTTAAAATCCATCATGAAACCAAATTTTAGTAAATTCTCAGTGGATAAAAAGTATGAAAGTGATTTCAGGGCCATATAAATGAATAAATAAGATTATACTGAACAGTACATTATATACCTGCCCCATGTTTTACAGTCCTCTTTGAAGGCACTAGTAGGGCATGGTTGACTCGGGGGAAATTATTGACCATGGGGCTTCAATGATCTGAACCTTTGGTCAAGATATGAAGTCTTGAACTGAACCTGCTGTGCAGAAACCATTATTATCTTCTTAGACTTGCCATGACCTTTGGAAATCAAAATCTAAAGGTTTCTTCATTATGTTAAGTGCAAGCCACAATATTTGGTCAAGGAACTCACTCTAGAGCAACATTTATTAAGCAAAACCCATTTTCCTTCAAGTCCAATGACTTTGACCTTTTACCTTTTAATCCAAAAATCAACAGGCATCTTTCTTACCTTAAGTACAAGCCGTCTGTAAACTTTAGTAAAAGTACATGGTCTTGAACTAAAATTATTATTTTAAAACCATTTTTCTTATTTCAGTCAGTGACTTTGACCTTTGTTCTTTTGACTCCAAGATCAATAAGTTTCTTTCTTACGCAAAGCATAAGTCATCCACAAAGTTTGGTAAAGGTACATGGTTGACAACTGACATTTTGTGCAGAAACCATTTTTCATTTTTCAGCCACAGTGACCTTAACACTGGACACAAAAATCAGTAGGCTTCTTCCTTACTCTAGTGCAAGCCACCCACAAGTCTGGTCCACGTCTGTGATATAGAAATTAAAGTTATTGTGTGGAAACTTTCTTCTTTTCAGTCACAGTGACCTTGACATTTGACCTCCAAATCAACAGGCTTTTTCCGTACCCCAAATGCAAGCCATTTGCAAAGTCTGGCCCAGGTCTGTTACGGTGTGGAAGCCATATTTCTTCTTTCTGTCAGTGACCTTGACCTTGGAGCATTTAAATCCCAAATTCAATAGGCTGCTTCCTTACACAAGTGGAAACCATCCACAATGTTTGGTAAAGATAAATGATGTAAAACTAAAGTTACTGTGCAGAAACAAAAAAGCTAACAGTTGGATGGATGTCATAACATTATATGCTCTGCCTTTTGACCTGCATATAGAAAGGTTCTGAGAAGTGTCACCTAACTGAAAGATTTTACTAATAATTTTTTGGGGGTTATTTTTCTCCATTTAAAAATATCCAGTATTGTCTTAACAAACTCTTAGAACTTTCTTCTCTTTTTATCCTTTTTGTTTTGTTCAATTATTGCAATTTTCTAAAACTCTGCTATGAGTCAATCTTAAAAAACTTCTAGTTTTTCATATGGTGGCAACTAAATAGCATCAAGAGTGCCCTATTTGTCTAGAATTTCTCTCTTAAATTATCCTACCTATTCTTATACAAAAGGTACTGCATGGATTTTCCCTATGTTTGGTCTTCAGTGCAGGGAGTACAGAAAGATGTTGATGAATGATCAATGTTAAAATGAACACTAACAATGTATGTATGACCAATGTATGACCTTCATAGAGCATGATTAAATAGACAGGTACAGACTGACCCTATTTAGACATTGTGAAGAAAAATGATGTCTAAGTTGTTCTGGTTCTGGAAACTTCTGACATGTACTACTACTTAGTGGATCAATTTCAAAACTAAAAAATAACCTTCATTGCAGAGCTCAAGGTCAATAGCACCGATGGGGAAAAAAGAAAAAAAGAAAATGCTGAGAATATCACCTCCAGGGAATAATTACTTGGTCAGAATTGGTTCAGTTTCAGCAATGACTAAAAAGAAAGATGGTTTTGAACTTTCTGTTGGATATAATAAGACTAAATTATACATTGCAATCATTTCTCAATTACACAAATCAATAAAATCAAGTCTTAAAATTATTATGGTACAATAGTCATTTCAAAAACATTCTATTTCATTATACACAACCTAGTGGCAAACTGTAAAAGCCTAGTTTGCTTCTCCTGTGCATATTTCCCTTTTCTACTTTTTATATCTAAAAGCAAATTCTTTTTACATGGATGAAAATTGTTTCACTGACGATGAAAGAATAGCTGTCTGTCATCAATATGTTGTTCTGCACAAGGTTTCAAAGCTGTACTGAAGGTACATAATTCACATGGTGACCTCAACTGAGTGAAATAAATAATCAAATTGTTATCCAAAATAAATGGCAAAACATGCTACTGTAACTGTTATGAAGTAGGTTTTTATACAGTTCACACTGTCAAGTTGATATAGTTGATATTATTTCTGAGAATCATATTACTAAAATAATCATTTAAATCTGAGAAAGCAAATGATCTTTACAAGATAATAATGAGACACAGATGTTTTTAGGTCCACAGGGGCCAAAAATAGGCACTAATGCTGGACTCCAATTCCTATGTAAATGGGCTCCAGTCTAAATGAACAATATTTCAAACTCGTGCAGAAATTGCAATATCAGTAATTTAATCCTGAAATTTTATTCCCCATTGATTACATTTTTCCCAAAATGATATACCCTGGTCCCATTCCTATTCACACAAGACAAATCTGTGAGAGGCGTGAATTCATACAGTTCAAACAGAAAACGTTTTTTGTTAATCATTCTTGATGATATTAAGAAACAACAAATATCAACAAGTTTTAGATTTCTATCTTTTTTAACTGGATGTATCATTGTTTAAAAGAAAAAGTTTTGAAAATGGCATTTGAGATTTTTTTAAAAATGACATGCAATTTTTACAGTTTCAAATGAGGTATGGCTTCACTTCAACGTCACTAGTATTTATTTGTCAGAATCAACATGGAATATATCAGACAAGTCAGAATGATGCCTTGTTAGGTTGGGAAATTCCTGACTAATTCAAAGTATGTGTGTTAAATTACTGAAGTTCATCTCCTTGTGTCTAGAAAATCATCAGGACTGATATGAGTAAAAGATAGAGATGAGTTGCACATTCTGTAAAATGAAATTCTGAATGCCGCCATTTGGCATCACGTTGAAGTTGCAACAAGATATGATACATATACATTTCATACAAGCAGTATGTCTAGGGCTAAAAATGTTTCCTATGTAAACATCTTGTAAAAATTTCAACAATATATATCTGTTACACGGTAAAAAGTCTATGTACGTCATATATTTATGTGATCATGTATGTACCAACAGTTTCTTTTCCTTCAGATTTCCTAAGGATGAAATGACCAGTCAGTAAATGCTAGAGGTTTTGTAAAAGTAACATGATAAGGTGTATGTATATATCTATATATATGCTGTCACTCCCTTCATTTTGCATTGACACAAACCTGAGTTGGCTTCCGAATTGGAGAACCATCTTGCTTTGGTGTCCGACTCCCAGCTGCTGACCCTGCACTTGTGGTGTGTACAACATTTATTGGTATTTGCACAGCTTTCGACCCCGGTTGCGAGGTCGGTGATCCAACTTCAAAACTTCCACCAGCACCACGATCCTTCATAATAGTGGCCGCAGCCTTAGGTGGAGGTGCAGGTTTTGAAAGAGAAGTTGGTGACGATGCTAAAACAGGTTTGTTAGGTGGCAAGGGAGGAGGCACTCCCCTCCCTATCGCAACTACTTTCCGCGGGGAAGATTGCACATTTGTGGATATTGCTTGTCCACCACCACCACCACCACTTCCAACATGCACTGATATCCTGCCACCAGAAGTTACAACTGAAGCCACATTCCCAGAAGAAACACTAACCTTTGGGCTCTGATACATCTCACTCACATTTTTTTCTGAGGACACTGCCCCAACTGGGGCTACCCGTGTTTCTAATTTGCCATGACTATCACTGCCTCCCTGCAATGTTATTACTGTTCTGTCAAGTGAAGCTTGTGGACTCCCATGTCGTACAGTTCTCCAAGCACTTCCCTCAACAGGAGATAAACTTTGCCTTGGAGACAAATTGGTTTCCCTCTCAGCTGGTTCAGTCATTATTCTAATGTTATTTTCTGAGACCACTGGCTTAGTAGATTTGACTGCAGACTTTACCAATCCAGGATTTCCTGGCACATTGCTGGATAAGGGACTAGATACAGACTGATTACCAGTTTTCTCAGATGAAGTTTTATTGGGTGAGCCAGAAGTCTGAATATCCATGCTCTGGAAAACATCTCGTGACCCAGACCTTTCCATTAATTGTTTTTTCAGAGATTCTAATTGTATTTTTAGAGATTCTATTTGTGCATGTAACTCACCATTACGATTTTCCTCATGAGCCAGTTTCTTTCTAAACTGCTCATGTTCCATGTCAAATTCACTCAACTGTTTCTCCATTGCAGCCTCCATCTGAAGGGACTTTTTACTCTCCTGCATGAGACCTTCAGCCATGTTCATTGTTTTATTTTTCTCATCATTTAACAACTGATCCATCTGAGAATGCTTCTTCCGTTCCAACAACATTTTTTCAATCAGATTTTTGCGCTCTTTGATCAATAGAAGAGCAACCTGTTTGTGTTTTGCAGAGTTGGCACGCTCTTCCTCTAGACTAGCCAGAGTTTTCTTCAGGTCCTTCTCCATCTTTTTGGTTTGGCTCTTCTCAAACTCAATCTGCAAAAGAAAGTTATACGCTGTTAGAAACTGTATGTACTCTATCAAACTACTGTGAATTCACTTTTTTTGTGGGTCACCAAATTTGGGGGTATTCTTTGTTGCTACAAGCCATGAATTTAAAGAGCAAATGAACAATTATCCTTTTGAAGAAAGAACTGGGCCCCTTCCCAATCCACGAATTTATATACCAACAAAACTGAATTTTTTGTTGTTGCAAAACACGCAATAATTAATACCCAAGAAAATAAATGAATTCACAGTAGAAAGTTGGCCATGGCCTGCATGTCCACCCTGAGCTCTGATAAGGGCATTTATTTAGCATGAAAAGACACGCATTATAAAAGAATCCATGCTTCATACTGGCATTTCATCAGGAAATGTAAACAGCTTTCAAGGACTTTCCAACAATGAAAATTTAATTTTCAAGCACTATAATTAAATACTTCTCAACTTGGGAAGAATGTTGAGTATGGTCATAGAGATCACCAAATTTTAGATTTAAGTATTTCATTCTTAGACAACTCTGAAACTTTTTTTTATGAATGAGACCAAGATGAAAACACTGCAGCTGAATCGGCTTATGGGCATTGAAGGGGGTACAATCATCTCATCTTCATCAGTTCAGGAGTTAGCAGTTTTATTTATTTGCCTGAATTTCTGACTCCTTGAGGTTTTCATGTTTAAGCAAAAAATATAAATTCATTCCTATTGTCCAAATTTCATTCTTTTTGTGCTTTTCATTCTTGCCATATGACTTTAAGCACTTTTACCCATTGATCCAACGTCAATTTCCCTTCAATAAGCACAACAAATAGCTCTTTGTTTACTGGCTGACCCCATTACCTATATATAGCGCTTAATGGCAATCATGTTTGAAACTACACTTCCACCACAAAGTACTTGACCCATCTTGTTTTATCAGTCTGAATGGCCCAGTCAACATGGAATCCATTTATTTAAACATTATGAGGTGGTTACATACTCCTGAACATCACAACCTCAAATTCAAGCAATTTTAAAGATTGTGCAAACCCTGAAAACTCCATAAATGGTCAACCATAGATGCTTGTACATCTAAGGAAAGTCACTGATGCATGAGATATAAGTCAAAGTGACCTAGAATGGAGTTGAACTCACCCAAGTGCATGTTCACACTAAGTTCCACAGAACTGAGGTGAACGGTGGGCTAAAAACAGAAATAAATGAAACATGAAATATAGGGCATCATGATCTACTTCTGGTGGAATGGTGTTATACCCACCAAGGCACACTGACATATCAATTTCAACGACTGTGGCCAATAATACCCAAGAAACTGACCAAAATGCAAAACTTTAACAAAGTCACTGAAGCATGAAATCAAGTCAAATTGACCTACCTTTGGTCATTGGTATTTTACCCAATGAGATGTATCTACGAACTAAGCTGCATGACTCCCTAACCAACAGTACATAAGAAACTAAGGTAAACTTGACCAAAGTCAGTGAAGCATGAAATATTGGTCACAATGACTTACTTTTGGTAAATTTTTGCTGTACACATCAAAATGTATCCCCATTCCAAGTAACCTGAGAAAGTGTCCAAATGTACTCGAGAAAATGACAACATTACAAATGTATAAACAAAAGTAAACAACTTTAACATCAAGGTTAATCACATGCTTAATGCGCTATTACTGAAACAAGAGTCATCTTGAGATGACATATTCCCCTGGATCCCAGCTTACTGAAAGACTCTTACTGAAAGTACACTATGGTCCAGAACCCACTCAATATTTATAATATTTATTAGAGTACCCTATCATGCAGCACTCTCAATTTATCTACTACCTATGCTACACTGTTACACAAAAAAAGACTGAATGTTGAAAATGCTACTGTATATACTCACGTATAAGCTGGGTCCAAATGCAAACAACATAGACCCTGATGCACCGGCAGATCAGGATCTATGTTGTTTGTTCTACTGATTAGTCCTTACAAACTGCATAGACCCATATCTGCCGTCGCATAATGCGCCGGCAGATCTGGGTCTATGCAGTTTGCAGTTGGTATCAACTTATACGCGAGCATATACGTTAAGTATCAAAAGATACCTCAACACAACTTGCTTGACATGTGTAGCAAGTTTTGGTTGAAATATCTTAAGAATTGAGAATGATACTCTGGAAATTAAAATGTTTATGGACTGACATGTGGACAAAGTGATAGCAATATTCTCCCATATCTCAAATTGGTAGGAGGGGTGATAAAAGAAACCAAGAAGATGGAGTCATCTACATCACCTGTCCTGCCAAAATGTCTGCAAGGAGACGGAATGATCTGTCAATGATTTCAGAATTATAAATTATGGGGCAAGAGAGAATGTCACAGAATGAATGGTCTTAGCTTCAAAATGATTCACCTCAAGTATGAAGAAAATCTATCAAGGGGTTTAGGAAACATAAGCAAATGAAAAAACTTGAACCAAAACCTTGATGCAAATCTTCTATGACTGTGATCATAACCCCAAGGTCAATGGGGCAAGTGAGCATGTCACAGAATTAACTGTCTGTGCTTCATAATGATTCATCCAAAGTATGAATAAAATCCATTTTTTACAACTGTGGCCCCAACATCAAATGGGTGAGCAAGCATGCTGTAGAATGAATTGTCTTAACTTCATAATGATGAGAAACATTTAAACAAAATCTTGATGCACATTTTGTTATGAATGTGACCTTGACCCCAGAGTAAAAGGGACAAGTGAGCATTTCAAAGAATGAATTGTCTTAGTTTCATATTGATTCATGCCAAGTATGATGAGAATCTATCAAGGTGTTATGAAATATATGCAAATGAAAAACTTTAACCAAAACTTTAACAAACTGTTGCTGCTGCAGTCTGCCACCAACGGTATTACTGCCAACACTGGAAAAGTGACTGCTAGGTCTTGCTTCCCACTAATGTGGGCATGACAAAAATATTGGAAATAAAAAATTTTGAATAGCAAAAGGCATGTCTGGACCACAAGTCAAATACTGTAGTATCATTTATTTTCGTGGGGCTCAATTTTCGTGGTTTTGTAAAAAAAGACATTTTCGTGGGTACTTAAATTCATGGTTTTGCCTGTCAAATTTTGCATATTACTAAGTGTTGAATATCAGGGTTTAACCTCTACAAATACCCAAAATAAAGAATAAAAAATAATAAAATGATGCAGACGCAAACGGCGGTCACTTGAATGTTTAAAACAATACTACCACATATATGAGCACAAATCAAAGACCTGACAAGTTAAAGTTAAATGCTGACACCATGTATTCGTCCAAGTGAATAACATCAATGGAAGCCGACACAGCCAACAACACTAAAACAATACTACCGCCTATATCCTCACAAATAAAACTCATGTCAAGATCAATCACTTACACCGTGTTTCGTCCGAGTGCTCAACATCAAAGGAAGCCGACGCAGCCAACAACACTAATTCAATCGGTTATTAAAGTACACCTGTATGATCTCTTACTTAAACCACTGTCCATAAAGTGAACAAAACATGTGACCGGCTGCCGCTAGCTCAATACAATCAGGAGACAGTGGCAATATTTGATGTGTTTAGAGCCCACCAATGTGAGAAGATGCTAACTAAATTGAAAGACAGTGGAATCACACGTTTGTTTGTGCCTGCCTCATGTACAACCCAGCTTCAATCACTAGACTTAACAATAAATAAAGAGTACAAAGAAGAATTAAAATCACATTTGCACAACTGGTACGCGCTAAACAGGTCATGGAGGCAATCACGTAAAAGGAATATGTTACTGGTGATGATCACTGATTGCAACCTCATTAATCAAGTCAATTCTGGCTGAATGGATAATTGCAGCTCACGCGATAATGAGTGAAAGATCATACCTAATTATCAGTGGTTTTGAGAAAATTGGACTTGTTTAATTATGCAATTTGGGGATTATTCACCTGACAAGCATTTGTGTGTACCTTGAGACTTGATTGACACGATGTTGATACGGTGGCTTTGTCTGAAAATCAGTGAAGTGTGAGCTTTAATACTCTAATGTAATCAGCGTATGTACACAGTGTTTCATTAATAACAGTGCTTCTAGTATTTTACAGGCTTGTTGTTCTTTTGGATTAAAAATGTATGGATCAAATGAAATGTTGTTTCAGGAGGATTTACATTTTTTAACAACAGTTGTACTCGAATGAAGGATCGATTTGAATAAGTATTAAATTTAATTTTCATTTAGTAGTATTTTTCATTAGTCTTTCTTTCATTTTCAGCATTACTAGTGTTTGAATACCTTATGCTTTTTCTCGTTTCTCTCTATCCTTACTTATCTCGCATATCGATTTAAGGCAGTGAGTGGAAATTACAGCTATCGGATACCTTATCAATACATGTGCAATGAAACAATATAAAATGTTTTATAATTCTTTTTTTCAAAGGGTTAAAATAAAACAACACGTGTAAAAGCTAATATTTTATTACCAAATTACAGTGGGGGGGGGGGGGCATCATCATACATGGCTAATTTTTCGTTGGTTATTTAAATTTGTGGTTCGGGGTAACAACGAAATCCACGAAAATTGGTCCCCCACGAAAATTTCTGATACTACAGTATGTGAAACAAGTTTCAGAGAGATACCTGTAACAGTTGAAGTTATGCTCCGGAAACAAAAATGAGAATAATGAATAGATGGATGGATAGAAAAAAAAAAAAAATCTAATAGTAAAACTGAAGAATTTATATAGTAAATGGCACATCTGCACCACTAGTTCAATACAAGTACCATGTGAACAGTTTGAGAGTTTTGCTCCAGGAATGAAAATGTTTATGGACAGTCAGACATACCAGCATAGCAACAGCTGCATCCTCCTGTATTACATACTAGAGGTATAAAAAAGGAAACAATCCTCATCTCACAGGATGACCCATGAACCATGATGATACAATATAAATATAAGTGCATCATGAAGGCATATTCCACATCCAAAAACGGTGGGATTAAATAGCACTGAAAAAAAGATGAAAAATTCTAACATTGAGGTTAATCTAGGATGTGGATGGATGGATTATCGGACACACACTCAGATGCCAAGCTGATCACTATGTCAAGATTCCACCTACGCAGGCTTAACAAAAAGTAATTTTTCTGCAGGCATCATTCAGGTTTTTGCGTAGCTTGAATCGTCTGTTATTATGTTTAGCAGTACATTGCACAGGTATGCTCTTCCAGACTAACTTCCAAAACTCACACTGATACCATGTTTATTATCATATCAAGACCCTTGCCACACAAATTTTGGTGGAAAGAGCAAGAGGAATCTAATACCAAGTAAATACAGTCCAAACTGGCAACATCACATTTCAGAAGATAAAGTGTTCTGATTGATTTCCCTAACTATTATTCAATATTAATGTTCTCAGAAATCTCTTAAGTACCAATGAAATTTTATTTAAAAGGGCTCAAGTATGTCAAATAATATGCTTCTACTTGTGCATGTATGTGTTTGTGCAACTGTGTGATTCCATTTGTGCACATGCACGTCTAAATAATGTTGTGTAATCCCGTGAATTTACACTGATCGCAAAAATGTCTGTGAAGGCTACAATAAAAGTGGAATTTCTGCTAATCTGCAGAAAATACTCATCCATGTTTGGTAAATGTCTTTTGAAATTAGCCCTCATGTAAGATCCTCAACTATGACTGTACCTCTTGTCGTAACCTTTCCCGTTCCTTCTCCAGCATATACGTGACATCATCCCCTTGTGCTGTGTCCTGCGCATGCTTCCGCTTCTCCTCTTCCAGTTCATTACATACCTAGAACAGAGTTGTCAAATGCTAATTGATGTCCATGGCATATAGCAGTTTAACGAAACTTTACAGTTTTAAGAACATATTATCTTCAAACTAATAAACTAGACACTTATCCAATATAAATTAAACCCTACCAGATCTAGATAATGGGGCAGAGGTTCCACTAACAGACAACCCAGTGTACTTTATGTTGGAATTTCCCTGATGGAACTTTAATTTTGTGAGGGTGGACGCCCATGTAATTTCAAAAAATTCTGCCTGTATGCCCAAATGAACACAGTCGAACATCACTATAAATATGTACCTAAAGGTAAAACTTGTTTTCCTCCCATTTAGCAAGGTGTTCAAAAACAATTAATTACTCTTTAATAGCTGTCAACATGCAGCAGACGAGTCTAGGACATTACCCCCCTGTCAATTATCACACGTCATTTACCCCCTCAGTATATTACCCCCCCCCCCGTCTATTACTATATAACATATAATTGTTATACCCCCAGAATAAACAATAAATTAAAATAAATTTCAAAAGAATTTATTGTAAATTTTTATTTTAGTTAATTAATCTCAGCCTTGAAAACATATACTTGTCCTGGAATATTCAATATTAAATTCATCATATCATAATGTTATAGTACCATACAATATGTTATATTGATATGGTTACAGCTGAATGTTATGTGCGATCCCTCGCAAGTATTCAAAGTGCTCTCTATTAGCAAAGTCATCAACAATGTTCATAATCCGAGCATTGCAGTCACGATCTTTCTTATCAGATTGTGTTTGTGTACACTTAAACTAACGGGATAGAATCTTATTGCGGTAAAGCCAACACAATATCAATTAACAATTAAATTCGTCGTCATCGCTGTATTTGCTTTAGTTCGATTGATTGAGCACAGGATAAAATCATTTTGAGGTGAAACCAAGGCAGCTCTTAATCGTCGCTGTATTTGTATCTGTAATTGTAAATGATGGTAATGGCAGAGGGGTAATTAACTGCGGGGTAATATAATGAGGGGGTAAATGATGGGCAGGGGGTGGGGGGGTGGGGGATATTGGCAGGGGGGTAGTGGCAGGGGGGTCACTGACAGGGGGGTAATGTCCTGGTTCCGCAGCAGACCTCTGTCAGTATCATAAATATACCATAAAGGCCATGTGAATGTATGGTTACTTGAGAGTAACCACTAATGCTGCCAGATTTTCTTGATGTTGATAAGTTATTTGTTAAACGCACAAAGGTTTAACAATGAACTGCTTTAATCCTCTTTTAACTTCCAAACTCAAGTTGAAAGTGTCATCCTAGCTTGTGAGTATATATTTGAAATATCTTGTTTTGTCAATCAGTTTACACAATCACGGATTAATGTAATTTGAGTGACTTTATCAGTATCAGCAAGATCAATTCTCTGTAACAGCAAGATAAATTCTCCCCAAACTAAACAAGTTGGTAAAAATCAATATTTAGACAATACAAATTCTGAATAAAATCTCCTACATATTTTAGAAGCCGAGATTTTCAAAACAAATGGTTAGAATACTTTGATTGGCTGGAAATTTATAATAACTCAAAGAAGGTGTTTCCAAAGTTTGCTGTGCCTTAGAAACATCGAATGCCTTTGCTAAAGATGGTGCAGGTTTTTAATTTGAAGCTTTTTTATTTAGTACCAGCATCAAGTTAAGAAAATATTATCAAACTAGATTTGTGGTTTTTATTTTCTGAAGTATAATTTTTATTTTGTGGCTTAATTGTCAGCTGATGCATGTTTAAGGTGATTATATAACACTAATGAAAATTGCTTTAGGACCACCCATTCCATTTTTCCCTTTGACATGGGCTTTCAGGCACTGAAGAAAAGTGAAAAGAAGATGCCTAGCAAAACCCTATCAGCCAAGTTCTCAGAAATAAATCGGAAATAATGAGAACAGGTTAAAATACAAAGTATTGATCTGTACCAACCATGTGGTCAATATTTTGCACTACTGGAAGATGCATAGCTACATGATAATTACCTGTCAATTATTAGAAACTTTGATCTGATAGATGCTAGTGACTTTGTATTATTCATATCTAAAGTGGTTTTATACAATGATCTGTGTGTGTGTATGCCAAATAAAGAAGTGTATTATGTACTTGTCAAGTAAATCTGGAATCAAAGAGATGCTTGTGCATTCTAAATGAAGAAAAAAATATACTGTACATCACACTGTTCTTTCTGATAGTTAACTAGGTCTGATACAACTATATATCTCTCTCTCCCTCTCTCTCCACCGACTCGCTCATGATCATTCCAAGATTAAATTTCTGGACTTGCCTAAATTTCTACTTCTCTCCCTTCACAATCAAAACAGAAAATGAATCATCTACTGATCTCCAATATCTTTATCTCTGTCTAATTTGTTCGCACTAAGAAATTAACAATGATAATACCACCCAACATTTTGGGACTTCCTATGTTTAAGGCTAGGACTCCGAAAAAATGACATACATAAGTCCTGGACTTCCTGATTTAGGAAATTAATAGAAACCCTGATGGGGTATATATTTTTTAAATTTTTAAATGTCTATAAAACACAGTTGCCCCACAAAAATTCCTGAAAACTGACCCAAACTTAAAACTTAACCGAGGTGTGACAAACACATAGACAAAGGTAACACTATGTGCCCTACCACTGTAATGGTAAGACATAAAATTTAATATAAGAATTCTGCAAAATGTTATGTCTAATCTGCACCAATGAGGCTTATTCCAAATATATAAAATGTACCAGCAAAGTCACTGTAGCATGAGAAGGAGGTCATATCAAGCTTACTGAATAGTGTGTGCTCAATACCAAAGAATCATAACATAATAAATTTCATTGGCTGAGAGAAATGTTTTAATGATTTTTATTAGCTTGGGCACTAGTTGAGAGCACATAGTCGATGATCACTGAAAGAAAATGTAAAGAAGTGAAGATGATATCTTCAGCGGAAAACTTGCTGCATTTATTTTCCAAGCAGCATACAGGGAGGAAAAAATGTCCAAAATAAATTCTAGAAGGGAAGGGTTACTAAAGTAAGAAGGAATTCAAACTGCAGTATGGTTGACTTGCAAAAGGGGAGACTGACAATGATTACAGGGACTCGGGCCATGGATCTATTAACTTCTGCAAGAAATACTCACTTTTCCAGCCTTATATACTTTGAACCAGCCACTAATTAGTCAGACAAAAGCATGGATTTCTACAATTTCATTGTCCACTAAAATAACTGTCCTGAAGAGTGGACATGGTTCTTTTAGCAGGCAAGGAAACTAGAAAACCATGCTGTAGTCTGACTCTGTGACTGATTCAAAGCATATAATGCTGGAAAAAAATTCATAATTATTGCAGAAATGAATAAATTCATGATGTGAGTGCCTGTGAAAATGATATGTGTTTGAACTTCTTGAATACACAAGAAAATGGTAAGGATATTTGCAACCAGTTTTTTTCTAAATGACCCCACTTTTTGACCTGGTTGGGGCCATCGGGTCACACTTTTCTCATTTTTGGAATGAATACTGCTTTGGGATCAACAATGACATTACCATCAGAAAAATGATACCTATGTCTTGCCTATGGTTCTCAGACAAGACAATACCAACAGGGTCAGCGCAAACACTGTAAAAAAATGTCTTTTAAAACATCTCTATCATATATAATCTGTTAATTATTGTCTCGCCTGGGATGATGTCACTGCTTCCTTAGGAACACATTACACATTATGCCTGGCCCATGTTTAACGGTTCTGTCTGGAGACACTTGTAGTGCATCGATGACTCTGTAAAGTATTTATCACTGATAAAACTGTGATTTACAGTACCTTATGGTAGCGTTTTTCTGCTGCTGTGAGTTGTTCCCTCATCTTGAGCTGAGCCTTACGCTGGGTGGCAATCAGGTTCTCAAGTTGGGCAAGCTGGTTGTCATACATGGACTTGATGGCTGACTCATCGAAGGTGTTATCTTTCAGGTTGTCAGAATCTCGCTGAAGAGCAGTGAAAGGATCACCTAGACCAACACGACCATACTTTGCCTGGTACAGGAGTTGCTTTGCTTTCTCAGCCTGTGGATTTACATTTAGTTTTGAATGCTGTCATTTCATATGAACAGAATTAAAATACAAAAGTCTGATACAATGTTTCTATTGTACTTTTAAAAATAATGTCTAAAATTTTGAGAGACATTTGTGCTCAAAGATCATTTGTTACAAATTCTAGGTTTCTGGTGTGCTTTTGTACTTTTAAAAATAATGACTAAAATTTTGAACCAAATATGTACTCAAAGATGACTTGTCATAAATGCTTCGATTTTGATATGCTTTGAGTGACATGCAACCACACTGGAAAATCTTTACTCATTTCATAACACCTTGTAACGATACAAAATGATGTTATGACATCAAATAAGGCTAAAGCAATATGTCCAACAACAGGGATGCACTCAGGATCTAATGAGCTAGGAACAATGTGTCCCCCTGTCACCCAAATATGGGGGACATATACAAATTAAAAGAGACAAATAATGGTTCCCATTAAAGGTAATGGTAAAAAACAACATGCTCAAAGGGCACAGAGGGATCAAGATCTGGTGGACATGTGGCATCATATTACATAAAACATGCTATCCCATGCTCTAGGTTTAACACTGCAACAGTAACAGAATGTACTTCAAAATCATTTAATTACCTGATAAGCAACTTACTGTATATGCTTGCTTATAAGATGGATCCAAGTGCAAACTGTATAGACCCAGATCTGATATTGCATAATGCATCAGCAGAAACTGGGTTTATGCAGTTTGTTAGGAGTAATCAGTAGAACAAACAACACAGACCCTGATTTGTCGCATTATACGACGGCAGAGCAGGGTCCATGTTGTCAGCAGTTGGACTCCACTTATAAGTGAGTATATATGGTAGGTTATGTTTATTAACATGAGACATTTTTGAGAAGGTAATGGCAGTCATCCTGAACATACTTATCACTGGCACTTTTCTATCAGATTGCAAATAAACATGCAAAAATATATTTGGACAGAGTTTAATTGTTACATAACTTTTGTTTATTGTGAACAAGTTCACATTTACTGTTTGGACAGACCAAACATATGCATATTTTGAGATTCTACAATATTTCTTACAATTCTGAATTAAAGTCTGAATGAGAATAATACATATTTTAAGCCCTGACTGATCTGGAATAAACATTTGTTCAACAGTATTTCTGCAAGGAGAATATATGCAGATTGTTCGCTTAAAAAAGAACAGCATGAACCAACTCTTCTCATGCATAAAGTTATCAGCAGATAAATCAGAGGTAATGGATACTACTTGTAGTGCTATCATATGCTACAGTCAAAATTAACTGTTCCTTGTACTGGTCAGTGGTTCTCTGAAGATACCTGGCTCCTACAACTTAAAAGACCACTCTGTCTGCATGTCTTAAACACCAATGTAAACTTGGATGTTGTTAAAGAAAGTTGCTCCTAACAGGGTTCTGATAGGCTGTTTGGTAGGCTGTTTGGTATAAGATGATCAAGATGATACCTGACACCTGTTTGATTACCTAACAATTCCAAATGACTGTAAGGGGAAGTGTATGTATGTATGTGTGTGTGTGTGTGTGTGTGTGTGTGTGTGTGTGTGTGTGTGTGTGTGTGTGTTGGGGGAAGGATTGGCTAGGGTTAATTAGCTTACAACTCGGATCACAAGATCAGCCAATACAATATTACATTTTCACACCTTGTTCAATGACACAGGTAGATAACAAATATCCACCTGCCTGACCAAGCAGAACTTTTTGTAACATATAGTATCAACACTTTCTAGATCGAACAGTTGGTTTTAGAACTCAGCCTTAAATTTAAAACGAGTGAAAGTAATATACATTCATTCTGATAATGATTCAAAATTTAAATTGTGAAATATCTGCAAGAATCCGATGCAATTCAGTTCCAAAAGTATGTCACGATGCAGTTTGTTTGATAACACTTAGACCGGATGTGTCATCCTTAAATTTAGTTTCACGATGTCATTCAGTTCTTACTTCCCCAATACATGTGCTCCAATTAATTGTTATGACATTTATTGAAATATAATACTTCAGATGACTCTTGAGATGTCTTGAACTTTGTGCCACATGTTCTCTGTGATTCAACTGGGCACTAAAGACATGAAGTTCAAATGCAACAACCGTCTAAATGAGTACACATTTCTAAGTTTTATGCTTGCTCATTCAATTTCATTTTGGTATACTAACTTTGATCACGAAAAAATGCAAGATCAATGACCTTTGTGAGAGAGCTATCATCTGATAACAGTGCAAGATACTATTACTGACAACAAATGCCACAGCAATAGCAACCATATATATTGCAATAGCATCCATACCTGCTTGACTGGTTTCTAAGCCGGATACACAACTGTGAAATAGGACTTGGAAGCTGTTGCTGCTCATCAAAATAACATCATGGATGTAACTAGCAAACACCTATGTTTTTGTTTGTAACACTGCAAATTCCACTGTGACCTACATAACTAGATCAAGTATTTATTCTTTGCACCACTTTTTTAACACCATCAACAAAGAGCATGACAAATGATTGGGGAAAAATTTAACATTTACATTCCTTACTGTACATTACAGTGTACCTACACTGTAATAATGTACACTTAGGTTAAGATCAAAACTGCATTCCCTTGTAAAAATCTCAATGAGAAATCATAAAAATATAAATTTTTGTCCAAAAATATGCACCTATGTTCTAGCCAGACTCATGACTGCAACACACATGTGCCACTTTTGCGCATGACATTTAATATATAAAAAGCTTGGGTATCAAAAATGAAAATATCACGGCTATGGTGACAGACATGTAGATGCTTTGGACACACCCTATAGCTGTCAGTCAGAGGCACTTTTGACAAGATTGCAGCAATTTCTTGTACAATAGCGGCTTCACAAAAATCTGTAGCACACTTTTGGAAGTCTGTTGTAGCTAGCCAGGAATTACACCTATGGCAAAAACAAATGAGCATAGCAGACAATTCCCTGACTACTGATGGCTCCACAAGATGGAACTCTACTTCTGATATATTTCAGCACCTATCTGAGCAGTATCTAGCAATTTACACATGATGCAAAATTCACAAAACCAGAAGATGCTCGGATACTTCACCTAATGGATGACCAGTGGTCTAAAATGAAAAGCATGGTCCCTGTGCTAAAGCCTCTGTATATGACCACTCAGATCATGTGTTTGTATGAGTGCCCGACTAACAGTGCAGTCAACCCAATACTCTTAAGCCTGAAAAATCACCACCAAAGATGATGACCATTCAGCTGCTGCAGCATTCAAAAACACATATCCAAGGATCTTGAGAAAAGGTTTAACATGACCAGCAACGACACCTGTCGATGTCAAGCTATAATTTTCACTTTCCTAGATCCTGCTACCAGTCTCTTCCTTTTCTGTCTGAACAGCAGTGACCTGTTGTTCATGGCACATTCTGTCATGTCTTGAAATTCTGTTTAGAAGCATACTTGACAATGGTCAAGATTTGAACTAAATGGGTGACTCAATTGATAGACTCATGCAGTCAAAGATATGAATGACAGTAATGCAATCGATGAATCTCCGTCATGCAAATGCAGCTGACTCTCTCAAGATTATGTATTCAACTTGTTAGACGCTTCTTTTGAATCAAGTTAATGTGAAACAGTTGCCCCCTTCAAATGGAGTTGATCTCAATCATAAGGAGAAAGCAGTCAGTACTAAAGTTAATCTCTCTGGCTGGTACAAGATTAATAATTCTAACTACCACAAGATGGCCACTTTAGCAAGATGTTTTGCTCAATACAGCAACCACGTAGGTGCCCTCACAAAGTTTTCTCCACTGCTGGCAGTACTGTAATGAAGCTATGTGCATCCCTTAACACAGACACAGTTGACAAACTTGTGTTCTTAAACAAGAGAATGAAAGGTCCAAGTGTTTGCACACTATATTTCATTGTCACTAACTAAAGATTAATGGGTAATCAACCATATAATGAATTAGAATCCAAACAATAATTTTCTTGACAATTTTCAAATGACCAATAAAACTGCATAATTTGGACTTCAAGTAGTTTTAACATAGTTATGAAACTTCATGTTGGTAAATCTTTTTATAAGATTTCAGAATTAAAAGTTTTTCGTTAGGCAAAAAAGCCAAACCTGAAAGTACAGAGACTTAGGTCAATGGCTATAGAGACTTTTAAAATTCTGAATAAGTTTGCTCCCCAATGTTTGGATTATCTGCTATGTTTGAAACACAATAAATAAAATTTAAGATAACCACAACATATGGCAAAAAAGTCTTTTTGATATGCAACTGCCAATCTATAGAATGGTAAACACTGTAAATTTAACATTCGCAAATAATCCCCTCCCCTCTCTCTCCTGCCATGATGAAGACAACTGATACCGGTGTCACCACCTGTTTTACTGTTTTGTCATGTATCATCAAGTCCCATACCATTTTTTTTTTTTTTTTTTTTAAAGGCCTAATTTGCATCTTGGATACGTGAGTCACCGTCTATTTTACTCTTTTGTCGTATACCGTCAAGTGCCATATTATTACCTCCCATTTTTTTCTTTTAAGTAAGGCCTAATTTGCCTCTTGGCATGCTTTTTCCTGACTCTTGCTTCTCTTTAATTTAAGATACATGTACCCAGACTTTTAATAGTATGTATAGTTTGCTTTTTGGAGTTGTTGTCTTTTTAGGGCTTAATCCACTCCTTAGCATCCTTCAGGTCCTAACCTGTGCTTTGTTTAAGTTAAACTAAAATTCTTTTTTTTTCTGACTTAAGTTATGTTTTATGTGATTTGTCTGATTTAGACTTTGTTTACTTATATCTTAAGTTATGTGTTATGTGACTTGTCTCATTTATTTAAGTATTAAGCCACTGTATGTCTTGCAAATCATGTTGATTTAATGTCTTTATTGCTTTATTAATGTCAGTTAAAAGCTCATTAGAGCTAATGCTTAATTGTTGTTTTAATCATGCCAACTATAAATAAATCTTATCTTAAAAGTTACCTATCATTTTGTAATATTTATTCTAAAAATGTCTTCGATCACAAATTGTAAATTGAAGAGTTCCTTTTTTTACTTTGGTACATTTCAGCGTGTATAAAGCAATTTAGCAGTTATTTACAATAAAGATTGTTTATTACGTTTTTGGATAGAACATTTCAGTTTAATTTCCCCTGCTAAATTCCTAATTACTATGTATTCCAAAGGCTTTGTTATAATGTTCCTTAGTTACTACATTTAATTGGTTGTAGCATTTGATTTGTGTGGTCCGCCTGAGAAAATTTGCTAAATTATAACGCTTTTATCACGTGACACGCCAAAGTCAAATAAACAATGGCAGCCATTTAAATAATAAAGACTTGTCAACAAAGGTGCATGGTAACAAAAGCGTGAGATGTCATTCATAATTGGCAAAAAACAAATACCTAACAATGGCGCCAGGTAACAAAGGCATGATAATCACACCTCATTCAAAATTGGTACTTTAGAATCACTGGTTGCTGGTTCAGTGCAATTAAAGCATGAAAAAAATGTTTTTGTCTTGTACCTTTTTGACTAAATAATTTAGAAATAACCAGATATGTAACTACTGACAATTTCTTTCCATCCAAATAAATAAAGGACTACTTTACTAGACATTTAGTTATTGAACAAAGACACTTTCACATGAAAGTAATTTTTGTGACTCACTGGCTGGTATATGTACATGTATGTTAACACTTTCATTGGACGGTAAAACTTACTGGTTTATACTTTTTTCATGATAACATGTATTTATACAAATGTATGTTGTTTTGAAAATTGTATTACCATTACATATGAGTTCTGACTGTAATCTTACTAGTATAAATTGTTTACTGCATAATGTCCAATGTCATCAACATGGACAAGTACATAAATATTTTAAAAAATAAATATTAGGTTTGGATATAATGTTTCTCGGTTATAAAATTCTAAAAATCACAGTCCCTTGTGAAACATTATAAACAATCTTTACTGTACATATTTAAATTTTTTTCTCCAGATGGAACATGTTCATAACTGCTAAACTTACCTTATCCACATTTCCAATTTTCAGATGCAATTAGCTTTTCAACATGTTTTGTTTTCCCCAAAAGAGGAAAATAATGGCAGTATCAGCTCAGCATCAGTCAGTCTTCAATTATCATTGTATTGGGGAATAACCTTTAGATGAACCACTGGGTAAACAAGAGTCCATTGAAGGGACTGACACTCTACTTTCTGAATTTTTTTTCCATAAGTTCAAGATATGACCATTTCTTCTTTTTAACCACTGAGTGTTGAAACCATATCTGATATTCTTCAGTGACAAAATTTCAAAATAAGCCATGGTGGCAGCCATATTGCATGCACGATCAGCACCATTTTCATTTAGGACAAACTAGACACCATTAGAAGACTTTTGATGAAAACCCCATGATGATATGACCATCCATTCAGGAGAATTAGTGACAAGATTTTCAATATGTTCATTGTGACAGCCATATCTGAGGTCAGATAGGCACCATTTTCATTCATTACAAGCTAGATATCATAATTAGTCTTGTGGTGAATAGCCCATGTTAATATCACATATCATTTAGGAAGAATTGCAATAACAAGATTTTCAAGATGACTGGCATGCTAGCCATATTGGCAGTCAGATTGGCACCATTTTCAATCAGTACCAACTAGACATAATAAGAAGTCTTCTGGTGAAAACCCAATGTTGATATGACTTTCCATCTAAGAGGAGTTGTATTAAGATTTTCAAGATGGCCACTGTGGCAGCCACATCAGTCCGGCACAATTTTTATTTATGACCAAATAAACACTATAAGAAGTCTTCCGGTGAAAACTCCATGCTGACATGACTTTCCATTCAGGTTCAGTAGCAATAACAACATTTCCAAGATGACTGCTGTGGTAGCCATATTGGATGTCAGATTGGCACCATTTTCATGTAGGATCAACTAGACGTAATAAAAACTCTTTTGCAGAAAACCTCATGCTGATATGACCATCCATTTTGGCAGAGTAGCAATAACAAGATTTTCAAGATAGCCACTGTCGAGCTAAAAATTAAACCCACCATACTATTTTTGCATCGGTGTTAATACTAACTGATTTCCATATATCCAAACTGTCCGTGAATATTTAAAGAGAAAATTAAGAAAATATCTGTAATTGTTTGCATGTAAAATTCTAGGTGACTGAATTTGCTTGTTTCTGCATTGCTGTATGTCTATGCAGTAATATTGTGGTAGACTTTTTTCTTAACATTGTATACAAGTTTTGGTCTACATGCACAACTGATGTTTAAGGAAATTTAGGTACCAGCACAGTTTCAACTGGATATGTAATGGAATGTTTAATTCTTGCTTTAGCATTAGAGCAATGAGTCAGTCCATATTCTGTAAAACACCTTGTCCTGCTTAAGTTTCTTGATAGATGTGGTGGTCGTTGTTCTGTCAAAAATTCAAGTGGAAGCTTAGGTAAACAGGTAAATAGTCCTATCAAGCAATCTGAATTATTCTGGAAAATACATGTACTTATTTTCAGATTTAATTAGGAAGACTTTACTTTTCCTATCAATATCTTTAATGATAACAACTCAAATGTGCCACAAATTGCCACTTTTTGCATGCAAGTGGATTCATCATGTCTAAAAAGAATCATTTTGTATGATTTGTGCCTGACCTGCCCAACCTAAAAGAAAGTAATCAAAACTAATCATAGGACAACAGTATACTGTTACCATCTGTGAACAGTGTAATTCTTTTTACCTCCACTACACAGTGTACTCAATACTAATTTTAGTCAACAATACTGGGGTTTTCCAAAAACTAAACAATTACAACTGGATATACATGTACATGTGTGTGGGTTCTGGTGGTGAAACAATAGTTTTGAGCTACATATTAGTTTTAAATTGGTTTTTGGTGGGAATGCAGTCAATTTATGCGTACAAGTACCTCCTAAGCATATCCCTGTTTCCATGCATGAAGGGACTGCTTGTGCAGTGCATGGTTTTGAAATATTATACTTTGTGATTGTACACCTTTTAAATTGGGATATGGGCCTTTTTTTAGCTTCTGAGGACTCCTAAAAGAAATCCATGCACAATAATTAAAGTTGTAGATCTTAGACCCAATTCTTTTACTAGAACTAGTCTACCAGTCAACTGTTTTAAGAAGTAATAATTAGATTCACTCTACACTCTAGAAATGCAGACTTTAAAGCATCATTTACACTGCCTATATATTACACAGGTTTCTGAGAAACAACAAGTAACCAACCACCTGCTATTCTCTCAACATTTCTTGGTGCTGGCTGCAAGGCAAGAACCTCCCACAAGGAAATCGAATGCTCCATGTCTATGATTCATAAATCCTGTCAATATAAATCCAGTCTTCAGCACTTGTGGTTAATCTCATTAATCCCTTTTGTGCCACACGATTTATGGTAAGTCATTCAAATGGGTGTGGTTTTTAATCGTACCATCGATCTACTGGTAGATCAAAATGAAAGACAGAGAGAAACTGAGTAAATTTTCATTTGATTAACTTACATGTAGCAAATAAAATTAAAAGGTACACAAGAAAATTGCTTGTATTTATCATGCCATCCATATATGAACAATGAAAGAAAACCTAAATTTGCAAAATGACAAGAAGAAGACCAAATAGGCCTGAGATTTCTCAAGTCACTGATGTCTGCCTCATTGCCAAATACATGAGCAGTTGGCCAAATCTAGGTCAGTATGATGTTTTCTGTTGAAATTACTCCAGTGCTTTTGATTCTATATCTTACGAAAACAAATGTTTTAAGGTTTCTCTAGTTTTTTATCATCATCCATATTTGATCACACATCATCACTGTCCAATAATTAAAGGCACCTATGCCGGGATGCTTCGAGTCAAAGTTGGTCATGTTCTGTTCATCATTTTTGTTTACATTAAGTTGTGTAAATGTTTTTCTACTTTTAGTAACGATGGACATATTTCATAGTGGAATGGCATATTTTATATAAATCTTAAAGGTATTCAAGCTAAGACACTTTCTATCAAATTTGGTCCAATTTTATTAGGTGGTTATTTAGAACAAGTTATTGAAGATTTGCCTATTTTTAGTAACAGCAGTCATACATGTATTTGATTGCAGATTGACGTTTGTACAAATTTGAAAGGTCTTCATGCCAGGATGCTTTTTGTAAAGTTTGGTCAAACTCTATTCAGTGCCTTTTGAATAAGTTGAAATTTAAAGGCCTTTTCTATTTTTAGTAACAGCAACCATATTTTATGGAAGAAACGATTAGAAACTCAACATTTACCCCTATCTACCTGCTAGGCTTACTGAACAGCTGACAGTTATTATAATGTGCATGCTATCCCTCCCTCAACTTGCAACTGTTTCATTTGCTCTCTGTCCTGTACCTCTTTTTGTGACAGGATTCAGTTTGTGACATGCCTTTGTAGAATATATCTAAGTTTCAGTAAAACATGCCTAAGATTGTACTGATATTGTTTCTTACTGTTAAATATAATTATGTACATGATGAAAAAATCGATAATTGAACCTACCGTACTTCCTGGACATGCACATGGGATATTTTTTTAAGATCTACAACGACTAAGAAACTATGCAGTGGTTTACAAACTTGAAATGGTGTTTCTTTAAAATAAAATGATACTAATCAAAGGTTCCATTAACAATCATATCATTTATAACCAATTCTCTGCAACTTCAATTTTCCTAGCGATGACAAATTTGATGTGAAAATACGTACTTTAAGAAAATAAGTAACAAAAATCCTACTAAACAATCCTCTCAAGCAAAGCTGTGGAAATATATAATTTAATTGCGATGAGTAGTTCCTGCATCAGCGTCAGCCACATGCATGTTTGGTTACACATTTACTGATTTTGTAAACCTTTGCAGATAGTAAAACTACTCTAAGTCAGGGCTGAGCAAATTTGTTTTTTAATCACTAGTCCAGGACAAGTGGTTTCAGAAAATTCACTTGTCCCACCTTATTCTTCAGTAGTCCCACCTTACTTTTCACTGGTCCCAAAATGGTAATCACTTGCCGAGATTCGATGAGATGTATGTACTTAATCCATAGAAAAAACAAACGAAATAATATACAACATAATTATTTATTAAAAGAATTTAAATTTTCAAAAACATTGGTTGTTATACATTTGTCTTCTTCAGGTTCATGTATATATGTTTGAGCATATGGATTTGAAAAAAAGTCCATGTATATGTCTGCCACCTGCACCAGCACTAAGCCAGCAGTTGATAGCTGTGTCTGGGTTAAAGTCCTCAAGCTCTGGTCCATTTGCGGAAATGTTCATTAGCATTTGTAAACTCTTTTGGTTTAAGGAATTCCTTAAAGAAGTCTTGATTAAGTTCATTGAACGAAGTCTCTTGCACTGAATCTGTTCTTATAATTCACGCCAAGTTCAACACCGTTCTTCTCCTGGAGTGCACACATCATTTCCGTATCAGAAAATGGTATTCCATAACGGGCTAGGGTGTAGGCTGCATTAAAGAGAGTTCTCATTTTTTTCATTTCAGTCTCGTTTAGTTTTGAAAGGGCCTTTCCTAGTGGAGTGTCAGCAACTCTGACTTCCCTGATTTGCTGCACATGCTGGCTAGTGTCATGCATATATTGTGCTGCACAGGCATTGTGGGGTCCAGACATGTCATGAGACTTGATTGGTTCAATCCTGAATTTGTCAGTTCCACTGACAAATACACTGGGTGAATATCCAACCTGTGCCAGTTTTGGATATTGTTTGCAATAACTGCAAAACATCCTTCCTTCCGAGTAAATACAATCAAGCCAGGGATAACAATCAACCCAATGCGGCTGAAAATTTCTCTGTCTCTTAGTAGTGTCATATTTGACATTTTTTGTCACCACAGATTGATGCTTATGTCTCTTTGGATTAGCAGTCTTACGTTTTATCCCTCCACTTTCAAAAATATTTTCCTTCTCTGAATCGCCCTTATTACCTTCCTTGCGAAAATAATTTAGCAAACTCACTGTATCCACAGAGTAACTATCAGCTTGCTTGACAACTACTTCTAAAGTAAATATAACATACATTTTCTTTTAAATCTGAACAAAGACAGCTCATTAATTAGTGTAATTGTTTCGCTTCAAACGCAATATCGCACATGGAAGTTAATCATCTGTATAATCAATTAAAAACTAAAGAATCATTACTGTCATTTAATCAGTTCATAAAAGAAAGCAACACATGTCGGTAAAGTACCTTTCATAAATTTAATTACACTGACTCGATGGATTAAAATCATAGTGAGCCGCTCGTGATGATCTGGCTTGAGTAAACACAATGCAACAAAGCCGCTTAAAACACTGCTAATTGATCATACTGGCTTTCTTTTTTGTATGACGTGTTTTGATTTGCTGATAATTTGCTCACCTAGCCCAATATGCAGTCAAGCTGTAACAGAACTGACCACATTTATGTGTTATACAGGATGTAAATGTATACATGAAGAGGGGTAGAATCAAGTTATCAGTATGCCCGGAGGGCACGATTATCCAAATAAAGGTAGATATAGTGATTAAAGCACAAAAATAAGGACTTGCCCGACTTTTTTAAAAAGCAATTGTCCCAGACTAGTGACTTGGAAAATTTTACTTGCCTGACTTCAAAAATGAATAGTCCGGGATGTCAGGCTATGGGATTTGCTCAACCCTGTAAGTCATTAGTGATTAAGTAATTCCAGTCAAAAAGTAGTAAGAATGAGAAACTGGTCTTTGGGATGAGTTTCCAAAGTTTGGAACAGGGGGAAAAAAATAAAGGATGAGCTGGAATAAATCACTTCAGAAAAACGAGACAAGTATGAAATCTGTCAGGACAAGTCACTTTTCCAAAGTCACTTGTCCTGGACAAGTGGCTGCAAAAAAATATTTGTACAGCCTTGTTCCCCTATATCATCTCCCCAATGCAATGACCATAATAACTATATGTATAATGATACTGAAACAGTTGAGCACAGCACAATCTGGATTGTAGTGATGAAACATAGTACACAAAATAAACACCTCACAGCCATCACATCAGAAGCGTTCCTGAGAAGATTAAACAAACAAAATTCAAGAACTCGTTACAAACCATCTCTACATTTTATTTACATTTTACTGGTTTTATCAAATTTATGTATCTGAAATTTTCACAGTAACAATAACATTTGCTGATTCATTGTCAAGATGAATTTCTTTATCAAAACCGAGTTAAACCAACGAATGTTGTTGTTATATAACAATATCCTCAACTGACTGATTAAAAACTTGGTTGTTTACTGTCTGTACATACACAAATTGTTCATTCAAGGACTCTTGCACACAAGCATGTAAAAAGCAAAGAAATTACTGCTCAATAGAAAGTATACCAAAAGAAACCTTATTACTAAACTTACTGGCAGCCAAATTGAAGGAAAAATTAATTTATATTATCTTTGTAAAATTTTTTTTAAAAGAACAAGTCCCTATTTCCCAAAATAAAACTTGAAACAATGACTGGTGTCCTAATATTGTAGGAGGTATAACCTAGCATTTTAACATAAACTGAACTCAAGAAACCAGTCAATCCAAAACAAACTGATCAAAATACTGTACATCTAGAATGTGAATGGGCTGAAAACCACGAGAATCCTAACATTGCAGTCAATGATATAAACTTGATCTGCTGAATAATGAAGTAAACAATGACAACACCTGTAATTTTACAAACAAACCACATCAAGGAAAGTTCATGATTCGGACAGAAGGGGTTCTGTAGTGAGATGCTATCAGTAAGCAGAGTTTTGTCAAACCTGACATCCACTGTCAATTTGAGGAGATCCTCACCAAACAAAATCTGAAATTACCATTCACCAAGCAGAATGAAATAACCCTGAAATATTTTGCGCTAAATTTTATAATATTTATTAAAATAGGTTTCTCTCAATGTCAGCCTGTTCTTCTTGATAGAAGAAACATCTTAAATAGTTTTATGCAAGATTATGAAAAAAAGTGAAATTCAGTATTATATGTAAAAGAGTCCCTTCAAAAAGAACAATTATATATAATATCTCATTTCTGAAACTGAAATAATGTTTAATTATACATGAAAGACTCCTTTTAAAAAGTAGAAGAATCAAACATTATTTCAATTCCAAAAATCGATTATTGTTCTGGCAAGTTGGCAGTTTCACCATAACAGTGAATCTAGGGCCATAATGAATTTTTACATTATTTGGAGACTATTGCTAAAACAGATTCTGTGTAATGCTGTTGAATTGTGTCCTGACTTCTGAGGAGTTGATAATGTGACCCTCTCCAGATGAGAAAGACACATATTTTGAAATCATGCTGAATTCCCAATTTTAGGAACTTACCCCTGGAAATATGCTCCCAATTCATCTAATTTTATCCCAAAATGATGGGCCCAGGTCCCATTCCTATGTATCACTACCCTAATTTAGCAACAGCAGTCCCTAAACAAGAGTCCCTTAAAGACACTGACTCTATACTGTCCAAAAAGAATTTCCAGAAATTCAAGATACAGTACAGCTCACATGATTTTTCGGAACCCCACGCATCGCGGTGGGGGTGGAGAGTGAGTGGAGAGGATTAAGAAAAACCCCTCCACCATCACTCCATGCATCCTGACGGAGTTGTCGCGGAGAATAGCCCTGCACACCACGCTTTCTCGCGGAGTCGCATCCGATCACCACCGCGGAGCGGACGTGGTCTCGATAATAAGGGCGTGGTTTACTGTTTATCACACATGCAAGCAGAGGTTGAGAGAGAGACGAGAGGTGGAGGGGGGGCACCGATTTATCTACATCGTTATCCCTCTGGGGAGCAATTTGCTAACTTTTTGATACTGAAAAAAACGTAGTAATTCAGTTAATTATAAATATTTCCTTGTTCTAACGAAGATAATATACGATACATAGTGCCAAATCATATTTAAGATGATGATAACGTAATGACAATGCCTCGCAAACTGTATTAATACTACATTTTGCGCAATGAATCTATTTTTTTTTTCTCTTTAATACTGTGTTATCGGAATCTAAACATGCATTCATATCCTTATTTCTTTTTCAGTAAACTCAACACAAAATTTTAATGATCATATGAAAGTCAGTGATATTGTACTACCTGCAATGAAAAGAATGATAAACATCGAACAAATTAATAACAAAGCTGCAGTCATACCTGACTGAAGTGAAACAAAATCGCTCAAGTTCCGATGGTTACTCCATGCATGAGTGCTCATTCACGTATTGTACGATTTTTTCTGACATCCAATCGCTTAAATAAAGCATTATTAAGATTTCACATTGTTATTTTATTTTAAACTGTACTAATTTGCATTAATTACCAAAGTAGCGGGTTTTTTTAAAATCACAAATGGCCGCAAAAGGTCATCCTAGATACATGTAGTTGACACGTGCAAGTAACCTAGCACAAGAGAAGCCATCAGCACTGCTGATATTGACGTGTTAATTTCATGTGCTAACTGTAAACCTAAAAGTACAAAAGCAGCGCTTCTGCGGGTTTGTTTTCTTTGCCATTGATCTGACAAACTTGCACATCAGATGAAATTAATGTTTAACTTTTTCTTTTCTGTTCGTTTTCCTATTGCATAATACAGAAAAATAAGATGAATAATTTTAGATCATTAGCTCTTCTTAGTAAAGTTCCCCTCCCTCTCTCTCTCTCTCATAAAATATGGAATCCAAAGCACTACTGCGCAAGTCTTTGTAATCTACATGTATTACTATTAAAAACCGTTTGTTTTGTTTTTTTTTGGGGGGGGGGGGGGGGTTGTACATGCTTCAGTAAGAGTTTAAGAATTCCATGATTGGCTAGCTTTCTTCAATTAGTGGCTGCCTCATTCACACTAAGCCAAAAAGATGTTCCTGCCATTAAAGTTTTTCGTGATTCTGCTTATGTTTTGAAAAGTTTTTCACTAATGCAAGTTTCAAAAATAACGCTAAAATGCTTATTAATGTTAACCAAAATTTTTCTTTTTCGCTGCTTGACATGTCAACATTTTTAGTCAGTCGTCAGAATTAAAATATTAAAATCTGACTGATTATAAATCTCAACGTACACAAACTGAAATCTGGAAACGTTCAGTAGTGGTAAAAAAGTAATAACGTGCTAGACATTATAGCGTTATGGAGCAAAAGAGAAAGAAATTTTCCCACCACTGCACAGGAACTCCCGAGCACGTGCTCTAAAGTCGTGTGTGTGTTCATGGGCATCCGCAGGAATTTTCTGGGGGGGGGGGGGGGGGCCCCGAAGTAAAAGGGATATATTTATTATTTTTTTTAAATCAGGGCGGGACAAGGCACAGAAACACGCTCAATAACCAAAGGCTCTAACAGTCACAAACAGGAAACTGCATTCTTTAATATCTGCGTACAAATAATTAAAAGAGTATATTTTATTTTTATATTTTCGCCGTAGAAAAATGAGCAAATAATAGGATACACGTGAAGACAATACATCCATGCAAAATGCTTTAAACTTGTTCGAAATTAAAATCTCAGAACATCTCAGATTTTAGAATTTTCCATATTATTTTTCATTTCGGTAATAAGCCGAGTTCAGATTAATTACTAACAATTATCAAACTTCCGTTGTTAATGGCGGGACCAGACCATAATTGCGGCTGTAAAGTACAACGCGCGTTAAGTCAGATAGCTTCGTGTGATAAAAACACTGTTCCCAAGCTGAAACTTACATCATCCTTTGATGTAAACCCTTGTTAATATTTTACAACAGTGTTCACAATGGTCACTGCCTTGATTTCTGTAGAACATCCGCTGAAGTCAAGTCTTTATTAGGGAGAGACAATTGAATTTTCCAAGGGGGGGGGGGGGGGGGGTAAATGCATGAAAACAATTGTCTTTCTCTGATTTGTGTAGTAGACGTTAATCCGTTCCATATATCACTTAAAATAAATAAATATTGTGATTAAAGAACAAAAAATATCCCGGTCGAAAAAAACAAAACAACATATACACCCCATATATTAAATGGTCAGTCCCTTACAGTACACATGGAGTCATAATATTCAGCCTCGTCACTCTGCTGTTACTGCTTAAAGACTAAGGACGCGGTATGCATTTCAGTGTAAATTCAGTGTTTTAGGTTTGGGGGGGGGTAAGCAGAAGCGGATGTCAATTTGGATTTTAATTGTCAGAGAATTACTTTCCTTTGGAACAAAATGATAAATTTATTCTGCTTCAGAAGCTCAGCAATGTGTGCTTCTCGTCAAGTCAGTGCATAAGTTTGTTCATGTTTCTTTGAAATAAATTAAAATCATAAACTTATTGCAAAAGAAGTCGATCAACCTTTTATAAACAGTAATGTGTACTGATTATACAAGCCTTCTGAAATAATGTTTTTATTGTCTAAATATGATCGAAATAAAGACGACTGATTCTTCAAATGGTATCCGGTTGTAAATCACTCTTGACGTCTCCGTCTTTCCATAGGTGGTCTTCATTCATTGGCTGTTCAGATGTCAATCAGTAATGTTGACTAGCCCCTCCACGGTGGAGTTTACATCGGCGTGCTTGCCGAAACGCGGTGGTGATTTGTAGGTATTTATGCCAATTTATGCCTCCACCGCGGAGTGCTATCACGGAGCTAGAGTGGAGGGGATTAAGTACCCCACCGCGATGCGTGGGGTTCCGAAAAATCACGTGAGCTGTACTGTAAGACCATTTCTTCTTTTTTAACAGTTGAGTGTTGAAACCATCTCTGATGATCTTGAGCAACAAGATTTTTAAATTAGCCACTGTGGCAGTCATACTAGATGCAAGATCAGCACCATTTTCATTTAGGACCAATTAGATGTCTTACATGTAAAAAGTCTTTCAGTGAAAACCCCATGCTGATATGACTATCCATTCAGGTGGTGTAGCAACAACAAGATTTGCAAGATGGCCACTGTGGTGGTCAAATTGGATGTCTGGGCAGCAGCATTTTAATTTAGAACCAACCAGACATCATAATAAGTCTTTTGTCGAAAACCCCATGCTGATATGACCATATATTCTGAAGTAGCGATAACAAGATTTTCAAGACGGCTGCTGTGGTGGCCATACTGGATGCCTGATCAGCACTATTTTAGTAATTTAGAAGGAGTAGCGATAATAAATTTGTACTGACAGATGGACAGACTATGGATAACAGGCCATCCCATAAGCTATTCTGGTCTATGACTAGTAGGGCTAAAAAAAAAAATTCTTTTTTCTCTGATATTCCTGGAAATGTAACCAGTGAACAAGTTACTTCCATTCAATCCTAAACATTTAATAAAATGTTTATTAAATTCAACCTCTTGGCTTTGTATAGGATGACAATGCAAACAGGTGTGACCCAACTGGTTCTGAAACGGTCACCTGCACAAAATAGTTTAGTCATTTCATTCCAATGCAACTATTTCCAAAAAAATGCAACATAACTTACTGTATGCTGATTTTATTATATGTTGTGTCCATGTAAGATAACTTATTTAACTTACATGTAGAAGTAATGTACCGGTACTGGATTTCATACAAAATGTAGGAAAGGGAAGGAAACATATAAGGAACTCAATTGGTTTAGTGATGCCTCCTAACCACCTGAGAAAAATCCTACATGTAACTTCAAACAAAAGCCTCCCCCAATACCATATGTGAATATGACTTGTACTAAGCTAGAATGTAGATATACATATTACCAAATGAATGTTAATAAAGTGTATTCTGGAGATCAGTGATTATAATATTTTAGAAAGGAAACTAATCTTAGCTAAAATTTATTATCCCAATAATTTTTTTAATGCAGGGATATTGTGATACCATCCATCTGCATACCTGACAAGTCACAGTGTCACACAAAAACATGACTTTAACTGCCAAACATGCTGACAACTTAGTCCATTCTAAAAGTGAAATCTTACGAAATTTCCCCCTCCATCTGAAAATAAGGTTGGACTTTTCTAAAACAGGCGGGATTTTCTAAAGAAATAAAGGTAGGGCTTGAAAATATGATGCAATTTTTGCACATTTGGTTGATTTTTCAGCACCATTTTTGAGAATTTTGTGTTAATCCTGCAAACACTTGTGCTAGAATAGACCCCAAGACAAGATCATACATTGAAAAACATGAAATCCCCAATACATGAACCCAAACATGACAAATGATGAGAGTTTTTTTGTTTTTACCAAACAAAACTAAAGTAGTCTTCTTCAAAAGAATATCATCAGCTGGGAAGTATTTGGAGCTTATTAATGCAAGATATCAACATGCATTCAAAAGGTTTTACTGCATACTGTATACAACAGAATGTACATTAGCTGCTGCAAAAAGCACATCTGGTCAGGAAACGAGTCAATTAGCAGGGGAAGTAACTGTGCATTATGATTCAGAAGACAGTTTGAAATTGCTGACTCCGAAAAAGAGGAATAGAACAGAAAATATCTGGAATTTATATCTGGTACAACACTGGGGCAAAACTCATTAAAAATAAAATTTCAAAAAAATGAACGAGGTAAAATAAAAACATCAAGCATAATGGTGTCATTAATCAAGTAACAGTCTAGAATGAACAAGATAAACAAAATACAAGGGATATTTTGCACTGATAAAGTTATAGCTTGTTTGTCATGATATCTTTTATTATTATATTAAGGCAAGAACAGTTTTATTTCAGAGTATCAATAAATTAATATGAAACAAAGCCTTAGACAAGTGCAGCTGACTGACTTCTCGTGACATCCCTGATTCACAATGTGAATGACACTATGGAGACATGTCGTTAATGCAGAGCTGCCAACCCTAACAAGACCTTCTCAGTTAGGCAGTCCATATTTTTCCACAAGTTAGACTAATTTTTAGTAAGGCAAATATGTACTGCTATTATCAAATTGTAAACATGCATTTGAAAAGTTCAGAAGTGTGAGCTGATGCAGTAAAGGCAAACATAATGCTCAACTAAAAAGTTAATCAAGTAAGACTAAAGTATCAATGATTGCTAATCAACAAAAGAGATCAAGATTGGAAAATAACAATTTTAATCTTAAGTTGAATGAAATCTGACTACAAATGGTTACCCATGACAAAATCCTCGAGGTGATGATTGACAACAATTTGTAATGGAATAAACATATTCAAGTGATATGTGTACATCTATGTCATAAAGTCAAGTCACGTCTGTGGTTATTAAGCAAGCTAAGGTCATATCTATCAACTAAACATAGGTTAATATATTACAAAAGCTATATACATGTACAACCATACCTATACTGAACTGTTATTATGGGAAACACTTCTGACAAGAATATTTGCAAATTATTCCACCTGCAAGAAAAAGCTTGCAGACTCATCCTAGATAATGCTGAAAACATCCCAAATAAAATGAATGATATTAACATTTAAACAGTAAGTGAACAAATAATTTTGAGAAAGTCTAAACTTATGCACAAAATTTCAAACACTATGGCCCCATTATAGTTTATGGTTTTATGGGTTTAACACCATTTTGCAGCACATGATAGGCTATACATGGCGGCCAGTATATCTGGTGGAGGAAGGTCCCAGGAAAACCCTCGGAAGAACCACCAACCCACGGGAAACTACTAGCAAGCTTTCTCACATAACCACATTGGCCGAGCCCAAGACTCAAACCCATGCGGACAGCGGTGAGATGGCAGTGATCTGTAAAGGCGAGTGCCTTAGACCACTCGGCCACCCGGGGCCCGGCTCCCCCCATTATATCAAGGAACTATTTCATCCTAGAAAACAAGGCAAAACTCCCAATTTAAGATCAATTTCAGCATACCATCTTTCCATTCCAAACCCAAATAAAGAACTCTTTAAGAAAAGTTTTCAATATACAGGGCCACCAATTTTGAACAGAATCCCAAAGGAAATTACAGAAAGTGTAAATACAAATGTATTTAATTAAACTCTAATTCAATGGATGAAAACTGGAACCCGTTTGATTTGACAAATACATTACAACTTAAAGTATAATAGTCAAACCTACTTTGTTGTCTCACTATTTTGTACTGTATATACACAACGAACTTATAGTACCCCCCTCCCTGGGCAGTTTGTACCCCCCTTGGAATTTTAAAAACGAAAAGCATCAAAGATATAAAAAAATGCACAAAATTTAGTAATTTCATTCATTAATTTATAATCTCTAACCTGGATGTTGCCAGGGGTCCCTAGCACTGTCATGCTGTTCACATTTAAAACCAAATGGAATTTTTTTTCTTTCATTTTTGTGTAAACAATGAGCCTGCACACTGTCCTTTTCCAGTTCCTGGAAAAGTCCATTTTCAGTGAAGGGGTGAGGTTTCTTGGACTACACATATATGTAAGTTAAAAACTGTGTCCTCTGCATCCAATATTTGCAATGTCTAGTTTTAATATTTCTCAAAAAAAACTGAGCAAAATAAAAAGAGCAAGCAGTTTAACTCCTATGTACATGGGTTTAACAGGATGTAATTCATAAAATTATAGAATTATTCAGAGCTTATGGAAGATGAACTACATCATTCCTGTTGTCTGAAAAAATCTACTCACCCATGCAAATATGGACACCGTGTTAGTAAAGAAACTCCCATTTGCTTTGAAACGCAAACAATATAACAGTGTTAGGGACCCTCTGTTGACAAGTGGGTTAAAAATGATAAATTATGACTGTTTTGTGCATTTTTTATAACACTGAGGTTTTTCATTTTTAGATTGGTAGAGGAGTACAAACTGCTCCCAAGTGGAGGGGGATGGTAGGCAAATACTATAGTTGAAGCATGTTCTTATAAATTTTTCTGTTTATTATGTCCATATATAAATTTAGCTTATTTATGTTTTTTTTCCCCCCAGTATGAAGTTGTGGATTGATGTTCGTTTATTTTTAATAGAAATAATTTGGAGTTTTACGTGCCTTTCTTTAATGTGTATGCAACTATGCACCATGTATGCAAATATGCATAAAACTGAGGGCCAAAAAGTGGATTAGTTCCTCGCAACTAATTGTGTCACCCTCTTTAAATAAATTTATTATTATTATTATTATTATTAAGTACACTAAGAACTTAGTAGCCTCCAGTTCAGTTTCAGAAACTGCAGTTCCAAACTCCTGTAGGTCAATGACTTCTTGCAAGATCTCTCAACTTGACATCATCGTTGCTTTTTTAAAATTTCACTTGGTGTCAGCAGTCATCTCACCCACCATGAGCAATACTCAAATTGATACAACATGATGTCCAATAAATGTAAGTGTTCCTTTTCTTGCTTTTTTTAAAAGGCTAATTGTCCCTTCTGCCATAAAGATTTTTCCTTTTGCTGGATGACATTTCCAGATAATGCTGTTAGCAAAAGCTTGATCCTGCAAGTATTTAGCGTGAAAACCATGGGCAGATAAAAGTGTCTGAGGTATGCCTGTAAAGTTAGTCTGGTTCCCTGACCAGCTCCACTGAATTTAATATGAAAACTCAAGTCTGGACCAAACAAGCCAATATCCGCATTCGACTGCAAACATATTTTCATATTTTTTGCTATTATTCCATAAATCTGTAATTTAAGGGTCATTTCACTAAGACCTGTGGTCAAATCATAAGGGTTGGCAGGTCTGGCAATGTGGCATTCGAGTGTTTTTAGCCTCAGTAAAAGAACTGTAATACACTGCATGGTATATAACTTAATATTTTTCATTATTGTCATTTTTTAACATAAAGTTTTTTTTATATTTATCTATAAATGATTTGACTGTTTTTCCTAACTAGTTACTCAGTATTGCTTTACCAAAGAGAAGAGATCAAAATTGGTTTAAGTGACTGAAGATATTCAGCTTTGTTTCCAAATTCAACTCTCTTTCGATTTCAATGCAAACTCATGGTTGATGAAAATTGTTAAAAGCGTGCACCATGGAAAATCTATATACTCAACTTTATCTGACCTCCAGTTTAACACATGTTAATATTTATGCAACTAAATTTTAGGAAACTTTAATATACATATTAGCAATTTATTTATTTGATGTTAATTATCCATGGCCTAATTATTCCAACAATCTGATGTCAAAAGAGTTGCTTAGATATGGTAAAGAATCTGATGTCATAAAATAAGTGTTACATCTAAGACATGGTTGTCCAAAAATTTCATACTTGCTTATTTGCCCATGATAAGGAATTTTGAAACACCAGATAAGATACTCACTCATAGGTACTGTGTAAAAAAACTTTTTTGGGGTCAGAAGATGTAATATAATACACCAATGGGATTTTCATCCTACAATATTCTCAACATCATCGAAAATGCCTAATTGATGTTTTAATTGTGTCATAAGAGAGACACCAAAGAACCAATCTTACTATATTGAATATTGAACATTAAGATCAGTATATGAAAACTGTAATTATTAATTGGTTGGCGATGTAACAAAATGTCATTTTTGCATTTTCACTAATGATTATGAAATACATTAAAGGACTCTCCAAATGATAAATCATCAACTTGAAAGATTTAAGCAGACATTTTTTTTACATCCTTGTTTTTTGCAGTTTTATTGGAATAATATTCTTAACTATGGGTAATTTACATTTTTGTGTCCTTTGTTACATCCATGAAAGGATTTTTCTTCCCCATTTGACATTTTTGGAATCACACAGTCTCATTACATCATCTAATACAATTAATGTATAATGGGTCATTTTTTTCCCCATTTTCTGTTATTCTTACAGACAAGTCCTTACCATTCACGTTTTTTTTTTGTGGAGAAATGTGATATCAAACCCACTTTATCATTCAATGGACTGGGAACAGTGGGGTACATGTTACATCACATTTATCCAATATGCCCTTAACAGGATGTTTTTACTTGCATTGATTGCACATGACAACTCTCTTCTTTTTTTTCCAGAAAGAATTACTGTAATGAAAACATCTTTAATCCAATATCAAAAAGTGTTATTTAAACTTGAAATCTAATGAGTACATAACAATGGACACAAATTACATGTAAACTGGTTATCCAGCGGGAACTGATGCTGGAAAACTAAAGTTCATGAAAATCAGTTGCGACACACCGTTTCTAATTAATTTAAAACAAAATACCTTGTCAATTGAACTCATTCACCAACTTTTATCTTTGTATACTATTTTCCATCTTTATGGAGCAAAAACTCCATACACAAATGGTTTGTTTATGCAGATGCAACTGTGTCAAGAAAGTAAGCATACTTCCCTTTCATCAGCCATCAACAAAAATAAGCATGTGCGTTGTATGACATCAGGCTATTGTAAATGGGTAGCATATAGATGTCGTAAAATAAACACTGCTTGATGTAGAAAATGTCTGCTATTTTTCCAGCTGCTGCCAATATTTTATAAGAATCCAAGATGTAACATCCTAACACCAAGTCAACTTATAAAATTCTGAAAACGGTGTCGGAAATTCTATTGGTACAATCTCATTACGACTTGTATCATGAATTAGGTCAACACGTCTACTTTCCTTGCAAGGTCAAACAGAGTTGGAAACTTTTGAGATTGGTATAAAATGTAACTCATTTTGGAACGTAACACTTAGGACACAGATGTTTACGTCTAAACATGGTGAAGAATAATTTGGCAATTTATTGTTGATTTCATTCTGAAGATCACTGCATGATTTCAAATGTACATACTTTCTAAGTAAACTGAAAGTCACCGACCGCTCTACTAATGAACAGCTGGGCATTATGTCGTCATTTAATCAAGATACCCTCATTATGGACATGACACATTTTGGGAATGTCCTTAACATTTTGCTCAAAAATTTTAGTTTTTAAATTTACTTTACTAATAATCAATTAAATAGATATCAAAGTTATCTCTCTACTGTTAACTGCAAATGACATCAGCACCCGCTTGAAGTTTTATTGACTCTAGGAAATTCTGCCATTTTTGTTTGCAGATGTAACACTTATTTTAAAACATTATATTCTATACCATATACTTCTGTATCTTACTCAGGAAATATTGCTGATGTTTTGTTATCCCCCATTTTTCAAAAAGTGCTAGGCATATTGCTACACTCTCCATCTGTCCATCCATCCATTAACATATCTCCTAATCTGCTGGGCAGAATTTCACAAAACTTGCTACATGTATTACTTGTGCATATGGTATCCATATTCAAGTGGGGTACTACTTTTGGCTCTCCTTTTGATCTCTACTGTTGTGTCTCTGAGATAGGGTACTTGTGTTTTGCTCAAAACAATGCTCTGATTGTGCACGTCGTTTGTAAATATTATGAACTGCATTGTGTAAATTAGGGAAAAATCAACACAAAAGGCAATAGCTGCCTTACACTGAGTTTCCTCTGACTTTTTCCAGCCATATTAGATATTTGGAGAGTTGGGGCGGAAGATCAGAGCGCATCCCTATTGGAAACATGGAATCTGCCGAAATTATGGTAGCAGCATATGGTAATTGCTTTAACAAGGCGAGAGGAAAATTATGCAGCCTTGTGTCAAAACCTAACTGCATGAAATTGATACATAGGTAATTTAGATTCTCACTGAATCAGCTGATACAGGAACCAAAATTGCATCATTTACAAAACAGACCTTATATGAGACAACTTCTCACAATGCCTGGTCACGTGATTCAAATTTCCAAACCTAATGTCATCTGGCATGAATCCGATTTTAAGACATTAAAAAATAATTACTTTTGTCAGTGTGTGCCTAATTTGTGTGCAAATGAAAATTATCATTTTTCCTGAGTATCTTGTCAGGAAAATATCTCTATTGTGTTTTGATGCACCTGGCATGTTCAATGCAAGTCAGAAGTGAGATACAGTATGCACATCATGGATTATGTAAAATTCATGTTTCCATGCTGGACCTTAAACCTTTCATGCTCTTTCCGTCATGGACTGGATATAGTGGTTGTTGTGGACTGTCCACATCATGGCTCGTAGTGGACGGATTATGTTTTATTGCCCCAATTAGTAAGTCGCAGCAGTATAACTATGTGATAGTGGACTCCACTACATTGCACATTGCATGGAACTTACCTGTCGGCTCAGCTACAGTACACAGTGCAGAATACTCTTTTTAAGTTGTACACAATGCTATTTAATATTCAAAGACTTGCCTACTAAAATGCATTCACATATGTGTATTACGAGAGATGAAAGATAAATTTCCAAGCAAAGAATCCTGAGACTATTTAGGTGCTTCACAAAATATAAAAATTTTAATGATAGTAATTTTAATGAGAGAGAGAGAGAGATTCTGCCTTTAAACAAACAAAGGAAAAATAAATCACACCCAAGTATTAGTGGGTTTTATTCCGTTATTAAAATTACAAAATGCAAGAAATGCTGTGATTTATTTTTTCATTCCCCCAGTCACTTTTAAATTGTTTGCTTAACATGTTTCCACACAATAAAATATACACAGCACTATCCAAAATACAACCTCTACTAGTCCAGCCTCTGTTTAGTACTGCGACCCAAATATACATCCAAGTGACACATTTTCTCAGGAACTAGACATGTTTACT
Source organism: Margaritifera margaritifera (assembly GCA_029931535.1). Classification (NCBI taxonomy): domain Eukaryota; kingdom Metazoa; phylum Mollusca; class Bivalvia; order Unionida; family Margaritiferidae; genus Margaritifera; species Margaritifera margaritifera. Next base: position 4,375,352 of record JAQPZY010001615.1, read on the forward strand.
TTTACCGTAGACCTACCGTTTTTACGCAAACTCTACGATGCACATGATACTGCATTCTACAACCAACAGCTTAAAAAATATACTTAGGATTGCTGGTTTGGTCATCTGAAGAGTTTAATATTACCAAATGGACGAATGAAAGTGATGAAAAAATGTAATCACTTAAATATTTTCAGTAGGAAATAAACCTGTACTATTTTCAGTTAATGCAGATACAATTTATTTGGAACAGTAAATTCTTTCAATCCACATGACAAATACTGCAAAACTGTTCCCAAATTTCAAGCGAACATTGTTTATCAGTTTAGTTACAAATTTATTACATTTTCTCGAATTGTTTTTTTAATTAATTTAATAGTCCATGCAACCATGTTCCAGATCACTTCAACATCTGTTGCTTTCTCATATCAAGCCACTAATACTTGCGCATGTTATCTTTTCCTTTTTTAAACATTTAAAAGCAGAATCTCTCTCTTTTAGCGCCAGTTATTAAAATCAGTGTACAAATAAACTTTTTATATTTTGTGAGGCACCTAAACATTCGCATGGGATTCTTTGCTAAAAAATATCTCTCTCATCTCTAGCAATACATGTATGTTAATGTGTTTTAGTGGGCGAGTCTTTGGATATAAAAAAATACTGTGTACAGTTTAAAAAAGGCATTCTGCACGATCTTTCGAAGCACAGTAGGTAAGTTCCATGCTGTTACTGCGACTTTCCCAAGGGGACAATAAAACTTCATCTGTCCACTACAAGCCACAATGTGGACATCCACAACACTAGGTCTGTGATAGACAACAGCGTGGACAGATTAATTTCCATCAAAGAAATGTGTACTTTCCAAAATCTGTGATGCATGTACCGTACAAGCGCATTATGCCCCCTCCAAAGATATGGTAGGGGCATAACAAAATGTTCAAACCATAATGAAGTGTAGAGTAAACCTGCAGACTGTGGGTTAGGAAAAGAACAATGACTAAACTATTTACCCTCAAAGTTGCTATTACAATATCCCTGGCTTGTAGTTCTCCCTCCAGGTAGCTCAGAAGCTGCAGCAGGTCATTGCGGCTCAAATCCATTTTTGGATGCCTCTGTTAAAAAAAAAATAATAAGAACCCAATTTATGTATGTATGTATGTATGTATGTATGTATGTATGTATGTATGTATGTATGTATGTATGTATGTATGTATGTATGTATGTATGCCCCTACCTTGGTAGGGATATGTCGAGGCCATCAGGCTGTGATGTATTCACAACTCACATCAAACAAGCTCTTTCTCCCAACTCAAAACAACACACGAATACGGTTATGTGTATATTATATACACCTTCTTTTATGATTTATAAATATTTGTAGCTTTATAGAGTGAATGAAATTCAAATGGAATTGAGATTTATAAAAGCTTGATTCTGTGCTTCTGAGAATATCAACTCGTGGGCATAAGAGAAAACACATAAATATTTCCAATCCATGTATGTGATACGGAAATAAGGATGGAACATCTGTATCAAACGCCAGATAAACCATGTAAAATTAAATGGATATGTAATATATCCTCCGACCTCAATCAGCCATACAACTTTGTTCAAGAGTCAAGACCAACAGAAAGATGGGACACAGTGATCATTATCATTTGACCTATCATTTGCTGGAATATACAGGTGTTACATGAAATCAGACATGGGGCAGCATACAATACACTCATACTCTTACTCTGAAATGGGAAAGTACCCCAGGTACATTTTTAATTAAGAATTACAGTTCATAAATGTACTAAATTCATCATGGAGAAAACAGAACAATTAATCACAGTTTAATTCTCATCACTTCTTCAGTGAACTTTATTTAAGAGCCTAGAAAAATCATACTCTCAAGATCTACCAGATACAAGAGTCCCAAGCAGACCTCATTTCACTCACCTTTATTTACAACTTAACATGTGAAATTTCACTAAGCAGGCTTATGTGGTATTATTAAGAACACATCCTATGTAAACCATCTCCCAAACTTTCTATCAGGTTGATTTCACCCATCTGATTATATCCTGGTACAAATTCTTTTAAGAGATAAAAGCATAATAAATATGCACAGACTCTTGCTCATAATCGAAGCCATCCAGATCTTGATGATAATAAACCCAACAGATCAAAACTATGGCTTCAAAAGCAGTAATGAGCTGAACCAATCAAATGCAAAATCATGTCCTTAATGTGTGGATCACACTTACTTTTGAAATTTCCCCCAATCTTGATGATATAAGCCCATATTCCAATTTTTATCAAAATTGGAGCAATATTATGGTTTCCAGAGTGGTAATAAGCTCAACCCTGCAAGATCACCTCATAAATAGGCATGGATCTTGTGCATTACTAACAGTCCAAGACCTGGACGGCATAAACATATATTCCAAGTTTGATTAAAATGGGATCACAAATATGGCTTCCAGAGTAGCAACAAGTTCAGTCAATCAGATCCAAGATCACATCATTAATATGCGTGGATTGTACTCATTATTGAATGTATCCCAGATCTTGATGATAGAACCCCGTATTTCAAGTTTGATCAAAATTGGATTTGAAATATGGTTTCCAGAAAGGCAACATGCTCAGCCAATCAGATGCAAGATCAGATCATTAATATGCATGCATCTTGCTCATTACTGAACTTGTACAAGATGTTGATAATGTAAGCACATATTCCAAGTTTGATACAAATTGGATCAGAAATACAGCATCCAGTGGTAACAAGATCAGCCAATCAGATATAAGATCGCTTCATTAATATGCATGGATCTTGTTCAATATTGAATCCATGCAAGATCTTGATGATATAACACCATATTTCAAGTTTGATCAAAATCAGATAAAAAAATAAGACTTCCAGTGGCACAACAAGCTCAGCCAATCAAAATTAAGATCGCCCAAATAGTATGCATAGATCTTCCTCATTATTGAACTTATCCAAGATCTCAATGATATAAGCATATATTCCAAGTTTCATCAAAATTGGATCAGATATGTGGCCTCCATAGTGGTAACAAGCCAATCAGATGCAAGATAACCTCATTAGTATGCATGGGCCTCTCTCATTATCGAACTGATCTGAGATTTTGAGGATATAAAGCCATATTCCAAGTTTCACTGAAATCGAATCAGAAATATGGATTCCAGAATGGTAACAAGCAACTGTTGACAGACACACGATTCATGATATACAACAGCTGCATGGCCATACCATTAGCTTATTTGACCTTATGGCCAGATGAGCAAGCAAGCTCACTTGGCATTATGGCCAGGTGAGCTACAACCCAATAATGTTTAATCCCTCATTTCTTTGGGATACCAAGCATGTGTGCATATGCTGTGGATGCAGTATAACTTGTCTGGTAATTAGTCTCTTAACTGGTCCCCAAAAAATTCCGGGAATCCAATGCTTCTTTTTAATTGTGGAGTATTTAAACCATTCTTGAGCAACTCCAACATACCAAATGTGGTAAAAAATACACTATTTTCTTATGTTTGAGTTAACATGTTCACAACATACATATAATTACAATACAAAATTCTTTGTCATGAAGGGACAATGAAAAAATGTTAGACAGTATTGAATGCATTAGTAGTGGTAAAAACAAAAAAACAGAAAAAGAAATGATCTTATTTGCTTAGACAGTCTTGCCACCTTAACTTTGTCATTTGCACTCGATATCATCTTTTCCTTGGATACTTATATTATTGTTATGAATATATGTTTTATTAAGTGCTCGAGTAACCCATTAAAAATATTTACATGTCTCAATATCTGGTTCAACTGAAAAGAGCTGCACTATGAATTTTTACATTCCGGATCTTGCTCTCATTTAACTTTAGTGTTCACTCCCTGTCTACAAGCATTTATTATAACAATTCCCATTGTTTTTTTTAAAACAAGTGCACAAAACTGTTGCCCCGTACCAATGCATGGTAACCACTGACAGAAATCAGGAAACCAGTACTAATCGCCTTACCCAGTGAGCAGTGCCCAATGCCAAACACACAGTGACCATTGATGCATTGCCTGGTGACCAGCACCCTATCACAATGCAATGACTGGTTAGGCAATGAAGACCTGAATGGGCAGTCTCAATTTGGGAAACCTGTGTCTGACGAACGAGATCTCAATCTGTAAACAGGCTACCTGAGCAAGAACTAGTCTGCACTTCACTTCCATAGGGAAGGCGGAACATGCTCATGGGTGATGGAAAATTCCCTCCACCAGAAGTGCTGAGGATCCTCCCTTCACGGAAGCTGACAACTTCCTTCCAAGTATAAGTTTTTGTTTCCTCTTAAAAAACATGAAAGTCTATATCACACAAACTTCTTTGTGTCTGTGTGTTGCACTCATCCAATCAGATGCCATATTCAAAATGTCCACCTATTCTCAAGGTTATTATGCTTAGATGACATTTAGAGTAATTTTTGGTCAGATCTTGCACTTCTTTTTAGCTGCAATAAAATAAGAACACTTTAGCCTGTAGTAGAATATATCAGGGCATGACAAATCCACTTGCCCATGCCCTGGACAAGCTCAAAATCAGCTCAGGCAAGCTAAAGTTTTCAAAGTCCACAAAATTAAGAGACAGAGGTCATGTTCAGTTCATAATATTTTATGTTCTGCAAGTTTTATATTGTGTGATTTCACCACAATACAAATATCAGCAACCTTATTTAGCATTTATCTGTATCGCACACTGATACTACATAAATGCCCCCAGTTTCATTCATTTACGGATCCTTTATTTTACATGCTACACTGTCCAAGTCTGTCACTTCCATCTTGTGGTCAATGTCACAGCCAGTCTTGCATTTTCTCGTGCAAACATGATAATGTGAATATTTATTATTTGAAGCAAGTTTTGACAAAAAGGGAATACATATTTATATTTTAACTTATCAATTACATTTTAATCATAATATCTGTATGTATACAGTATGCAGTTATTCTCATGTTCTGAACTAACCACAAGCAGTTTATAACCAGGCTCTGAAATGTGAAAAGCTCTCAAAACTCAGCTTGTCAAAGATTGTTTCATGCATTGCACCATTTCAAGGTAACTAGGTGATAATTGTTAATAATATAACTGATGAGACCTCTTTGACAGATGTGTTTGCTAATAAAAGGCACTAATTTCTAATGATTAGCCACCTGGATTTCTTGAAAAGCACAATCAATGTACTGAAACTCTAGCACCCACAAGCAATATTTATCATCTATTGTTTACACAACAATTACAGGAACCCGATCATACTTACTGTTCAGCAGATAATAAAATGGACAAAAAAACGTGTTGTCAAACCATTTAGTTGTGTGTATAAATAAATCAATATAAAAAGTCTTGCTTCATTATTGTTATTTGTTGATGTAGTCAAAAAGATGAGATTGCTTGATTATCAAGGCCAAAGAAGAAAACTTGATATATTAAAACATTAAAATTAAATGAACACAGTCTTGTTCGCGGTTATGTTTAGTTTGTCAGTTCAAGGTCTTTTACCTAAACATCTTTCTATCTCTCATAAAATCTTTACATTTCCAAAAGCCTTATCTATACATTTACGACTTGTATAACAAAAATTTGTCAAGCCTTGTGTATGCATGGTTACAAATATAAACAAAAGTGTCAGAAAAAAACACATCAGTGTGAATCACAACTGACTGCTCAACTGATAGATATGGAATCAGTTCAGTACCCCGCTGGTGAAGGGGGTTGGGGTAGTAGATATTGGTAATTAATCAGTGTGAGCTAATTAATATTAATGAAGGTACAGGTTTTGCTAGAGTTACAGCAAATGGTCTGCACACAATTATCATGGACTCAATCAGAATGATGGGGAGAATTCATTCAGTTTAATTGGATTTGCGTGATTATGTAACTATCTTTGAGAAAATAACGGGTGTTTGGGGATTTATACATTTAAACTGGGACTGTATGTGGTTGCTTGAACTCAAAATATAGCTACATCAAGTCACTTGAGCTCTACCTGACAACGCCCTATACTTTTCCTACAACAAATGTAAACTTGTTTGCCTCTGTCAACGTTTCTAAGTAGACCCCAATCTGTACCTGCTGTATTAATGTCATATCTTTTTAACAGTTTGGTTTATTTATTAGTTAAATACGATACAGAATAAGTTTAACCCCAGCGAAAGCATCATTACTGCAATGTAAGCCTGTTTGAAAACTCTCTACCTTTAAAGTGTTTGAATGCATCTTGTCGGCAACGCCTGGGTCTAAACTATTTGGACTTGGCTTTAGGTTTCTGCCCGCCATATTGGTGTTCTCCAAGTCGGAACACTCAGCTTCAGTCTCTTACTTATACATGATGTGTTTTCCGGCTATAACAATTGCACTCCAAACATATAAACGCAATCTCTGCACTTTGTTTGACCGCTCTGCTTAGATGATTGACATATTCGCAGCTCAGTAGGCGTAAAAAGCTTCATTGATGCATAAGCATTACATTCTGGAATAAAGAAACTGATAAATACGGTCACGTGGGGTCAATAAGCTTTTTAGTTTCGTAAATGTAAAATATTTTGCATCATTGATTGAATTACAGCATGCTTTCGTTTATTTTTTTTATCAATAACATTGAAAATTCCTATTTACTTAACTATTGAACCGAAAGTTAAGATACGAATCTCTGGCTGTCTGCAAATAAGCTCAGCTGACGATAGGGCAAAGTCAGGGCGCGCTGCGTTTACTTTATTGTTGACAACCTGTTTGGAAATTCAGGAAGATAAAATGTCTCAGAAAGTGACGGGAATCGCTTTCTGTAAGTATCCTGCAGTCAAAGGGGCGTAATAGTACAATGTCGCAGATAGCTAGCAATAGGAACTATTTTAGGTATAACATAACACGGTCATTAGCCCGGAGATTGAGTGCTATGGGGAACAGGCTGATTCAGTCCAAACTACGGGCCAATTCGGACAATGTGAAATATTATTAAGTTTTGTCTTGGATTTAAAAGTGACATTTATATTTGTTTAAAATATGATATTTCTCATTATTTCCCAGGTAAGTTCAGCAATTCAAATCTGCAATGAATAAAACAAACCCCGATTTTAAGAGAGATAATGGCGTTATTATATATAATGAAATGAAATGATGTAAGACTGTTTATTTCATTCACTTGTGCAAAATTTAAATAGTTTACTTTATTGTATTGAGAAATAATAAAATTAATATCATCGAAAAACAATCGTTAAAACAGTGGCAATGTGGTTAATTTGTTTTCGTCTATATATATATATATATATATATATATATATATATATATATATATATATATATATATTGGTCTCAGTATGCTAATGTTTCGGTAAGATTTTTTTCGTCTTTATATAATGGTCTGAGAATGTTGATGCCTCTTTTAAAAGTAGATTTTAAGTATAATTTATCTTTATACTAAATAAACCTTATATACTAAAACAATGAACACTGTAAGTTATTTCATTAGCTGTATTTATAATGTATTATTTAATTGTATGCACATTATTATTGAAAGTGTATACTGTACTAGAGCAAAGATAAAAATAAGCCCTTAATTAGTTTAATTGCAAACAATAATAGTGAGGGCATCTAACCATCAATGTAAAAAACCTGTTTAATTAATACTGCTACAATTAAAGATCATATTAATATCATTGGTTTAATAATTTGTTTGATCAGTGTGTCCTTAATTTTTCAAACACTAATCATGGGATCATCTGACCATGAATTGGCAAAAACCTATTTGATCAACACCACTATAATTAAAGCACTATTGATGACATTTGCCAATTTACTGAATTTAATACCATCCTAGAGCACAAAATATAATGCTGACTTTAAATACTTTGTGATCTTTGATTAAATGAAAGTGTTATTATATTATATATGTTTAATAAAATATATATTCAGAAATCAATATTTAATGGGTTGAATATGTGCTCTAAATGAAATATTTTCAAATGTTTCAAAGGTTAAAATGAAAATTAGTTGGTTTACTGGTTCGAGATTTTACTCAAAAGATGAAAATTTAACAACAACAGTAAAGTACATTATACTTTTGTGTTACTCAGCAACAACTCTTTACACAATATTTTTGGGAGTATATATAATGCGAAGAAACCACGATTTGTACGAGAAATCAATAAAAACCATATGTAAATTTATCTTACATTCTCTTACTATGTTTGCAAAAACTAATAACTACTAAAATAAATCAGGTATATATATATATATATATTACTGCATGGGCCATGTTTTCAAGATTTTTTGCAGTTAATAATTTGCTTAAAATTAAATCATTCATTATGAATTAACAGAAAACAAATACTGTGTTCTAAACAAAGATTTGTAAATTATATTTCATCTTTCTTTATGTTAATTATTACGAGGTCCTCAAGATTAGCAGAATATAGACGTATAACACTGACGTATGATATTGCATTGAATTAAATCATACATTTGACAGGACCCCAGTTTAATTTTCTAGTATAATAACATAAATAAAGGAGAATTTCGCAACAACGAAAAAAAAACAAAAAAACTACAGAAAGGTGAATGTGCTGCTCTGAAAATATTTCAGTATTAAATTGCTGATGCAAGACAAACATTCTGACATCATTATAACAATGCCATGATCTCGCATAAAATTGGGGTTTTGTTTCATTAAATGCAGATTTGAACTGCTGAACGTACCTGGGAAATGAGAAATATCATATTTTAAACAAATGTAGATATCACTTTTAATCCAAGACGAAACTTAATAATATTTCACATGGTCCGAATCAGCCTGGCATTTGGTCCAAATCTGCCTGTGATTTGGGCCAAATCAGCCATGGTCTGAATCAGCCAGCATTCAGTGCTTTGGTATCTCGTGTCTTAAAATAAGTCATAGGAAAATAAGTGAATAAAGGCACTTGCCTTTAAGATATTATATATGTCACTTTGTTGTTCTTTGCTCTTTATTAAAATGCTTTTAATTTCTTGTTTACATCAGATGATTGCGGGAAACGATCGATAGACAGGGAACAGGCTGATTCAGCCCAAATCACGGGCTGATTCAGACCAAATGTCAGGCTGATTCGGACCATGTGAAATATTATTAAGTTTTGTCTTGGATTCAAAAGTGATATTTACATTTGTTTAAAATATGATATTTCTCATTATTTCCCAGGTATGTTCACCAATTCAAATCTGCATTTAATGAAACAAAACCCCGATTTTATGCGAGATAATGACGTTGTTATAATGATGTAAGACTGTTTATGTCGCATCGGCAGTTTAATAGTGAAATATTTTCAATTTTAAGTTTTCTGAAACTGTGCATCCTGTTAAATAGCATTGTCTTTTTCAGGTCATAAGAAAAAAGCTCTGGGTAGCAAGAAAGGTGGCAAAATGAAGAGAAAGCATTTTCATTTTCAGGAAGTGAAGAAGTAAAAAAAAAAAGTAATTCTTATAGGTAATAGGATTTGCTCTATTAAATGCTATCTGAAAACAACTACAGTGTGTTGTTATTAGGCTTGGAAAGTATAGTGATGTGGCACACAACAGTAGATTTAGGACCAAAACCATAAATGGAAGGTTATATTTAGGGAGGGACATGTGTGAATGACTAGACAATTTCCAGATGTTTCTCTCAAAAAGATACACAAGTCATAAATAAGTTATTTATGTATTTTTTTTTCAGTTATACTGTGATAGCTGTTCTAATGCAAGATGAAGAAAGGTATTTGTTGGTACCTAAGGCAATGTAGCCATGGTGAAGGGTTACAGGGCCGAACAAAATACAATTTGAGTACAGCTGCTACCGTAGATGGTGATGAAACAACTCAATATGACAGTGCTAAACCATTCAGTGAAATTCCTGGGCCAAAGGGCCTTCCTTACCTGGGAACATTACTGGAATATAGACAAGGTAATTAGGTGCTGTAGTTTTTAGCTATCTGGTCATTGACAGGAAGAGCTTATGGGATGGCTTTTTTTTCATCATCTGTCATCTGTCATCCATCCATCCATTAGCACAAGTTTGTTATTGCTACTCCTAAATGGTAAGTCATATTGACAATAGCTAGTTGGTCCTAAATGAAAATAGTACCAATCTGACTTTTAATATGGCCACCATCAAGGCCATCTTCAAAACCTTGTTATCCCTAATCCTCCTAGATGGATGGTCATATCTACATGGGTTTTTCATCAAACGACTTCTTATGATGCAACAGTCTTATTTTGGATTCCTGGAAATTCTTTTCAGCTAGTAGAGCATCAGCCCTTCAAGTGACTCCTCTTTATTTGTTTATATGTTTGTTTTCAGGAATAGTGAGAGGGAGCAAAAGTAGGCACAATCCCAGAGATTTTTGGTGTCCTGATTTCATGATAAAATCTGTGTCGAATTCCCACTTTCAGCTCTTTATAGCTTAATTTTTTTTACCATATTCATTGAATTTCATCTGCAAATAAGCCCCAGACCTCATTCCCAATGACTATAGAAAGAACCCATACTACATGTAATGTTGCATGAGAAAATAAAAGTTGATAGGTGATTCTGACACCTAAAAAAGTAAATAATAATAAATAAATGAGGCAAAATTGATGGCTTTTCAAGAGTTCTCAAATTACATAATTGTTATCAGTTAGATTATAACTGATGTGCTCTCCAACTCTGTTTCCCACAATATTTCTCTCTATCTTTCTCTCTCTCTCGCACACACATATTTTCCTATTTCCAATCCAATATGGTATCTGTTGTATGCTCATACAAACATTCGTAACATTTGAAGTGGTTTTTTATGGGATGGTCTGTTGTCTGTCGTCTGTCCATCCATTAGCGCAAATTTGTTATCACTCATTCTCCTAATCTACTTGTAGGATTGCCATGAAACTTTACACACACATTCATCCAAAGGTCTAGTTGGTCCTAAATGAAAATGGTGCTGCTCAGATATCCAGTATGGCCACCGCAGTGGCTATCTTGAAAATCTTGTTATACCTACTCCTCTGGAATTGATGATAACATCAACATGGGTTTTTCATTAAAAAACCTTTTATGATGTCTAGTTGTTCCTAAATGAAAATGATGTTAATCTGATGTCCAATATGGCCACCATGGCAGCCATCTTTAAAATCTTCTTACTGCTACTCCTCCTGAACAGAAAGTCATATCAGCAGGATTTTCACCAGAAGACAACTTATGATGTCTAGTTAGTCCTAAATGAAAATGGTTTCACCCAGACATCAAATATGGCAACCACATGAGCCATCTTGAAAATCTTACTAATGCTACTCCACATGATGGATGGTCATATCAGCATGGGGTTTTCACTAAAGACTTCTTATGATGGTTGGTCATAAATGAAAATGGTGCAAATCTGGATTCCAGTATGGCCACCACAGCAGCCATCTTGAAATTGTTGTCATTGCTACTTCTTCTGAATGGAAAGTCATATCAACATGGTGTTTTTACGGAAAGACTTCTTATGGTGTCTAGTTGGATTTAAATAAAAATTATACTAATCTAAAATGTTATATTCACCAAAGCAGCCATCTTGAAAATCTTATTGCTACTCCTCCTAGATGGAAAGTCATATCAACATCGAGTTTTCACCAGAAGACTTTTTATGATGTCTAGTTGGTACATAATGAAAATGGTGCCAATCTGACGTCCAGTATAGTCACCAAATGTTTAGATTGCTACTCCTCCTAATTGAAAAGTCATATCGACATGGGGTTTTCACCGGAAGACGACAGGTAATTATGATATCTAGCTGGTACTGAATAAAAATGGTGATGATCTGACCTTAAATATGGCTGCCACAATGAACATATTTAAAATCTTGTTACAAATTCTCCTGAATGGATGGTCATATCAACTTGGGGTTTCACCAAGTCTTCTACAGATATGCTGCCAGGGTGGGCAAATTGCGCAAAATTTGTTCGAATTCGCGCACTTGGAAAGCAGTGATGCGCGAGAACTCCCGCAAATTAGTTTAAAGTCATGCATGTAAAAATGTACTCTGTGCAGTATACAATTTTTATTTAACTGTTAACCCTTAAAGTGCTTCTTGCTGCATAAGTCGCACCGCCAGTAGGGGTGTCGTAGCACTTGTCTTGTTTTTTGTCTTTTTTCCGGTTGTCAACTGTTTACACAGCTGAGTACTTCGGCTTCAAAAGAACGGTTGTTAAATAAAATTTGATTGGTACATTTGGGCCCTGGAACAAGAATTGTCGAAGTTCAATATTGCATTCATGAAAGAAGTTTTTCAAATGCGTGTTTCAAGTAAGGGCTGCTAGAAAATCCAAAATGGCTGACTCACAACATGGTTCATCTTCAGATGATGATTGCGTTTGGCAAATACTGGCTGATGATAGCAATGATGACAATGATTTTTAAAGTTTTGAAGTATATGAGATTATTGGAGCTCGGAAAGTGTTACGGGAAATACCAGTGCGTAATTTTGAACCCGAAAATGATGTTGAATACGAGTCCGATGTACGTGCTGGATGGACAAAAACAGTCTGCATGCTGGTCAAGCCCACTATTAAGCGGTATTTCGAAATTAAATGTCAAAAAGGCAGAAATCTAAGCCTAACTAAAATGCAGGCAATTTAAAAGTTTCTTTTTTCAAACAATTCTGCTTTGAGGGATCTTGTGCTACAAAACTACATACCACTCTAAGAGTTAAGATAAATTGAAAAAATAAGAATCTAAAAAGAAATTAAAAAGTAAGGATATTTATTTTGATCAAAATGCCTCTGTCTAAACAAGCTGACTATGGTATTGATGGACTTAAAACCCTAATACAACATTGTGGAACAGATAAGAAATCTGGCATAGTAGTCAGCAAAGCACTGATTCGAAAAAGTGAAACTTTGGCAGAGCTTTTGTTAGTGAAAAAATTAAAATATTATTTTGGAGCAGAGATATCCACGAGACAATACCTATGAGCTGTTAAAAAATGTACATAACAACCATAAAGAGCAGTTTTCCAACTTGTTCAAGCTGGCTTAGCTAGCTATGCACATGTGAAAAAGGGGTTCTCAGCACATAACAATATTCATACACAGATAAGGAACAAATTAAACTCAGAAATGATCAACAGATTAATGCTTATACAACTAGAGGAGATATCTTTTGAGGATTTTGATTTCAATAGAGCAGGAAGAAAGAAAGAGATGGATATTTATGTGTTAGGTAAATATTGAACTATTGCCATTTCCTCCTCCCCCTCATTTTTTTCTACTCCCCCCTTATTTTTGTGACAAGGGGGGGGGGAGCTCCCCCTCCCCCCGATAAAATCCTGTCTGCATCTCTGCTTCTAATGGTGTCCAGTTTGTCCTAAATGAAAATAGTGCTGATCCAAAATGGTTGTTGCAGTGGTTAATTTAAAAATCTTATCATTCAAGAATATCAGAGATGGTTTCAGCATTCACCAATTAAAAAAAAAAAATAGTTTTATCTTGAATTCCTGGAAATTCTTTTTGGTCAGTAGAGCATCAGTCCTTTCAAGGTACTCTTGTTTCATAAATACAATTAAAATGTATGGTAAAGTATTGCAATTTGTAATACCCAATTCATTAGTGAAGTGAAAAATGAGTCAGCATTCACTGATAGATTGAGACTACTGGAAGTGTGACACAAGCTGGAGACAACCTGTCTGGAAAATGTGCAAACTAACTTGTAATAATGTTCATTTCAGCCGTGACTTTCTTCTAAAGTGAGTGTAGCTTCTAAACAAACCTTTTGCACAACTATGCAGTTATATGACAATGGGTATAATCTTCAAAAGAAAATTTTAAAGTATATTTTGTGGCAGTATGCAAAGCATTTCATAACAGTGTAAATTATGTTTATAACCAGTAAAATTTCAGGTAACATGTATTGACTTTGTCCTTTTCAGTTCACTACAGTCAAAGATTTATCACAGGTTTTATCCACCATTTACACAACCACCAATTTCATGCATAGTTTGAAGCTATGCCAGTGAAAGACATAGAGGGACTTTAAGATTATGCATGAAAGTGATAAAGAATTCAGATGACACATGGGCTTCCAATTAAAACAAACATCGTTCTTTTTACATACTGTATATACTGGTGTATAAGTCAGATCCAACTGCAAATTGCATAGACCCAGATCTACTTTCACATAATGCAGTTTTATTAGGAGTATTCAGTAGAACAAAAATCATAGACATTATGCGACGGTAGATCAGGGTCTATGTTGTTTACAGTTGCATCTGACTTATAAGTGAGTATATATGGCATCAAGTTTTAAAAATCTACAAAATTTCATTGCTATTTTACCTGCTCATCATTTCTCTTTTGTTATGTCCAAAACTTCCTTGAAATGTGGAGATTTGATGCTGCTTTTTATCTTTAAAAGAGTAATATGTGATAAAATATGCATTAGACTTGATATATTATATAGGGACAGTTCTGACACCTCCCATGCATATTCTGTCAGATATGACTTTACTTCATGAGAAACAGCAGTGTCCAATCATCCGTTTCAAAAAAGTTCTCCAGAGATAGCAAAGAAAAAGTGATAAAAGTTTGAAACTTGATACAAAAAAAGAAAAATGTTTTAATTGGACAACCAACGATTTGCATTCTTGATCCCTCACATAAATAACCTTAAAGATCTCTCTCATGGTTGTAGTGATGTAATTAAATTCTATCAGAATTTATTATCAATTAATATTCTTTTAAATTACTTAAGTGAATCAGAGAGGGAAAATTGTTTTGCATTGACTAGATTTGATACAAACTAATGGATGCTCTGGTCAGATTAAAACATGTTATTTTGTTTTTTTTCTCCAGTCACAAGAGGTCATTTTCACCCCTTTTATCAATATTAACATTTGCATTCTCAGGGTTACCACTAAAACATTTCAAGTAGTATCCAAAAATACGTAAATAATCTGAATTTTGTTGGTAATTAAAATGTCTTTTTTATATCTGTACACCCACCATAAGGCAGAGTGTATTATGTTATGATCTCCATTTGTCTGTCTGTTACCAAGTTTGTTTCTGTACAGTAACTCAAGTTGTCCACCATATTCAGTTACCAAATTTTGAGCATGGTGTGAAGAACACTATAAATTTTAGGGGTCAAAAGCTCAAAGGTCAGGATCACTTTGACTGCAGGAATAAAATGGTTTCTGCACAATAACTCGAGATCTCCAACATCTGCAATTGGCAACTGTTGTGGATGGCTGGCATTTTGGGTTAAAAGAGGAACCCTATCAATTTCGTTGTTAAAAGCTTAAAGATCAAGGTTACTTTGACTGAAAGAAGAAAAATGGTTTCCACATAACGACTCCAGTTCTCTGTCATCTGTTGTTACAAAATTTTGTGGCAGGCTTGCACTAGTAGTAAGGAAGAACCCATACATTTTTAGGTTAAAGGTCAAGGTCACTGTTACTGAAAGAAGAAAAATGATTTCCACACAGTGACTTGAGTTCTACACTATGTACACTTACCAAACTTTGTGGATGGCTTGCACTCAATAGGGTAAAGAAGAACTATATTGATTTTGAGTTCAAAGGTCAAAGGGTAAGGTCGCTGTGGCTCAAAGAATAAAAATGGTATCCACATAATAACATTAGTTCTCTATTACATACCTGGACCAAACTTTGTGGATGGCTTGCACTTTGGGCAAGGAAGAAGCCTATTGATTTTGAGGTCAGAGGTTAATGTCACTGCGACTGAAAGAAGAAAACGGTTTCTGCACTGTAACAGACTTGTACCAAACTTTGTGAATGGCTTGCACTTGGGATAAGGAAGAGGCCTATTGATTTTGGGGTCAAAAGGCCAGATATCATGGTCACTCTGATTGAAGGAAGACAAATTGTTTCTGTGCAAAGATTTCACTTATCTACATAGAGGACTAATAAACACAGAACAGGCGTATAATGTGCCATTCATAGTATTCTTGTTTTACAGTGGTGAATGAAGGAAAAAGCAGTAGTCAAAATAGATTTGTTCATAAATTGTGGTTGCAATCTTTGCAAATTAGTAGCCAGTGGCTATTTTGGCTTCCATAATGGCAGCATAGCATTCTAAGAGTAACTTTCAGTGTTTGTTACATGCTCCTAGTTATCTTGTGAAAGGAGTGTGTCTATTTGTAATTATCATGTTTAAAGTAGGTCTCATTTGCTTATATTTTGCATTTTTCTGTCTGCTACAGCTAATATATTTTACACAGACTGTATGTATCATAAAAAAATCATATGTAAATAAATAAATTTTGCTTCAATCAAAAACATTTCACAAGAAGTGTACCTCTCCCTTAATAACTCGTTAAAGTTTTGTTTAATGGATTTTAATATTTTTGTATATTAGTTCATAAGAAATCAATTAAAGTTAATAAATTGATTACACGTTTAATATAAATCACAAATTCATGCATCAGTAAAGTTGAGTTGCCTCCCTCTCAGTAGCAAAACATATCTATCAATCATAAGTAAACACAAAAGAACTAAAGCTTCATAACAAGAATTATATTTATTAACAGCCAGAGCCAAACCCATCAGTATTTTGCTGTGGTTAATTCCACAAGATACCAATTTCAAATTTCACAATACACTTCTTCACCAGTATCACATGGCAGTGAATAAGTACAACACCGTGTCATTTATAAGAATAAACAAAGTTGATATGCAACTGAATAATTTTTAAAAAATGACCGAAAAGAAATAGAAAAGAAAAAAATATGTACATTTTATTAGGCAAAAACTTAGGACTTGCCTGCATTGTGTGATTTTTTTAAAAAATTAGGCTGACCCTACACTCTGATATTATTGTGTTGAAGGACCATTTAGGTTCTCACAGAAGCACATGCAGGCATTGCTGTGTTGGTTGATTTGTTTTCTTCTTCATGTTTGAATAGAAGAGAGCATATCACATTTCTAATTACATTGAAACCAAATTAAAAGATAAAATTAAAACATGAATTTTACTGGACAGGACTTCTATAATTGCTATTTATTTCTTACTCTGTTGCTACCAGTAGGCATTTACCAACATTTTTTCTGATCAATATTTTGTCATATTGTGTTATTTATTACATAGTTTTTATAAATATGCTTTCTTATTAAAATTTGCAAATTTCGTAATGATGATTCTAAATTTCCATGCACTAATTGCCCTTTTTGATGATAAAATGAGTGATATATCAAGCATTCACTTACCAATTTCAGTCGCCATTTTTTCATGTTAAGCAAGTTCGAGTCCATTTTTTGCCCTTTTTTGTAAAAAAAAAAATCAGATCCACACCCGCTGCTGCCATTTTTTAAGCGTTTTCGCAAGTTATCCAGGCATGCTAAATTGAGATAGTGAATTATTTAAAATGTGCATTGTACAGTAATACTTCTACAACTTTTTTTATATCATCTTCAGGAAATATATACATGTAGGCTTTTGCTTCTTGCGACTTCTGTCTACATCAATATGGAATAATTTTATTCATTTTTGTCATCATAAGAACTAGATCATTATTTATCATTCAGTCTAAGAATTACTGCTTCTCTAATCATTCATAAATCAGTAAATAATGTTCATATGTTTAACATGCACACAATATAAAGATTTGAATAAATGCAACTTTAAACTCAGTAATGAGAAGTAACTATCGGTAGAGAATATGACGTTAAACATATACAGCAGACAGTCAAAGGTTAAAATCATTGATTTATAATTGGATATCCTGTATCTCAAAACTATCTTAAAATTAATAAATAATGCTTAGAAACTATTTTAAAACTAATATCCTAAATTATTGAATGGTACTTTGAAACATGCCTTTATGGGCCATTGTCTGTCAAAATAGGTTTCTGCAGAGACATGTTTTATTTAATTATCTCCCAGGATACGTTAATTCTTTTCAGGTCCATTTAAGAAATTTGACCCAAACAGGCTTCAGGATGCACTACTCGCCAGATACAAAAAATATGGTAAAATCATGAAAGAAACAACAGCAGGAGTTACAGTGGTGCACCTGTTTGACCCTGAATATGTAAAGGCCATGTTTCAGAGTGAGGGAAAGATGCCTCATATAGCACCTTTAATGGAGACCACACAAAGATACAGACAGCAAAGAGGTCTTTCCCCAGGACTAGGGAATACGTAAGTGTAGATATCCCTGCTATATACTGCTTTGAAATAGTCCAATATTATGATAGACTGAAAAGTTCCCTGATGTGTAAATATTTCCTTCTTTGTTCACATATACAGTTCACTATCGTGGATTATGGATTGCCCACTCAATCTGTTGGACATGGACAGAGGGGCAAAGGATTAAGTGCCCACTTCGAGTAGTGAATGTCCACACATTCTGGTGGATTTCCCCCAAGTCTAGTGGAAATCCACTCAATCTAGTGGAAGTCGGTCATGGATTTTATTGCAGCTGTAGTGAGTTTTATTGCATCCCTCAGTGATGTTGTTGTATTCTCTCCGTGAGTCAACACACTAAACAAACAGATGGGAGAAACCCCAACACCGTAAACCCAACCATGGCAGGTGTCAATTTCATTCCTTTATCTGTACAAACTAAACATGGTAACATATCTTGTGGTATTTATCAGTGGCCTGGCTAGGGATACATAAAGACGAATACACATAATGTAGAAGAAAAAAATATGAGGTTTTAAATTTCTTGGATATCTTCCCACCTGTGTCCATGACAGAACGTACATGAGAAAAATTGCCTAACTGCAACCTACATCCCTGTTGATTGATTACATGTACATGTACCTGTTAGCATATACAGATGTGGAAATTTACCGTAGTGACGTTAAGTCTTGTGTGCCAAGACTTACATGCATGTAAAAAATGTAACATTTTCAGTGTCCCACACTTACAGTCACAAAAAATGTAAAGACAAAATTGGCAAGATCGCCATACGTTGCACAGCGGTAATCAGTTCGTTCAATTACCATGTCAGTAAACTGTTATAAACTACTATGATTGTTTTTATGTTATTATTTTGCATGTGCATATTTTCCGATTTCTCCAACATGATTTAAAATAAAGTTAAATAAAGACTTCATAATTCATGGGTCACTTAGTATTTACCATATTTACTATATTGTACAGTACTTACACAGTGCAAATCGTGTTTAGCATCACTTATATCCTTGTTTATTCCCCAAAATATTAAATGCAGATTTTGCTTTATTCATCATTTTTACCAAATCTCATTCTTCCAGACTACATTTTCAGGTATATTTCCATTGCTGTTTCATTTACTTTGCTCCACATGCTCAAGAGTTACTGTTTTTCAGTGATATAAGCAATCCTACAAAGTGATGTAATCTATATGAAAAGACACACGTTGAATTATATAAGGCACATAATCAGCAAATGATCACATAACTGTCATATGTTCATGAAAGAATGATCATAATATAAGTTGAAATTCTGAATATAGATCGATTAAAATCATCATCGATCCATTTTAGTTTTGTGTTCGGCTTCACAAAATTGTAATTTTCCACATTATTCATTCTACTTTTGATTTTGGCAAGCTGGTTGTTTCTGCATCTCCTTTTGTTTATAATTGGCGGATTTGTCTTTTGTTTTCTGACAGAAATCCAGGCCAGTTACTTGTTCAAACCCTGAAATTGGCTTGGGTAAAGAGGGAATTTTGTTTGGCAGCAATGCCGGTGCTTCCATGTGTAATTGTCTTTTACTCTATAATATTAGCATGATTACCATAGCTGAGTAAATAGATTCTTATTTAAGGTTGCTCATATCAAAGCAAACTACCACTGAGTTTTTACAGTATTTCGGTTATTTTCAAAGAATTATTTCTGAAACTTCTTTATCACATTTCGAAGATCTTATTTAAGTTTAGTGCAGTGGTGCCTGTGATTTGAATCAAAGAGATGTACTTCATTCAGTGCAAGTTAAAATCTTCAATGTACATGCAATGACACCATGAAGTAAATATGCTTACTAAATATGAGCTTGAACCAAACACTATTTTCGTTGTTGTCATACTGGTATCACATTTTAATGAGTTGGGTATTTACATTTTAAAGGTAAAAAAGCCTGTAAATATTGGTGACTTTTGACAATTTTAATGCAATAATGCATAAACTGACAATAGTAAACTAGAGCACAAAAGGTAGAAATTACTGTTAAATGGGTACAACATCCTGCTAATGCTCAATTCTTGTCATCGTCCGATCAAATTATATTTCAATTGGGTGGAAATAAAAAGAAAACAGAGCCAAATTAAATATATGTATTGACTTTTAAAACAAATTATATTAATTTATAACATTTCCATCTAATAATTCATAATGATAGTCCCTTAACAACAAGAAAGTCATTTTTTAAATTTAAAAATGATGTTATGACCAATAAAATACGCCGATTGATCGGTAGAAAAAAAATGTCTAAGGTGTCCCAAGACTTATACTAAATGAAAAAATTGCTTTAATTTCGTGACCCAACTTTTATAGGTCATTAAAAAATTACTTTTGAAAAAAAGTAAGGGTGTCCCATGACTTATAGTGTCCAAAGATATGCCATTATTACGGGACATACTGTTCTGCATCAAGCAGTAACTTCGATGTTCTCTCTCAATAAATGATATTTCATAAAAGTGCTTCTTGTAGTTGCTATTAATTTGCCATAGTTTCCTTTTAATGTCCATACTATTTCCAAAACCTCCTTGAAGAAATTATTGAAAGCAGTGTAAAAATACCTTTATTCGTAGATTTAGAAAATGAATGATTATTTGAGAGTATGATCATTTTTAAATACACCGAATTTGTCTACACAATATTAAAGTCTGCTCTCTATCAGTGGCTGTTCATGCCATAAAGTGATTTTTATGAAAAAGGTTTCTTTCTTTATCACTTTTTTTGTAAATCTATCTTCAAGCACCAGCCGAAGAATTAAATTTTTACTTGAAGTCAGCTGCTACACTTGTTAACAATGGCCAGTCAGGAAGGTGTTGAGCTTCGATGTTATTTTTTAGCACCATTGTTTGAAAAGAAACATTAACTTCTGAATGAAAATGTTTTTTGTTGTTTGTGGAAAAAAACGAATTTTGGACTCGTAATATGGACAGAGAAACGCAATGAGATTAAGTTGTGATATTTTCACGTAAAATTGGTTTCTAGCGGCATATAAAACAAACCACATAAAACTGTTATTCTCCCCATTAATCTTTCAAAGCAGCGCATATAACACAAGTATATCGCAGCAGCACAAAGCTATGACATGTTTATGAAAGCTATATTACACAACAGGCTTTTTTTTTTTGCATATTTCTTTGTAACAAAATGTGCTTGTTATATGCAAACATGAGAGAGAGATTATGAATTATAGCTTTTGATTGACATTACCCATAGCTTTTATCTCTAGCTTGGAAACAGGCATTGATAATTAGAGAGTATGAATTTTTGAAATGTGCTGCAATTATCTTCGTTTTGGAATTCGTCTGATGACAAAATTTTGAAATAAAATTTTGATTAAACTGTTTATTCAAAATAAGTAAATAAGTAAATTGCTGCTTAGCAATTCAATTTGTATTTAACAAGAATTTATATCATTAATTGGTTCATTAATGTGCTGTTAGTGTGCTTTTCATATTTTCTTATTATCTGTTGTCGAATCTGGTCATAATTAAAATGTACGAACTTAAAGCTTCAAAAATTTAATAGATTGAAAGTTGAATGAGCGAGCATTACTGCAACAATCAAAGTGAACACAGTGACAATATTATTCACGACCTTAGAATTAATATGAACAGTTCAAAATAAACAGAAAATAATTGGGATTTACAACCTTTGAAGTCAAAACCTCTTCCACCTCCAGATTAGAGTAGTTAAAGAAGTTCTAGCAGGGATACCTGTTTAAAGGTGTGAGAAATATAAAGCCACATATTAATAGCAATCAGTGCAATTCAAAATAGATTTGATAGCCTTGGAAAACATGTGGCTAAGCAATTTTGGGTGATATACAAGGCATTATTGATAGATATGATCCGCATTTAGCTTATGTGTAATACAATACAAGTTAAACAAGGGGGTGAGGTGGAGTATGAACAAGAAGAAATTCCACTTAGATAAAGTTAAAACCAAACTGACGTACAAAACTGGAGGCTATTTATTATACAGTAAATACAGTCGCATCTATCATAGATACCCATTTCATAAGTTTGCATAACAGTAGGCATTTCAGTTCAAAAGATGATGATGGGTGTCCAGAGAAATTAATTGTTACTGCAACATAGAAAAAAAAACAAAAAACATTTTTTTCCCCTATCCTCACATACTAACTGGCCCCTCCCTTTTTTTCTATGCTGTGTACATGGATATCTTCAGGCAGTTAACCTTCGGTTATTATTGCTTCTAATTGTACTAGTCCAAATTTTGTTAATGTAACCTCCTGCTTAGTTTTGGTTCCCAAAGATTCATTGCGTTTGGACGATTATTGGCATAATGTCAGTAATTTCACATTGCTGTCCTAATTGCTAAACCCTGTATAAATTCGCATTTGTTCTGTGTTCTTTGGCAAGAAAATGTTTTATTTGTATTCACATAAGCTTCTTCAAAAGGATAATTGGGTCAAAATGTAACAAATTAGTAACTAAACTGATATACAATATTTGCTTGACATTCGGGAACAGTTTGCATTATTTGTCATGTGGATTGAAAGAATGTACTGTACCAAATAAATTGTATCTGCATTAACTGTAATAAATACAAATTTTATCTCCTATCAAAAATATTTAAGTGATTAGACTTTTACTTTCACCCATCCGTTTGGTAATATTAAACATGTCCGATGACCAAACCAGTAATCCTAAGTATATTTTTTAAGCTGTTGGTTATAGAATACAGCATCATGTGCTTTGTAGAGTCTGAATAAAAACAGTAGGTTTACGTTAAAAGTAAACAGGTGTCTAGTTCCTGAGAAAATGTGTCGCATGGACATGTATATTTGGGTCACAAATACTAAACAGAGGCTGGACTAGTACAGGTTACATGTATATTTTGGAATAGTGCTATATATATTTCATTGTGTGGGAACATGTTAAGCAAACAATTTAAAAGTGACTGGTGGAAAGAAAAAATACCTCACCATTTCTTGCATTTTTTTTTATTTTAATAATGGAATGAAACCCGCTAATACGTACGTGTGATTTCTTTTTCCTTGTTTGTTTGTTTAAAAGCAGAATATATATCTCTCCTTCTCTCTCTCTCTCTCTCTCTCTCTCTCTCTCTAACTTTGGTTTTTCAATAGTGTTATACCCTCAGTCCATTGCATATTGTTTGTTGAATTAGCTTTATTGAAAGTTTATAGGAAATTGTTGTTACAGTTTTAAGCATTACCCTTTAAACTTCGCCCCTGCCCTAGCAATTGGGAGATCTATATTATATTGTTATTACTGTTATTTTTGCACATTCTTGGGTAGATATTTACTCCTGTTCATTGCTGGAATTGATTGTGACCTCTGTTTGAGTCATTTTTCACCTCCTCATCTCAACACTTGGGTTCCTTCTCTGAGATGAAAGATGAGCTCTTTGGTGCAGAAGGGCACTCCTCAATCCCAGGAGCATATGGGATCAGTCTCTACAGAGACATATAAGACCCAAGGACCCCTGATGGTTGATCAAAGCCAGTCAGAACCTGTTAGGGTCATGGCCAGGGCTAGGGCCCCTCCCAAGGGAGGAAATGACAGGGCAGAGAGCAAGTTGTGCTTTCCCATGAGGGATAACAAGCATCCCCTCCTAGCTCAAAGCAGAGGGACAACAGAGAGTGAGTCATGCCCCCCACCCACCCCACCATCAGGGAGGAGCATCACCTCTCAGGGCCCATAGTCAGAAAGGAAGGAGGGAGCAGGTCTTCTTTCACCAGAAGCTTCAGAAAGGTCAAGAGATGTTTTGGTTCTGCTGCTGAGTCTGCCACTAGGGACATCCACCTCGCTCCATGCGAGGAGTGACAAGACGAGGGTCCCCTTACCCCCAGGTCTCCCATACACCAAAGAGACACAGGGTTGCAAAGTCCTGCCTCACAGGAGTGAGAGCAGGACAAAGACGTCCTGTCAGTTCTCGTGGACCCTCAGGAGTTTGATCACAGAACTGGATGAGGTGGTTGGTGTCTCCCCCTCTGTTCCAGGTCCCTGCCTTCTACCACCCATCGACCCAGGCCACAGAGGAAGAAGAGATCTGGTCTTCTGATAAGGCGGTAAACAAAGTTTACCATCATCTACCCTGGGATTTGTGTCTCAAGCCCTCAGGCTTAAAAGACTTGCAAATTCTCGCCAGCTTGGAGATCTCTTCCTAGATGTCATGCTGCTCCCCAACTCCACCATGGTCAGGGAGTTATCTCAAAGTTTTAGTATGAGCCAAGAGTTTGCTAGGCAGCATAAGGGGTGATCAGTGCCTCCTTGTATGTTGAGACCTCTGGTCTTAGCAGCTAGGTACAAGGTACATACTCCTGTCTGGCCTCTTAAGCCTTGCACCTGGACGCTGGGGCATCACAAGTGGGCATTTCCACATGGACCTTGGCCTGCTTTCAAGTTAAAACACTAGAGGCCTTAGAACTTAAGGCTAGGTCACTGGTCACTATATCCTCACATTCATATCTTCTCTCGACAGCCTCCTTCAATCCCTGTCTCCAGCTAAATTACAATGCTTGCTGGAGGTGGATACCAAAACATCTAGGCATACATTATTCATGGCCATGGAACTATCAGCGGAGTTACTCCACCTTTGCAGGGATGTTGCTCTGGACACTTCAAAGGTCTGACTGGAGCACAGTAAGAAACTTCTTCGCGCTGCTCCCCAGTAGGCAAAAACCCATTTTGGAGGGCTGATTCCCTCCTTGGCTTCCCAGGACCTGAAGGACCAACAACACTGGTCCTTTGCATCTGCTTCTGGCCCATTGAAATTGGTCAGTAAGCGAGGTCATCCTGACCACCTCCAGGGGCTATCAGTTAAGTTCTTTGAAGCCATGCAGCCCCAGTCCAAGAAGCAACTTCTCTTTAAACCTCTCTCTGGCCCATCAGGCAGGAGACAAGGGCACCATGAAAGTCCATCGAGGAAGTTTGCAAGCCCTTCTTCCTTTCCTAAGGAGTGGGGGGGAGACAGCCATAGGGACTTGATCAGTAATGAATGCCATACGGCCTGGTGACTGGGCAGTCTCCATCGACCTCCAGGATGCGTACCTTCACATCCCTATTTTTCCTCCTCACAGGAAGTACCTCTGGTTTTGCTTGGATTGGGAGGTTTTCCAATCCTGCGCTCTGCTGTTTGCCTATCCTCCGCACCAAGAACTTTTACCAGAGTAATGGGAGTAGTCACCATCTACCTAAGGTCATTGGGGATCCCTATCCTGCAGTATTTCTACTCCTGGTTGATCCACAATTGCCTTTTAGAGTCACTCAGAGAAATCAGAGTTTGTAACATCTCAGGATCTTGTATATATGGGGATGAGTTTCCTCATAAACAGGGGTTTAGTACATGCCCCATGGGACAGAGTAGACTGAATCCTGGCCTGTTGGAGGCGCTGAGAGCAAAGACCTCATTGGCTCACCTATATATATATATATATATATATATATATATATATATATATATATATATATATATATATATATATTATATATATATATATATATATATATATATATATATATATATATATATATCTTCTGAGGACGTTGAACTCTGCAGCAGACCTGGTTCCTCTTGGAAGACTGTACTTGCACCCCCTCCAGTTTCTTCCTTTGGCGAACTGGAAACTACACAGGGAACCCCTGACACCTCAGATTTCTCTAGAACTGGATTTTTACCACCACTTGAGTTGGTGTGCAAATCGTAACCAGTTGCTGACCAGAGTCCCCATACACGCCCTCAAACCCTTCTCCTCTCTGTTCACAGATACGTCAAATTTAGGGTGGGACACTCACTTGGAGCCAGTAGGACTAGTTTTTCAGGATTTGTGGTCCCGGGAAGAAACTACACTCCATAAACAGCTAAGAAATGAGGTCGGTATTTTTAGCCATACAGGAGTGCATTGACAAAATGAGTCCCTGTATGATGGTCTCCTCCGACATCAAGTTGGTGGTAGCGTACCTCAGGCGACAAGGAGGTACACATGCCTCTTGTCACTGCATGGAGGTTTGGAACCTCCTTCACTTGGCAACCTTGGAAGGGATTATCCAGCAAGTTCATCAAATCCCTGGCAAGAAGAATATTTTGGCAGACAGTCTGCCCAGGAGAGGCAAGGTAGTCTTCATGGAATGGTCTCTGCGCCAATCTGTAGCAGACTCCCTGTTCAGACTGTGAGGGAGACCTTTGGTGGACTTGTTTGCGATAAGACTAAAGACAAGCTCCCCTTTTATGTTTTTACAGTCCCAGACCAGAGATCTTGGGCAGTAATAATAATAATTACTTTATTTAACGAGTGTAACACAATAAGTTGAAGAACTAATCATTCTTGAGGCCCTCATACAAAGGAACATATTTATATACAAACAGACACACACATATACATGCACACATACATATGCATACATGTACATAGCAGCATGCATATACAACGATATATTCATATTCTTTCCTTTCTCTCCCCCACACGGACACTTGTTCATACATATGAATCCACTTACTCAATATACATGCAATATGTAATTTGTGTCAAACAGATGGGTAGTATATTTAATGATGCCCAGATTGAAGCATTCATGAATACAAATACAGTTCTTTTCATTCTCATTTTAACTACATCTCTGAAGCCACTGGATATATTGAGTTTGGAAGCAGGAAATGGAGTGGACACAATTAATCTCTACAGGATTACTTTTCCAGAGAAAAGTCTTCCAATATTTAAAACTTCTTTAAAATAATTCCTTATTTGGTTTGGGAATTTTATACTGTTTGGTAGGCATGGTTCTCAGGTGGGGAGTGTTACCAGGTAGCCTATACTGGAATAGTGACTGTAAATAGACAGGAGCACTGTTATTGGATATCTTGTACATTAACTTAGCGTTTCTCAGATGGATTTGGTCTTTAATAGGTAATATTTTAAAATTATTAGCTAAGCTTTCCCTGTTTTCTGTTTGGTCTGATATTACCCCGAAAGCTCCTTTTTGAAGACATGCTACCTTTGCTATGTTTTTATCATTTGAATTACCCCATACTGTATTACAGTAATCTAAATAGGGTTTCTATGCAACTGTTATAAAATAGTTTCCTGTGCCTTTCTGGAAGAAAATGTCTTATCCTTCTGAGAAGCCATAAAATTCAATTAATTTTTTTACTGCTACATGTAACAGAACAGAGAAGCCAGCTGAGGACAAACTGGGTGATTTGCAAAATTCGTTAGGGAGTTTTGACTTGACTGGCATCATGCTTTCTAATGCCCCGATGGAATCCCTCATGCATCTTGTCATCTTTAGCATAACCCCCTTATGAACCATTAGGTGAAGCTTCTTTCGAGAATCTTACCTTCAAGACTGTTTTCTTGCTCTCCTTAGCAGGGTCCTGAGTGACCGAGTGGTCTAAGGGGCTCATCTTTACAGATCACTCATATCTCACCTCTGTCCGCTCGGGTTCATATCTTGGCTTGGCTAATGTGGGTATGTGAGAAAGCTTGCCAGTAGCTTCCCATGAGTCGATGTTTCTTCCTGGGGTCTTTCAGAGTTTTTCCTCCATCAAATGTATTGGCTGCCATGTATAGCCTATCGTGAGCTGAAAAATGGCGTTAAACCCACAAAACAAACAAACATTGCTCTCCTTAGCATTTGCAAGACAAAGGAGCAAGCTTCATGCCTTATCTATAGAACAGGGTTGTCTGTGCTTCCTTTGCCAACCAGGTTTCTTAGCAAAAACCACTTTCTGTCAGTAACTCCACTCCCTATAGAGATCCCCTGTCTCTGTTGTATCTGTGCAGGGGATGATTAAGATCGACTCTTGTGCCCAGTTAGGGCTTTACAATTCTACTTGGCCACTTCTAAAGAGAGAAGAAAGGGTAGGAAGCATCTTTTCCTTCTCTTAAAGGGCTCTGCTGATATTTCAGCATCCACTGTTTCTAGGTGGATTGTACTAACAATTCAGAGAGCTTATCAATCCTGGTAAATTCAGCTATGCAACATCGACAGGTAACATATTACTAATATTAAAATATAGTGGAGGGGGGTAAATCTAATTTGAATATGTAATACTTTCCTGTCACTATTCCCAGATTCCCTCTCCCACCACACTCTGAGATCCCACAGGTAGTCTTGTTCTAAAAAGATGATGACTACTGCACTTGGGCCAGTGACATGGGGAAGAGGCTGGGTCTGTGTTCTCATAGTCTGAAACTTTCCAGAACATCCTGGTTTGGTTCATCTATGGAAGGATGATTTTTTTTAAATGAATGAGGGTAATTCCATCCCGGAAAAGGTAAGCTACGCAGTAGTGACAGGTAAGTAATACATTAAAATTATATTTACCCCCCCCCAAAAAAAAAACAACAAACTACATGTTTTATATTGTTACAAAATTGTATAAATTATGTTAAAATGATGATAACACTCTTGTAGTTCGATATTTGAGGACATAAAGGAATGGTTTTACTATTACAGGTACTTGTTTTACTGGAAATTTAGTCAAACTCAATTTACTACAGGAAGAGAAAGAAAAAAAAGCTAACTTTGGTTTAACTCTGAGATTATCCAGTGTTTTTTCAAAGTTATTATGTTACTGATAGCAAGCTGAAAATGTTAACATTACAGACCTTTTTAAAAGAAATTTTTGAATCATTCAGTATGGTCACTGCCTACCGGATATTTACATTAATGTTCAGCCACCACATTATAGTCCTTAATAGGGAAAACACTGCTACTATGTGCAGCCATGTTTAGATAAGTCCACTAGGAAGGAATGTTCCAGTTGTTGATACTTCAAACTAGGATCAGTGCTGTCACTGTGATGTATGCTTTTGCTATTATGATATATATATTTTCTCTCTCTCTCTCTCTCTCTCTCTCTCTCTCTCTCTCTCTCTCTCTCTCTCTCTCTCTCTCTCTCTCTCTCTCATATCTGCCCACTCCCTGGCATAAAGGCTGACTATTGCAACTCTATGCTCAAAGTTTAGTGTTGCAATTACCAGTGGCAAGTTGCCATGTTGGTGCCAAAATATATTGTTTGGGTTTCATTAGGACTTGGTCAGTCAAGGGTATAGACTGTTTTAAGATGAAAATAACTTTGAATAATTAACAACAATAATCCACGAACCAAAATGGTCAGTTTTCGAAAATATTTAGTGTTGCAGCACATTTTTGCATACGCACATAATAACAAAGATTATTACTCAAAGTTCTGTACTTTATTAGTATTTCAGTTTAAAGATTAACTTAAGTTGTATTACAGAATCTGCAATACCATAAAAACTACACATGGAAAGATGGTAGGTCACTAAAGTTGCTCTAGTCCTGCATTTAATCCACTCTTCTTTTGAATACAATCCAACACATATCAGTATTTCAGTGGTCCAGAACCAAAAATATTTTGAAAAAGGAAGAAGAGAAGAAAAAAACCAGCAGAGTTGATTGTTTCATGTAACTATTGCTTTAATTAGTATTAATCTATAACATTACTTCAAAAGGAATGGTGAGGAGTGGTACCGTTTGCGGAGTGCTGTGCAACAGATGATGATGCAACCCAAAGCAGTAACTGTGTATCTCCCACAGGTAGAGGAGGTTGTCAACGACTTTGTAAATAAACTAACGAAAATCAGGGATGCCAGTTTTGAAGTACCTGATCTCTACAATGAAGTTGCCAAATGGAACTTAGAATGTAAAATACAATGTTTTCATTTTGATACTTAGTCTGGATTTATTAAAATTTAAGATACAATGTTTTCATTTTGATACTTAGTCTAAATTTATTAAAATTTAAGATACAATGTTTTCATTTTGATACTTAGTCTGGATTTATTAAAATTTAAGATACATTGTTTTCATTTTGATACTTAGTCTGGATTTATTAAAATTTAAGATACAATGTTTTCATTTTGATACTTAGTCTGGATTTATTAAAATTTAAGATACAATGTTTTCATTTTGATACTTAGTCTGGATTTATTAAAATTTAAGATACAATGTTTTCATTTTGATACTTAGTCTGGATTTATTAAAATTTAAGATACAATGTTTTCATTTTGATACTTAGTCTGGATTTATTAAAATTTAAGATACATTGTTTTCATTTTGATACTTAGTCTGGAATTATTAAAATCTAAAATACATTGTTTTCATTTTGATACTTAGTCTGTATTTATTAGAATCTAAGATACATTGTTTTCATTTTGATACTTAATCTGTATTTATTAGAATCTAAGATACATTGTTTTCATTTTGATACTTAATCTGTATTTATTAGAATCTAAGATACATTGTTTTCATTTTGATACTTAATCTGTATTTATTAGAATCTAAGATACATTGTTTTCATTTTGATACTTAATCTGTATTTATTAGAACGTAAGATACATTGTTTTCATTTTGATACTTAGTCTGGATTTATTAGAATGTAAGATACATTGTTTTCATTTTGATACTTAGTCTGGATTTATTAGAATGTAAGATACATTGTTTTCATTTTGATACTTAATCTGTATTTATTAGAATCTAAGATACATTGTTTTCATTTTGATACTTAATCTGTATTTATTAGAACATAAGATACATTGTTTTCATTTTGATACTTAGTCAAGATTTATTAGAATGTAAGATACATTGTTTTCATTTTGATACTTAGTCTTTATTTATTTGTCTCATTTATATTATGGTTGTTATTTGTAATGATGCTGCCCATAAAATTATGGGAATAATAGGCTGCAATTCTTCCTCTCAGCTGATCTTTAAGGCAGATGACTCTGAAAATTCTAAAATTGTCTCTCCTTCCTTCATCACAGTTTATTGTAATTTACCTGTTTTGGGAATGATACTATTTATTTGTAATCATAATAATTTAGTACAGTAGAATTCCCATAAGAGATATCAAGAGTCTAGGCTTTGATTTTATTATAGAATGGCATTACAAATAGCTAACCCTTACTTAATACTTTTTTTTACATGGTCGTATAAAATCAACAGTATGACCCTTTGTTCCTTATTAGCTTGCCTGTACAAAGAATAGTAGCACTATTGCACTACCCCCAGCATTGGCATCCCTCACTTATAAAAGCATATACATATCTACAGCCTCACTGCATCTCAACCATTCTTTCTTCCTAGGTCCTAGGCAACAGTTAGGGGAGTGGATTTCATAGCTCCTACCCGATGGGAAGGGGGCAAATGGGGGCCAACTTTGTACATACATGCACATTATTTGTACATTTCTGGTTAAATATTTCCAGTTAACTCCTAACCACATAGTGTTTTTTTCACCCTGCATACTTAATGTTATAAATGGAATTATGAAACTTGGTTGGAGGAATGCATCTACACCCACTGTGTTTTAAGTTATTTCTGAAGCACTTTTCATGCAGAATCATCCAACTAGATGATTGTATGCATCTCCATTAGTGCCACACCCTTATAACAAAAGATCAATGAGTCCTACATTCAATATTTTAATGAATTAGGTTGAGTTTTTTTGTGTTTAGCTCATGACCACTTAGGCTTTTTGCACCCTGTATGCATAATATTTTATGTCATTTCTGGAATCATGAAATTTGGTGATGGCATGCATCTTGATGAGCACTATACCATCTTCACATAAGTAGGTCAATGTGATCCATGTCAAGATCACTGACTTTGGTTAAATGTTATGATTTATTTCTTAAGTACTGTTGTTGTATGCATCTCCATTAATACCATCCCAATGCAACAAAAGAAGGTCACTGTGACCAACATTTCACATTTTACTGTCTTAGGTTAGTTTTTTCCTTTATGCTCATGACCACAGGTTTTTGTGTGCTACTGTATTTGATGTTCATTTATCAGTCACTGTTCATACTAGAATCATGAAACTTTATGATCATATGTTAGCACCACACGATTACAACAAAAAAGGATCACTATGGCCTATACTGTAAATAAATTCAAATTTGTGGGTATCAGATTTTGTGGTTTAATTCAAAAATGCTTTTTCATGGGTACTTAATCATGGATTTGTCATTTGAAAAGAAAAACAATAAAATATTGAGTGACGATGTATATATCTCAATAAAAGATGATACCAACATTCACTTCCAAGCATTTTTGAGCAAACAGGCTTAATGCCTGCTACAGTAATTATGTTGATTAGGTAAGTTATTCACTGCTAACACTTACCATAAATGCAGATCTAAATCAAGGAAGAAGCCAACATCCGTTTGCATACGTGTACAAGCAAAGAAGCATAATTCCACTGGTTAAAGACTGCAATTAGTTTTTTCAGTGTTTTAAAAAAAATGTTATTAAAATATAAAATTCTATACAGTTGCGGATTAGATGCTTAAACAAAGCCAATGACAGGAAATCAAGCTTTTTCTAAACAATGCTTATATAATTTCCATATGTAAACAGTTATGTCATAATTGTGCTTCATTCTGTCAACTATCACAATGCTCATATAATTTCCATATGTAAACAGTTCTGTCATAATTGAGTTTCATTCTGTCAAACTATCACAATGCTTATATAATTTCCATATGTAAACAGTTCTGTCATAATTGAGCTTCATTCTGTCAACTATCACAATGCTTATATAATTTCCATATGTAAACAGTTCTGTCATAATTGAGCTTCATTCTGTCAACTATCACAATGCTGATGACACAGTGGAACAAAAGCAAAAAACTTTAAGTAAAATCAGGGACCATAATGGGCCTGCCTGATCCTAAGGAGTCCGCTTTTTGTTTAGCGGATTCTGCTACCGTGGTAGCTCTATACATGTCTAGCTGCACCTTATTGTTATTAGAAGGCAGCTATCTTTCATGTTTTCAAAGCACATGGTGTGGAGAGGCTGCTGCCTCATATAAGGGAAAATGGCATAACATTTTGTGCCAGATGCATGCAACCCCCAGATTTATAGGGCACAGCCCAGGCTATTGCTCAATTAAATGAACAGGAGGACAGTTGAGATGTACTCTCAGATAAGGCCTCAATCGACCTGAAGAGTCAAGACATAAACCCTTAAACCAGTTTACACAAGTGGATTATCTCCACACATGACAAAGTGTCGCCTTGGATGGACATGATTAAAATGGGTTTTGAGAAAGCAGGACTGATCTGCCGATAGTTTTTTCAGCAATTAGTTATTTGTATGAAATTTGTTTAGTAATAACTGTGTGCTTTTGTGTTCCTCTTGTTCAGTGGGATAGTGAATAGTACTTGTGATAAACAACATTAAAAATGCAGTGAAAATATTTTTGTTTGTTTACAGAACAATGAATATTTGAATGAGACACTGTGATTGCTTTCATAATTTTATTTATATATATATATATATATATATATATATATATATATTCACTTTGGAACAGTGTCTAACACTAGAAAATACAGTGCTTTATTATATTGTTATCCATACATTGTATTTGATATTTGAATGGATAAATAGTGTTCAATGTTATTCAAGGATACATGTGCTTAAAAAAAGGTACAAACTGTGATTGATTCTTAATTTTCTTGAACTTCAGTGCTGTCAGGTTTCTCAGACATTTCCTAATTTCACTGGATTGCATAAAGATTTAGTGAGTAGTAATTATTATAAATGGCTTTGAAAAATAAAGAAGAACACAAACTGTAATTTTGTATTTATTATTCTAGCATCAGATAGAGTCATTACAATAGTACAGAGCTTTCAATGTTATTGAAACTTTACATGCAAATTTAATCATAATCAATAAATTTCCATTGTTTCTCATCTTTCATAAACATATCATGATATATATTTCTCAGCAATATAATTAGTGTTGTGTATTAAAACATGCACACAAACGATTGATGCTTTACAATCAGATATCATATGACGGGAGGAATTTTGAATATCAGCCTGGTTCATATTTCATTAAAACTTTAAATTCACGGACTAACTTACTAACAAAAACCACAAAAATTGGTACCAGACGAATTTAAAGTCATTAACAGTATTTCACCAATATACTGGATTTAGTTAAAGGAATATTAACTTTTATTTTCATATGTGCCTTAAATGAATGTTGTACTTAGTGGATAGAATTATATGCCAAAACTTTAATCAAAACCACTAAGCAATTAAAAGATATGGCCAATTAATTTCAAGCATTTGTGATGGTAGCCTGTTCTATGAAAGTCACAATGTTGGATCACTTAGTCACATCCAGTCTGTTGCTGATACATTGGTCTACCTATTTGCTTTTGCCATAAGTTCTATTTGAAACTGTTAAAATATCACACAGAACAGTAATGTTAAAAACTATGTATTTATAAAAATCACACAGAACAGTAATGTTAAAAACTATGTACTTATAAAAATCACACAGAACAGTAATGTTAAAAACTATGTACTTATAAAAATCACACAGAACAGTAATGTTAAAAACTATGTACTTAAAAAAATCACACAGAACAGTAATGTTAAAAACTATGTACTTATAAAAATCACACAGAACAGTAATGTTAAAAACTATGTACTTATAAAAATCACACAGAACAGTAATGTTAAAAACTATGTACTTAAAAAAATCACACAGAACAGTAATGTTAAAAACTATGTACTTAAAAAAATCACACAGAACAGTAATGTTAAAAACTATGTACTTATAAAAATCACACAGAACAGTAATGTTAAAAACTATGTACTTATAAAAATCACACAGAACAGTAATGTTAAAAACTATGCACTTAAAAAAATCACACAGAACAGTAATGTTAAAAACTATGTACTTATAAAAATCACACAGAACAGTAATGTTAAAAACTATGTATTTATAAAAATCACACAGAACAGTAATGTTAAAAACTATGTACTTATAAAAATCACACAGAACAGTAATGTTAAAAACTATGTACTTATAAAAATCACACAGAACAGTAATGTTACAAACTATGTACTTAAAAAAATCACACAGAACAGTAATGTTAAAAACTATGTACTTATAAAAATCACACAGAACAGTAATGTTAAAAACTATGTACTTATAAAAATCACACAGAACAGTAATGTTAAAAACTATGTACTTAAAAAAATCACACAGAACAGTAATGTTAAAAACTATGTACTTAAAAAAATCACACAGAACAGTAATGTTAAAAACTATGTACTTATAAAAATCACACAGAACAGTAATGTTAAAAACTATGTACTTATAAAAATCACACAGAACAGTAATGTTAAAAACTATGCACTTAAAAAAATCACACAGAACAGTAATGTTAAAAACTATGTACTTATAAAAATCACACAAAACAGTAATGTTAAAAACTATGTACTTATAAAAATCACACAGAACAGTAATGTTAAAAACTATGTACTTATAAAAATGATGGAGATATGAGGAATCAGCTTATAAGGCTGCCAGATTTGTGCAACCTACTGCAAGATCTTACCACTATTCATTAAGGCAAGATAACTGAAAATGATTCATTATGTAAACTCAGAATTTTATCAAGATAATCTCTATGTGATCCAGCTAGGGTGTGTACTTTTTCATGTGAAATCAAATTATAACCAAATTAATATTCGAGCTTTCTAACAACTGTCAAGTCACTTTAAGTCAACTGTCAAACAAGCGTAACATAACCAGGATGTACTGAATAATGTCACAGGCAGGTATGGACAGTCACTACTTTCACAAGTGAAGAGCTTACAAATATGGCAACATCGTGTTGTCAAATGCGGAAAAGAAATCAAGAAATTGTCCAATACAAAAGTGCTAACAACCAAAACTGCAGTAAATACCAATTTTTCTACACATTTTTGCATTGTAAAAATCCATGGATTTGTCAGAAGTATTTAATTTTCCTTTAAGTTTTTAGGTTTAATTTATGGACACATGGAGTTTTGGCATGCTATATACATACTACCATACCTAGAATCATGAAACTTGGTGAGGATAAGTACTACACCCCGAATGTACAAAAGAAGCCTCTGACCTATATTTCATGCTGTCATAACTTTGTTGAAATTCTGTATTTAACGACCATTTCTTGGGTGCTGTTCATGTTAGAATCATGAAAGTTGATTATTGAATGCATTTCTGTTAGTGCTAAACCCTTAAAACGAAGTCACAATGACCTATATTTTATGGTTTACTAACATAGGTTAAGTTTCTGTGTTTAGCTCATGATTAGGTGAGTTTTTTGGCAAGCTATATGCATACAATCCTACCTAAAGTCATGAAACTTAATGATGAGATGCATCAGGATAAATACTACACCCTTATCACAAAAAGAGGCATCTGTTACCTATATTTCATGCTTCAGTGACTTTGTTGAATGTTTGCATTTAAAGATAGTATCTTGGGTGCTCTTCAAGTTGTAATCTTTAAATTTGGTAATTGGATTCATCTCAGTTAGTACTAAACCCTTACAACTAAAGAAGGACACTGTGGCCCACGTTTTATGTTTTACTAACATAGGTTAAGTATTTGTATTTAGATCATGACCACATAGATCTTTGCATGCTATATACATCCTAACCTACACAGAAGGCCTTTTCTAACCAGTGCAGTTGAAAGTAGGAGCAAACATTTATATAGAGGTAAGTTTTCCTTAATAATGTCTGTACATTGTGTATTGTGATAAGTCACTCTCCACAGGTTAAAATGAGTATGTATCGAAAGAGTGGACTGCATTACTTCTTGCATCTGATGTGAGGCCTCAACTATAGTGGCCAAATTAAGGTAATTCAGATGCATGAACTATGCTTGTAATATTGGTGATACTGGTTGTCAAACCAAGGCTGTTCAAAGCCTGTGACCTCCACTCAGTACAGTCTGGCTTCTAGCGATGGACAGTGACAAAGCTTCAGAAAGAGATTTTATTAACTATGATTTTTAAAAAAAAAAACGTAAACAAATGTATCTCTGGTTTTAGTGAACTCATTATAAAGCATTCCCTCATTACAACACAATCCATGGGAGCCATGTAGTATAATGCCTTATAGTGAGACTGCCTTATAATAAAGTACATACATATAATTTTGATACTAGATAATAAAATGGAATCCATATCCTCCGTATAACAGGAAATGTGTTATAATGAAGGGTGCTGTAGTGAGTCAGTGCTGTAGTCCCTCACAGGTTTTACTTTGAAATCATAGACAAGAAAGTTCCTATTTATTGTTTTACATCATTTACGTTCTGTAACAGAGGCCAATATTTCATAGGTCAAGATCGGTTTAGTCTGAATTTATTTTCTGCATGATAATTACTGTTTATAGTTGCTGCTGGAGACTACTAAAACCTTCGGCAAGGTGAGCTATGGATTTGTTGAGTACATTCTGGTTTCATTTAATGTCCATATTGCTTCACATTTGTTCAGCACTTTTTGAGGGGTTGTTTAATTAGTCTTTGTCCAATAATTGAACACACAAACTTGTCTATAATTTTGTTTGATGGCATACATTAACAAAATCATTTCTGGGAATTGAAATTGTACTGGTTCACTTACCTGTCACAGTATCTTTCTACAGCATCAGGTGTGACAGTGTTTGAGACTAGACTAGGCTGTCTGGATGCAGGACCAAACTCTGAGGCACAGAAAATGATAGATGCTAACAGTGCAATATTCACCTTATCAACCAAGCTCAAGTTCTCATTGCCTTTCTTCAGATACTTTAATACACCCACATGGAAAAAACTGGTGGAAGCAGAAGATTTTTTCTTCTTTAGGCAAGTAACTTTGCTTTATAATTTGTGGATACAAATTTAGGCCATTTAAATTGTACAGTTTACCTTCCTTCTTATTCCCTGCCTAAATTAGTTGATACTAAGACATAGGTATCACTTTTCTGATGTTGCCTCTGTGAGTTTAGGGATATAGAATAGATCTGATGCACTCTCCTGCTTGTCATAAGAGGTGACTAATGGAGGCAGTGGATTAGTGATTAGTGCGCCAGACTTCTGAAGGAAAGGGTGTGGGTTGGAATCTACCAATGGATCAACTTGGGTTGTTAAGGCACTTTACACCAATTACCTTGGCACTAAATAACCTATTTGTGTTGCTGTGCCATAAAACACCGAACCAAATCAATTTTGATTTTTGCAGTATCAGTGTGAACAATGTTAAGATAAGTGTTAAAGTTTTATGTTAAGGATGTCTGCTGCAGACAAATTTCTGTTTACCGTGCGAATCTTGAGGACATAATCAATTTATTGGTATGTAAGCATTATGACATCATTCAATGAAGTTAGGCAGCATTGTGCTCAGAGACTTGGAAGATATTGGATGTCATTATGATGTAACAGTGAGATAATTCTGACATTACCTAATGAAATGGGTACATATAATATCAGTATATGAAAGGAATAACATTTTTGTAAATGAAAACAGATAAGAGAACTTGTATGTACGAAACCCCATAAATCAGCTTCAGTCTTCCTGCTTCATATTACACTTGCAATCTTAATATTAAAAAATACAGCAGAAAAGTTCACTCAGCAGCGTTTGCTTTTCTTCATGTATAAAGTGAGAGGAATAAGTGATCTTAAACTAGGTTGGTGCAAGAATTTCCCAAGTAGTCACCAAATTTTGTTCAGAAATTTACTGATATGTTGAGTTATCTAGTGTACCAGAGAAGGGATGCACTCTGAAATTTTCCATTCCAGATCTGACTGATATTCAGCTTTTGTCATTACTTATTATTAGCTAGTATTTTTAGCTAAGCTGCTCATAGACAAATAGACAAGAAGAGCTTATGTGATGGCCTGTTGTCTTTCGTCCATCCATTAGCACAAGTTTGTTATTGCTAGTCCTCCAAAATGACTGGGAGGATTACCATGAAACTTTACGTGCACATACATCCCAAGGTATAGTTTGCCAAACCTCCACTCCGCACCCCCCCCCCCCCCAGGGCAGTTTTAACATCCTATATGATTTAAAAAATAAAAAGCCTGAAGGATATAAACAATGCACAAAACTTTAGTTATTTCATTCATTTATCATTTCTAACCCGATTGTTGCCAGGGGGTCCATAACACTGTCATCATCGCATTTCAAACCAAACGTTTTCAGTGTAAACAATGAGCCTGCTCACAGTCATTTTCCTGTTCCTGGAAAAGTCCATATTTAGTGAAGATGTGGGATACTTGGACCATCAATACATAGAAGGTATCCAGTATTTTTAATTTCTAGTTCTAATATTTCCCAAAAATTGAAACAAATAAAAAGGGAAAAAATATGCCCCTGAATTTGAAAACATGCATAGTAAGTAGTTTGAAGAATTGCAACTTTATTGTACAAATTCACCAAAATAGACTTGCCCACACAAATATGGATGCTGTGTTAGTATATAAACTCCTTTTTGGTTTGAAACACAAAGAAGATGACAGTGTTAGGGACCCCCTAGCGACAATTGGGTTAGAAATTATAAATTAATTAATGAAATGAGAAAGGGTTTTTTTTTTTCTTTTTTCTATATTCCTTCATGACTTTTGTTTTTAAAATTAGATGTGGGGATACAAACTGGGGGGATTGGGAGTTGGCAAATATTATAGTGCCCCTTGGACATCTTGAAAATTCGGGGGGGGGGGGGGAAGTGGGGCAACTTCTCTGAACCGTTGGTCATATTGGCATGTTTTTTTTTCAATAAAAGACTTCTGATGCCTGTTTGGTCCTAAATGAAAATGGTGCCCCATCAGACACCCCCCTCAGGCAACCCATATGGTTGCCACAGCTTCCATCTTGAAAATCTGATCACTAATTCTACTCAACAGATGGTCATATTGACATAGTTTTTACTAAAAGATTTCTTATGATGCCAAGTTGGTCCTAAATAAATATTATGCTGATGTAACTTCCAGCATGACTACACAATGGTCATCTTGAAAATCTTGTTATCTCTACTCTTCCTGAATGCATGGTTGACTCAACATAGAGTTTTCACTAAAAGACTTCTTATGATATCCAGTTAGTCCTAAATGAAAATGGTGCCAATCTGACAGCCAGCCTTGCTACCATGGTGGCCATCTTGAGAATCTTGTTATCACTCCTCCTAAATGGATCGTCATATCGACATGGAGTTTTTACACAAAGACTTCAAGTGGTGTGTAGTTTGTCCTAAATAAGAATGGTGCCAATGTAACTTCCAACATGGTCGCCACATTGACCATCTTGAATTCTTGGTTTTACTAGTGTTTCTGAATAGGTGGCCATATCAGCATGGGGTTTTTACTAAAAGACACGTTTAGTTGGTACTAAATGAAAATGGTGTCAATCTGACTTCCCACATATCTGCCAAAGGACAAGGTTCAACAAGGGCCAATTCTGGTGCCGAGTCAGGTTCAGATGAAACTTGTATATGTAAAAGAGGTACCTCTCATCCTTAAATGTGTATATAATTCTTATCCAGGACCACTTTTTATAAAGAAAAATGACCATTAAAAAGCCAATGGTTTTCTTCTCCATTATGGTGCCTATTTTC
Source organism: Margaritifera margaritifera (assembly GCA_029931535.1). Classification (NCBI taxonomy): domain Eukaryota; kingdom Metazoa; phylum Mollusca; class Bivalvia; order Unionida; family Margaritiferidae; genus Margaritifera; species Margaritifera margaritifera. Next base: position 4,415,940 of record JAQPZY010001615.1, read on the forward strand.
ATGGATTATAGACATTATGGCTAATGAGCCCCTATCAAGCTGACTGCTAAAAATGATACAGCTAAAATCATGCATTTGCACACAATATGTGTAATAGTCAATGATATTGTGCATAAACCTGGTTTTTTGTTTTGCAACATTGTTTAAATGATGTGTATATTTACATTAAGTACGGTTGATTACCTCTGACAATTATTTTCATTTTCATTTAAAACGTTTTGTTTATGTTTATGTTTATCACTATTGCAGAAATTTGCTCACTGTAAAGTCAGTGATATAATGGAGAACGTTACTTGTATATGCCTGCCATGGAATGGAGCATATCATGTTATGACACTGTCCATGTATCTGTCTTCTGTTTTATTTTTGCAAAATAGCTCAAGTTCTCCACCAGACTTTGTAAATAGCTTACATTTGGGATAAGAACAAAGCATATCAATTTTGGGGTCAAAGGTAAGTGTCACTATCACTGAAAGAAGAAAAATGGTTTACACACAGTAATATAAGTTTAACATCGCAAACCTGGACCAAATTTTTGGGATGGCTTGTACTTGAGGCAAAGAAGAAGCCTATTGATTTGGGGGTCAAAAGGTCAAAGTTCAAGAACGCCATGACTAAAAGAAGAAAAATGGTTTCTGCACAATAGTATTAATTGTACATCACAGACCTGTACCAAACTTTGTGGACGGGGTGCATCTGGGGTAAGGAAGAAGCCTATTTATTTTGCGGTCAAAAGTCAGGGTCAATGTAACGAAAAGAAGAAAAATTATTTCTGCTCAATACCTTGAATTTGATATCATAGACCTGGACTAAACTTTGTGGATGGCTTCTACTTGGAGTATGGAAAAGGTCTATGATTTTGGGTAAAAAATTCAAAAGTCAAGGCCACTTTAGCTGTAGAATAAAAATTGGTTTCTGCAGAAACATTTCAGTGCTCAACCATGTAACCTTCACCACGCTTACAATTTGGATAAGGAAGAAGCCTGTTGAATTTTGCTTCAAAATGTCAAAAATCAAGGTCAGTGTAACAGAGGAAGGAAAATGTTTTTTCTTGCATAATAAGTTCAGTTTGATACCAAAACCTTGACAGTAGTTTGTGAAGGGCTTGCTGTTAAAGTAAGGAAGGTCTATTGACTTTGGGTTCAAAAGATCAAAGGTCAAGGTTATTTGGACTAAAAAATGGGCTTTGCACAGTAACTTTTGTTCTAGAGTATGTTCCTAGACCAAACTTTGTGAATGGCTTGAACTTAGGGTAAAAAAAAGAAATCTATCAGTTTTGGAGCCTAAAGGTCATAGATCAGTGTCATGGAGAGTCTGATAAGAAAATAATGGTTTCTGCACAAGAAAGTTTAGTTCAAAACCACATACCATACCTTTACCAAAGGTCCAGGTCATTGAAACCCATTGGCCAATAATCTCCAGAGTCAACCAGGCATATAATATACCGTTCATGGTACTCTTGTTCTGTCATTTGATTCAGCTAATATGTACACTCTGATCTCCATTCTTCAGTTTTGTTAAGCACTAGCTAAAGATAGAGCAGACTGGTTTCAACATATATCCACTAGAAATATTGTTGTTAGAAGGCAAATATTTGTGTTAGAAGGCACTTTAGAAATAACTTATTGAAAACAAGCTTCATGCATCAGTATTTAAGGTCATCAGCTAAGCACAAATTACCTAGTTGATTGGCAAGTGTGTATGGTAAAATTTTGCAGAGTGCATCAGATATATGTGAAAAGTGTCATTGAAGAAATTTATGGTAAAAACTGTTTTCATATGTTGAATACAAAAATTATGAAAATCTTATAAACCCCCTAGTTCAGTAGTGAAATCTAAAATTCTTATACACAAACTTCCTTTCAAAATACAACAAAAGTATAATAGTTTGGTGAGGAAGATTTGTGATCAAGTTAAATTTGGGGAACATTTTCAATTCCTGCTAGTCAAGGTGTATTCCAAATTTCATTGTTTCACTTGACAGACAAATTCATAACACCAAGCATAAAGAATACTTTTTCCTTTGTAAACATGCTTCTGGACATATTGGAATTTAAACAAAATATTGCTACGTCATTCTGGAACAGAAGTTGCACATTGACATTTCATAGTACACCTGATTCTTGATTGTACAGCAACATTTTATATATATATATAAATAGATGATCCTTCATTGATGTATGTGTCTGCATTAAGATATATGCTAATTATAAGACTAGAAACTAAAATGAACAAGGCAGTTTTATGAATCCAGTCAGAACTTTAACACATCTAATGAGTGCATATTCTCTATTGCATGACCAAATATCTCACAGTGGAGTGGATGATTCCTCTAAGTTATTTCCTGGTATTATAGAAATGAAACTTAAAACACAAAATTGATGTCTTTGAACAATTCATGTTAATCTTTCACAGCTATATTAACATTTCATACAGAAATACAATTGACTTATATTTCATTTGGGTTTAGGGATTTACAAATGAACTCAGCCAGGCTTACATTTAACTCACACCTAACCACAAAGCTAAGGTTGTCCTTATTATGATGCAAGCATGCTTATTAAACAAATTAAAACTTAAGTTAGTTCAATTTTTTGTAGCAGGTAAATATCATGTCTGTCACATAGATCTGGTTTATTTAAGTAAGATATTGCAACATTGAAGTATTCATATTTATAAAATTTTGTTTATATTGAGTTTTTTATAGTTATAACATACATGTACTTTATAATGGAACTATCTTAAATTTTCCTTAATTTTACATAGAAATTTTCCATTTGCTCTATCTTATCCATTTGCTCTATCTTTTGCAGAACAGGCCAAAGTTATGTAGAAAGAACATTATCAAAAATTAAAAACCTGGTAAATGAAGGCAAGCTTCAGGATGGACAATACAATTTTCTGACATACCTAATGTCCAGGAAGGAGCTGAGTTACAAGGACATTAGTATCATCACATTGTCACTGTTTGGCGATGGTTTGAGCACTGTGAGTACCTTAATGGCACTGTCTAAGTCAGCACAGGGGATCATGCTGCTTAGCAATTAGATAATATAAACTACAATCTAATGAAAAATGTTCCAGGAAAATAGCACCATGAAAAGTAGCAGATGCTATTGGGAATAAACTGGTTCCCCATCATTATTATACCCCCACCCCCGCATGCCCCGCAAACAAACTTTAAGGAATATACAGGAGTCGGCTTGTCCATCCATTCATCACACTTTTGTTTACTTAATATCTCCTGTACCTTTTGAGATATTTTCATAAAATTTTCTATGCTTTGTATGATGACTAGAAATTGTGTCCTATCAACATTTGAGTTTGTCTGATTTGCATTTGAAGAGCTCTTCCCATTTTTAACTCACCCCTTTGAAGTAGAAGTAAGCTGTTGTACTACCCCCAGCACCAGCATCAGCATCTGCACAAATAAAAGCATATACATATGTACACCCTCACTGAATGTCAACCATTCTTTCTTCTTAGGTGCTGGGTAACAGTTTGGATTGGGTTTCATATCACCTGTACATATATGTACAGTAGTTGTACATTCTTGATTAAGTTTTGCATTTAGCTCAGGATTTTGCACAGTGTATAAATACTCTTATACCAGGAGTCATGAAACTTGGTGAGGTATGCATCTTGATGAGTACCACACCTTCATCACAAATGTAGGTCACTGTGACCTATATTTCATGCTTCACTGACCTTGGTTAAATTTTGTGGTTTCAGTTTATTTCTCAAACCTTATTCAAGCTAGAATCATCAAACTAGATGATTTTATGCATCGTTATTAGTACCACACCCTACCACACAGAATGTCACTGTGACCTACATTTTACTGGCTTAGGTTCAGTTTTTGCATTTAGCTCATACCCAAATAGGTTTTTAACATCCTGTATACATACTGTTATACCGGAATTCATAAAATTTGGTGAGAGGAAGTATTCTGATGAATACTACACCCTCATCTCAAAAGTAGGTCACTGTGATCCATATTTCATGCTTCACTATATTGCACACAATCTCGAGCACTGTTCAAGCCAGAATCATCAGACTAGGTGATCATATGCATCCCTGTTGGTACCGACATCATTACAAGGAAAAAGGTCACTGTGGCATTTATCATTTTACTGGCTTGTGTCAAGTTGTTGCATTTAGCTCATGATCACATTGGTATTTAATTTACTGTATAATACTGCTATACCTGTAATCATAAAACATGGCAAGAGCATGCATCTTGATGAGTACTATGCCCTCATCTTAAAAGCAGGTCATTGTGACTCATATTTCACATTTTGCTGACTTAGTTCAATCTGACATTTTTGCTGTGAAAGCTTTAAACATTAAACAAGATGATTATATACATCTCTCTCTGTACTATACCTGGACCTAAAAAAGGACATTTTGACCTGTATTTTCACATTTTACTGGCTTTGGTTAAGTTTTTTCATTTAGCTCATGACTAGAGATAGGTTTTAGGCGTGCTACATACATACTATCCTATATAGAATCCTGAAACTTGGTGATGCATTTTGATGAGCATAATCTCTCATGGTAGTAGAACATGTAGGTCTTTATGGACCTTATTTTACGCTTCACTGACTTGGGTTAAAATTTGTGTTTGAAATTCATGTCTCAGACACTGTTCATGCTAGAATCATGAAATTGATGATGATATGCATCTCTTTTACTACTGTACCCTTACAATTAAACACTCGTTGTGGCCTATATTTCATCTTCTACTGGCTCTGGTTAAATGCTTTCATTTAGCTCATGAGCACTTGAATTATTGGCATATTATGCACACTGTCCAGGAATCATAAAACTTATTTAGTGGATGCATCTTGTCAAGTTCTACATCATTTTTTACTAAGAGGTCTCTGTGATCTGTATTTCATGTTTCAGTGACTTTGTTCAAATTTTGTGTTAAAAGTTCATTTTTCGGCTGCTGTTATGTTCCAATTGTGTACTTTGATAATTGGATGCATCTCTGTTACTGCTACACTCTTAAAACCAAAGGTCACTTTGACCTTCATTTTATGCTTATCTGTCATAGGTTAAGTATTTGTGTTTATGATTACATTATTCATCCATGCTATACCTATATACATTCTAGCCTACAAAGAAGATCCTTTCTGACCAGTGCAGTTGGAAGTAGGAATAAATATGTTTATTCTGTGGTAAACTTTCTATATTAATGACTGTACATTGTATACTGTGATATGTTACCTTTAGCAGCATCACACCTTTAGAATGTTCAATGTCTCTCAAATCTTGACCCCCATGTGCCCCCCAGCTGCACTTTTTTCATCTATCGCTAGCAATGGCCAAAATTGCTGAAGGTGATAAAAACTGTAAGATGGCAATTAATATCCATTTTGAAACTACATCTGGCAATCAAAAATTAAAGGTTTGTGGTAGTCGGCTGAGTTACAAATGTAAAGTCTTTGATGGCTGTTAGTGTAATGTATGTTTGAGGTTAAAATCACACCCATGATGACGAAATGTTTTAAATTTTTTTTTTAAGGCTGAATTAATTAAAAGAGACAAAATGTATGCAAATACACAATTTGGCATAAAATCAATGATTTATTAATTTGAAAAGAAAAGTAATTCTGAAAAATGGGTATTTAGTATAATAAATGCTGGTAGATAATGAGTGAACACTAAAGCTAAATGAGAGCAAAATCCAGAACGGAAAATTCCATGCTTCAGCTCATTTCAGGATAACCAGATATTCAAATGTGTTAATGTTTTCATGAGTTACTTGAGCACATGGTAAAACAATTATTACAATAATGTGAGTGTCCAAGGAAAGTATGATGGTACAGTGTAGATGACAATATTAAGGTGGCAAAACTGTCAAAGCAATTAAGATTATCGCATTTTTTAGTGCTACTACTGTATTTTGTACTACGATTTTGCTTTGTCCATTTAAAATTTTGTGTGCCTCCCAAATTTTAGAAGGTGCGGGACACAGTGTCCCCTGCTGCCCTTGGGATCCTAGGTGCAACACTACCTCAGCAGGTTACATGTATTCTACATGTGAATGAGTATAGGAATTAGGTGAATGGATTGCATGCTGCACGCTTTTCATATGGGGCCTCACCTGTAGTGGTTAATCAAGGTAATTATTGATGCATGAACTGTGTACTGCTGGCTGTCACTCCAAAGTTACTCAAAGCCTGTGACTTTCACCCAGTAGAATCTGGTTTCTAGGGGTGGATAATGATAATAGATTTTCAAGCAGATTTTAAGAACAAGATTTAAAAAACACACAAAACAGTATTAATCTCTCTTTTTTATCAACTTATTATGTTGCCTCTACTTTGATATGATAGAAAAGAATGTTCTTATTTATTGTTTCATGTCTTTTATGTCCAGTCACAGTAGGTAGGTAGGTTGATAGGTGTGTGGGTTGGTAGATCGGTAGGTAGGTGGTTTTTGCAATATGTCGGCACAATATACTGGCTATATTGTGCCAAATAAAGGTTCACATTTTAAATTTAGAATGATCAAAAGTTCTAATGTAAAGATCACAGATTGCAAAAAAATACGTCTTAAGTTAGAAAAGGCACCAAGATCACTTTAGTCTGAATTTATTATCTGCTTGATAATGTTTGGAATGGCTACTGGAGACTAGTAAAAGTAGAGGTTAGCAATGTCTCATTGATTACACTCTGGTTAGCTCACTTGGCCATAAAGCCAAGTAGGACAAGTGAACTTATGGTATGGACCTATGTCCATCATCTGTCAACAATTGCTTGATACCAGTCTGGAGGCCATATTTCTGACCTGACTTTAATCAAACTAGGAATATTGGTTTATATCGTCAAACTCTTGAATGATTTCAGTAATGAGCAAGATCCATGCATATTAATTAGGTCTTGTCCAGTTAATATCTGCAGAACTGTTAGAGATATTTTCATGAAACTTGGCATCCTTTTGTATCATGAGAAGATTTCATGTCCATATAAGATTTGGCTTTGTCAGATTAGTACTTTTAGAGTTATCAACTCATTTTTTGAAAATTTTATTTTCACTTAATATGTTGTGGGAAATATACTGTAAGCACTTGCTTACTGATAGATCTAGTTTGGACTGGTTCCTCTATTCATTAGATATGACTTAAATGGAAATCAAGAAACCAGATTATGTACAATGAGGTAATGACAGTTCCACCTGGTTTCCATTAAAAATCTCAACAGAGTTTGATTTTTGCAAACAAATGTCATCGATACTGTCTCAGAAAGCATACGTAGGTTCATGTGGTTGTAATTTTGTATCTGGCCTAGAATCTCTTTATGTGATGACCAAGGGTTGTTGTTGGTGTTTTTGTTGTCACCTAGATCATAGAACTTGATTTTTTTAATGAGTTCCATGGGGTGCAAACAAATCCATCTCTAACATTGGGTTCTAATCCATAACTGCTGTCTTCACAGTTATCAGAATAACCGAATTCTCTAATCCATTTGAGCACAGTGGCTACATCTAACAGGGCAAAATTACATCGATGCAGATGCTGCAGAGATTCTGCACATTTAATACTTGTTTGTAATAAAAATACATGTAATATATGATGTACATTTTCTTGTATGTACCAGCATTTTTTGTTAATTATGTACATATGCACAGATTACATACAGGCTTACAACCAGTAGTCGCTTACACTTAACTGTATGGAAACCTGTCCATTATTGAAAATTGAACACCAGGATAAAGTAAAAAGAAAGATGTGTTCCAGTAATAAGCAATCTTTAAATCTTAATTGATAACATGTGCTACTAACAACATTATAAAACATAAACACCCCATTCATCAAGTGTATACATTAGTTTAAATTCTGTTCCCAAAATATGATTTTATATTTTCAGACAGTTCCCACATTTGTGTCTATTCTTTATTGTATGGCCAGTAACCCGGAGGTCCAGCAGAAAGTGTATGAAGAGATTTGCAAGATAGTACCACATTCAGGACCTATAACTCCTCATATCATCAACAAGCTGGTCTATCTCAAGGCCACTGTCAAGGAGGCATTTAGGTTAGACATCACATTTACTTTAAATGAACTGGGCAGCAAAGCAGAATTGTTTGCATTTATCCATATCCCCATAATAAAGGAGAAATATGCACGTTTTTACTTGGCAGACCTGCCGACCCTTATGATTTTACCATAAGGCTTACTGAAACAACCTATAAATTACAAACTTATGAAAAATTTTGAAAAATAGGAAAAAAAATCATTGCAGTCAAATATTGGCTGATCTGGGTTTTAGAATGAGTTGTCAGGGAACCAGACTAACTTTAAAGGGGGTACCTCAGATGCTATAATCTACCCATGTCCATGTAGACTGCCTGCATGATGAAGCTTTTTACTGTCTGGAAATATCATACAGCAAATGAAAACATGTTGAAGGTGAAGGGGACAATCAGCCTTTTAAAAGGTCCAAGCAGTCAGCACAGAAGTAAAAAAAACAATATTCAGATACTTGACTGTGATTGGGAAAAAAGCAGGAAAGGTGACAATTACATTTATTGGACATAATGTCGTGTCGATTTGAGTATTGCTCACAGTGGGAAAGATGATTGCCACCACCATGTGAATTAAATCAGTGTAAAGATTATGTCGGGTTCGGAGATCTATCAAGAAAATCTTTGATCTCCGTAGGATTTGTAAGTCCAGTTTCCATAACTGAACACGCCAAGTGTATTTTATGAATTGTTTAGTTGAAAATTAATGTTTTCCTTTGCTGCATCAGACCACACATCTAAACTTTTAACATGAATGATTTTCTGGGTCAACAATAGCAGTGCATGATATTTCACTAAACCTTACTGAAGATTGCTCGATCTTAAGGAAAAATATAGACTGCCTTACTGAGAAAGTCGTTTTAGGGTTGGTCTGACTTGGGTACTTTTTGTCACAATGATGATTTCCACAAGGCAACTTCTACTGTGGTATTATTTGTACCTTCTCCAAACTTTGGATATAACCTATTTAAGTTGAGATGTTTATTTCAGTTTAAAAGCCATGTTTACAAAGTTTATGACTGGTGCAAAATTTACTGTAGAAGATATTCTAGCTTGTCCATAAAATCAATTATGGCAAGGCAGAAGACTTACTTAAGCTGGCTAAAGACTTCACCTTCTGTCTTTATGCCTTTCTTTGATTCTTTCTTTCCAAGAGATGGCTGGTTATAGCATGTGACAGAATTTGTGTTCAACCCACAGAAGAGCCTTCATCTTGATCAGTGGAACATAATTGTTTTACAGTTTCATAATGGCATTGCAACAGTCATGTTATATGGTAAATGGAATAAATAAGGAGATCTTTTACTTTATATTAAATTTGTCATGTTTGCATTCCATTTCAGATTTTTTCCAATTGGTTTAGATTTTGCAAGAATTCCTCAACAAAATCTTGTGATTGGAGGTTATCAGATCCCAGCTGGAGTAAGTTATGTTACTTTTTTTAAATAATACAGTGAAACCCGACTATAGCACAAAAGGTCGGGGTCCACAAAACGACATCGTGCTATGTACTGAACTGTGCTATAACCAACCAAATCATTTAGCTGACCTCGTAATGTACTTGCAATGAAAATTCTGCAGATGTGTGTACATGTAAGCTGCCTGAACCCAGCTTGGGAGTAAACCATTCGATTGTATGGGTACACGGTGAGTTCCATAAAAACAGAAGAGTCATTCTCTGACGTACAGAGGAAAAAATATATAAAATAAACCCAATATTCATTTAAACTTTTGTTTGTAACAGTGACACTGCTTCACTGCAGAGCAAAAGCAGGGACTATAATGTTTGATTATATTAGCTAATCGCACCACCCCTACAACATAAATGTTTCTGTTCCAATCACTTGAAGGACAGTTTTCTGTGTATATGTGAAGGATCTGAAGTTAGAAAATAAAATGGGTTAAGATGGTGGAGGGGGGGTTACATGTGTGCGGCAATGACCAAAACTGCTCCTGACAATTAGGGCCATAAACTTGTTTCAGTGATTGTGTATGACGATTGATTGAGCAGACATTGATAGTCTGTTGTCTTCCCTTAAAAAGGTAGGTAATTAATTGATTTAAAAATTCAGGTAAGAAACTTTTTCAGTCCACCTCATTGTTTGCTTGACCTGTGAACACCTAAATCTCGAAGCTAATTGCATTAGTTTAACTCCAGACTTAATCCTGCTCAGGGCTTCAAGGGAATCTTTAACAGTAATAGCATTATGTTTCTGTATCCCGTTATCTATTGTAAATACCCACTAATTAACACACTGACACCCATTTGTTTGAATGACTACAACAACACCCGCGTGTTGGCGTTTTTTTGTTGTTGTTTTTTTTTTTGTTTTTTTTAATGTTTTTATAAATCATTGCCCCATAATCTGAACAACCTTTAGCAGTGAGATTGATTTTGATGATTAGCAATTACTTTAATCAATTGATTTATAAATTCGGATGAGAATCTTATTTCTTTTGAGCAACAATCGTACACAGAATTTATTGAAGTAAAACAAAGACGACTTACTGGCTTTATTGTTCATGATTCAATAATAATAAGATTAACACTTATCAACTTTTTAATGAGCTGACATCTTTCAAAAATAAGCTAAGATCAAAATGCAGTGTTGACTACTGACAAATTTGAAATGAATATTCACAAATAGAAATGTTTAACATCTTTATTCATGTAAAGAAAGATGCAATCATAAGACACTTTTTTCTTCAAGAATACAATGCATCTTGTCAAATTATTAAATCAAACTCTTGTTTGGTTTGGCACAAAAACGTTGCAGTACTTCAAGAAATTTGTGGAATTATTGTAAAACTTTGGAACCATGCCACGATTGTGTTATATCCATATTCATACACAATCTCCACCCCATAATGATAATTAATTTTTTACGCATTATTTTTCGTACTTTGAAAAAAATAGTAATTGTTTCATGTACGAAAAAATATATGAAATTTTGGGAGCCATGCCACGATTGTGTTATATCCGAATTCGTGCTATAAAGAAGCGTGCTATAGCGGGGTTTCACTGTAGATCAAACTGAATTTATTTGTATTCAAGGAGAACCAAGTTTGTCAAGCAATAAAGATTTGAGTTTTGATGCCTCAACTGCAAGTACAGAAAGGTCATCTTAATTTGCTCCTGTCTGTCCAATATGTCCATCCATATGTGCATACAGTAGGTCTGTCTGTCTATTAAGGTATAGCTTATTAGCACGAATATGTAGAAACTCTGTTCTGATGCATGATGACTTAGATTCTCATGCCATTGAAACAGTTTTTGAATTTTTTGCTTTAATCAGTAAAAGTATGCACCTTATACAGAGATGCTGCCAGGGTGCACAAGTGTCCAAATCACACAAAAATTTTATGAATTTGTGCACTTGGAAAGCAGTGTTGTGTGACAACTCCCACAAATTAGTTCAAAGTTGTGCAGATAAAAATGCACTCACTGCAGTATAGAATTTTTTTTTAACAGTCAGATAAACTGAATAAATAAGAATCCTAAAAAAATGAAAAAAGTGATGATATTTTTTTGATCAAAATGTCTCTGTCCATTCCAGATGTAGATTAATATCCAAGGATGCTTAGAAATTCACAAATTATTATAATAGAAAACGTGCTCTAGAGGGGTTCTGTAATTGATGCCCTTTCTTCTCATTTGCACATGCATGAACTTTGTCCATTTCTGGAAGGTGAGATTATAGTCATGCATGGCTGGGCAGAAAATTACTGATTCTCTTCAGTTTTAAGTCAGGTTGGCACAAATGTGTAAAGTGAATGTCAGAATGAAGAAAGCAAAGGATGAAGTGGAGTTTCACACCAAACAGAGGACAATAATTCTAAATTTATGTCACTTGCTAGGTTAACTGAACTGTCAAAGAAAAAACCTCAGAAATTTTGCCTTTTACAGTACAGATGGTTTGCAAAAGCTGTGGGAAAAATAACCCTTTTACGTCAGAATTGAGCTGTTTGAATTTTAGGTCGTCAACTCTTACCAGAGTCTGCAATCAATAAATCAAAAGGTCAGTGTCTCTGGAAATGATATTGCAAAATTATGTTAATTTTATATTGGTAATAACTACATTTTGTCTAGGGGATCAGCCATTCTTCTGATGACTATATCTTTTTTAAGCCTAACTAATTTTTGTTGGGTCCACATTATTGGGAAACAAGACATAGTCACTTTTCCACCTGTGACAACAGTATGTTTTGGTTTTGGTTAAAGTTTTTCGTTTGCATATATTTCATAAATTCTTGGATAGATTCTCATCATACTTGGCAAGAATCATTATGAAATGAAGAAAATTTATTCTATGATGTGTTCACTTGCCCCTTTTACCTTGGGGTCAGGGTTTTAGTCATATACAATTTGTGTGAAGTTTTTGGTTAAAGTTTTTTTCAGTTGCTTATTTTGCCTGTACTCCTTGATGGATTCATATCTTGTCTGGAATCATTATGAATCTAAGACAATTCATTCTGTGACTTGCTTGCTTGCCCCTGTGACCTTAGGGTCAAGGTCATGGTCATGGAAAATTTGCTTTAAGGTTTTGGTTACTGTTTTTTCATTTGCTTATATTTCATAAACTCCTTGATAGATTCATATCATACTTTGTTTGACGATAACACAGTTTATTCTCTGGCACACTCACTTAGCTCTACGAAAATTTGCATTAAGTCTTTGATCTATTAATTGCAGACTCAGTAGGGAGCTTCCTTTCCTCAAGTGTAATGCAATTATGAATTTGATAAAAAATGAGTGAAGGAAACTTGCAGAACCCAAAATGATAATTTTAGCTCCAATGACCTTAACTTTTGACCTCTGGGCCCAAAAATGAATAAGGGAGTTGTAAACCACCTATGTAATTTGATGAAAATTGGATCCAGTTTTTTATCTCAATGGTCATAGACAAGAAGAGCTTATGGGATGGTCTGTTGTCCATCGTCTGTCTGTTCGTTAGCACAAGTTTGTTATCACTACTACTCCTAAACTGCTTCGAGGATTGCCATGAAACTTTACACACATTCATCCCATGGTCTAGTTGGTCCTTAATTAAAATGGTGCTGCTCGGACATCTAATATGGCCGCCACAATGGCCATCTTGAAAATCTTGTTATTGCTACTTCTCCTGAATGGATGATCATATCAACATGGAGTTTTCACTAAACGACTTCTTATGATGTCTAGTTGGTCCTAAATAAAAACGGTGCTGATCTGATGTCCAATATGGCCACCATGGCAGGCATCTTGAAAATCTTGTTGTAGCTACTCTTCCTACATGAATGGTCATATCAACATGGGATTTTCACTAAAAGACTTCTTACCATGTCTAATTGGTTGTAAATGAAAATGGTGATGATCTGACATCCAATATGGTTACCACAGCAGCCATCTTGAAAATCTTGTTATTGCTACTTCTCATGAATAGATGGTCATATTAACATGATGTTTTCACTAAACGACTTCTTATGATGTCTAGTTTGTCCTAGATAAAAATGGTGCCAATCTGATGTCCAATATTGCCACCATGGCAACCATCTTGAAATCTTCTTATCCATCTCGAAAATCTTGTTGTAGCTTCTCTTCCTACATGAATGGTCATATCAACATGGGATTTTCACTAAAAGACTTCTTATGATGTCTAGTTGGTCGTAAATGAAAATGGTGATGATCTGACATCCAATATGGCCACCACGGCAGCCATCTTAAAAATCTTGTTATCCATCTTGAATATTTTGTTATCACTACTCCTCCTACATGGATGGTCATATCAACTGGGGTTTTCACAGAAAGACTTCTTATGATGCCTAGTTAGTCTTAAATGAAAATGTTGTCGATCTGACATCCAATATGGCCACCACAGCAGCCATTTTGAAAATCTTGTTATTATAACTCCTTCTGAATGGATGGTCATATCAACATGGTGTTTTCACTAAAGACTTCTTATAATGTCTAGTTGCTCCTAAATGAAAATGATGCCAATCTGAAGTCCAATATGGCCACCACAGCAGCCATCATGAAAAACTTGTTATCGGTACTTCAGAATGGATGGTCATATCAACATGGGGTTTTAACTAAAAGACTTCTTATGATGTCTAGTTGGTCCTAAATGAAAATAGTACCAATCTGACATCCAATATGGCTGCCACTGCGGCCAAATCTATTTATTGTTACTCCTCCTACATGGATGGTCATATCAGCATGGGTTTTTTCAGTGCAAGACTTTTTATGTCTAGGTGGTCATAAATAAAAATGGTGCTGATCTGACATCTAATATGGCCACCATGTCAGCCATCTTAAAAAACCTTTTTCATACAATTCTACCTGAATAGAAAGTCATATTGACATAGGATTTTCACCAGAAGACTTCTTATGATGTCCAGTTGGTCTTCAATGAAAATGGTGCCGATCTGACATCCAGTATGGCCACCACACAGAGACCATCTTGAAAATCTTGTTTTCGCTACTCCTCCTGAATGGATGGTCTTTTCAAAATGAGGTTTTCACTAAAAGACTTCTTATGATGTCTAGTTGGTCTAATTGAAACTGGTGCCGATCTGACATTCAATATGGCCACCACAGCAGCCATATTGAAAATCTTGCTATTGCTACTCCTCCTGAATAGAAAGTCATATCTTGAAAATATTGTTTGCTCTACTCCTCCCAAATGAATGGCTATATCAACATGGGGTTTATCATCAATAGACTTCTTATGATACCTAGTTGGTCCTAAATGAAAATGGTACCAGTCGTACATCCAGTATGGCTGCCAATATGACTGTCTTAAAAATCATGTTGTCACTATTCCTCCTGAATGGATGATCATTATGACATGGGGTTTTCACCGAAACACTTCTAACAATGTCTACTTTGTCCTAAATGAAAATGGTGCCAAACTGACATCCAATATGTGCACCACAGCAGCTAATTTGAAAATCTTGTTATCGTTGAAGAATATCAGAGGTGGCTTCAACACTCGACAGTTAAATGGAAGAAATGGTCTTTTTTTGAATTCCTGGAAATTCTTTTCACTCAGTATAGTGTCAGTCCCTTCGAGGGACTCTTGTTCTTTGCTTATATTTCTTAAACCCATTGTTGAATTTTCTTCATGCTTGGGATGAATCATTATGAAGCTGAGACAATTCATTATGTGGCACATGTATTTTTCCTCTTTTGCCTTGCAGTCAAGGCCACAGTCATAGAAAATTTGCATTAAGGTTTTGGTTAATATTTTTGAATTTACTTCCATTTCCTAAATCCATTGATGGATTTTCTTTATACTCTGGATGAATCGTTATAAAGCTAAGATAATACATTCTGCAAATGCTCACTCAACCTTTTGATCTTTTTACAGCAATGCTTTGATCATTGATGCAACATGCAGGCCCTGGCCTTCTTGTTTTTAATATTCACATTAAAACTAGCCATTTCTGCTTCAGTGTAAGCTTCTTTTTTTCAAAATTTTATATATATATATTGCAGACCCATGTGGAAATGAACAACTTTGTGATGTTTAAGGACCCCCACTATTTTGTGGAGCCCCATAAGTTTGTACCTGAGAGATGGTTACGGGATGGCTCAGCCCATAACATTCACCCCTATATCCTGATCCCATTTGGACATGGACCAAGAATGTGTGCAGGTTTGTAAAGGCCTTAAATGACAGTTTTAATTTTAATAAGATATTGTTTTCATGAGTGATCTGCACATTGGTCAGATGAGTAGACTGTAGGTGCTGAGGGGAAGAGATTAGGGGCATCCTTCTGGATCATTCACCATGGTGGCCACCTTGAAACTCTTGTTATTGTTCATTTCATTTCATTTCTCCCGTAACCTTGCTGGTCATAGGGGCGCCACTGATGACTTTACGACAATCTCTCTCCATTTTGCCCTGTTCTCGACTGCTCTTTGGGACTTTGCAAAGTCCATGCCTGTCCACTCTTTGATATTGTCTTCCCATCTCTTCTTCTGTCTGCCTCGTTTTCTCTTTCCTTTCACTGTGCCCTGTAGGATTGTCTTTGACAGGCCAGTTGAGCGTGACATGTGACCATACCATTTTAGTTTGTGTTTCTTTACAGTGGTGAGCAGATCTTCATAAGGTTCAATTGCACCTTGGATTTTAGTGCACACCTCTGCATTAGAGACATGGTCTAAGTATGAGATTTTCTGAATCCTTTGATAACATCTCGTCTCTAAGGCATGGATTCTTCTCTCTAATTCTGCTGTTAGGGTCCATGTCTCACATGCATATAAGAATATGGACATGACGAGGGAGCGCATAAGCTTCATCTTGGACCCAAACATGATCTTGCTGTCTTTCCAAATAGGCTTCAGCCTAGCTGTTATTGTTATTGTTACTCCATCTGAATGGATGGTCAGATTCACATGGGGTTTCCACAGAAAGACTTAAAATGGTGTCTAGTTGGTCCTAAATAAAAATGGTGCCAATCCTACACCCAATATGGCAGCCACAGCAGCTAATGTGAAAATCTTGTTATTGCTTAAAAATATCAGAGATGGTTTCAACACTCCGCAGTTAAACAGAGGAAATGATCTTATCTTGAATTTCTGGAAATTAATTTTGGACAGTAGAGCATCCGTCCCTTCAAGGGACTCTTGTTGTAAGAGTTATTGCCCTTTTTTAACTATAGTTGGGTGCAATATGTGAGGATCAGTTCTTTCGAGGGATTCTTGTTATCAACAGTTCGTTTCTTTTATACATGGAATCAAGAAACTTGGTGAAAAGATGCATCTTGATGAGTAATACTTCTTCATCTTAAAAGTAAGTCACTGTGACCCATGTTTCACATATCAGTAACTTTGGTTCACTGTTATGGTTTTACTGTTCATACTTTAATCATTAAACTAGATGAATATATACAGTGGACATGGGGCAAGGGATTAAGTGTCCACAAGAGATGTTGAAAGTCCACTACATCTGGTTGTATATCCACTAAGCCTAGTGTATTTCCACTCAATCTAGTGAACTCCATCACAGATTTTATTGCAGCTATAGTGAGTTTTATGGCACCCCTCACTGATTTTATTGCATTCGGCCCGTGAGTGGACACATTAAACAAACAGATGGGAGAAACCCTGATGCTATAAACCTGACCATGGCAGGTATCAGTTTCACGACTTTATCTATACAAACTATACAGTAGTAACATTGTCTGTGGTATTTACCAGTGGTCTAGCTAGGGATACACAGAGATGAATATGCATAATATAGAAGAAAAATATGAGATTTTAAATTTCTTGGATATCTTCCCGCCCCTGTCCATGACAGAGCGTACATCAGACAAATTTTCTAGCTATAACTTGCATCCATGTTGCTCGACTACCTGTACATTACCTGCTCGACTACCTGTACATTACCTGCTACCATATACACATGCAGACATTTACATACTGTTCTGCATCAGGCGGTAAACTTCAATGTTCTTTCTCAATAAATGATATTTCATAAAAGCGCTTGTTGTACTGGTTATTAAATTGTCGAAGTTTCCCTTTAATTTCCATACTGTTTCCAAGCCCTTCTTTGAATAAATTATATAAAGCAGTATGCAAATAAAAAAAAGAAAAACCCCATTGTATCACAAATGCATAAGATGTTCAAGTAAGATAGTTATCATTTACTGTAGTATCATTTATTTTCATGGGTCTCAGTTTTGGTGGTTTTGAAAAAACAAGACATTTTTGTGGGTACTTTCATTCATGGTTTTGCCTGTCAGAGTTTGCATATTTGTAGGCATTTAATTTTTTCAATTAACTTCAACAAAAACCCCAAACAAAGAATACAAAAGAACAAAACAATGAGGACAAAAAAAGCTTCAGTGGTTAAAACAGTACTACCACCTGCATGAGCACAAATCAAGCACATGTCAGGAGAAATCACTTACACTCAACATTGATAGGACCCGACACATTCAACAACACTAAACTTCTAATCGGTTATTAAAGTACATGTGTATGATCTCTTTTCTAAAACACTGTCCGTAAAGTTGCACCATCAGTTGCTTTCTGATGACCATAGCGTTAACACAGTGGCTTAAGAGTGGTGAAAATCAACTTACATGTAGATCTCCATCTGTTTGAATAATATCATCATTTCATATGTGAACCAGACACGTGACCTGGTGCCCCTTGTTCAATGCAATTAGCAAGCTGTGTCAACATTTAATGTGTTCAGAGCCCATCAAAGTGCGAAGATGCAAACTAAATTGAAAAACAACGGACTCACTCCTTTGTTTGAGCATGGCTTATGTATGAACCAACTTCAGCCACTAGACTTTACTTAAAATTTCGTCAATAAAGCCAATTGATGCTGAATGGGATAATTGCGACTCACATGAAAATGTGTGAAAGATCAGACCTAATTATCCATGGCTTTGAGAATACTGGACTTGTTTAATTCAACAGTTTCAGGATTATTTACCTGACAAACATTTGTGTGTACCAGCTGACTTGATTGACTCGATGTTGATTCAGTGGTTTTGTCCGAAAATCAGTGAACTGTAAGCTTCAATACTCTTCGGTAATTAGTGTGTATGTACACAATGTTTCATTAGTAATTGTGCCTCAAGCAATAGTTTTAGTATTTTACAGTCATGTTGTTCATTGGGATTAAGCATGCATGGATAAAATGAGATGTGCTTTCACAAGGATTAAAATTTTTCGTCAACAGTTTTACTTGAATGAAGAATCAATTTGAAGAAGCATTAAATCAAATTTTGATTCATAGTATCATTTCTTATTCATTCTTTCATTTTCAGTGATAACAGTATTTGAATAACGTATGCTTTTTCTGGTTTCTCTCTATCCTTACTTATCTCAAAACATATTGATTTAAGGCAAGTGAGTGGAAATTGCAGCTACTGGATACCATATAGGTATGTGTGCATTGAAACAATATATAATGCTTTATAATTCGTTTTTTAAAAGGGTGAAAATAAAACAAACACATGTAAAAGCTAATATTTTAAACCAGATTACAGAAATTACGTTTATCAGATAGCTTTGTTGATCTCTAGGAATGAAACAGAAAACAAAAATGAGGTTGGTGAGGGGGGCTTTGTTATTATATGTGGCAAATTTTTTGTTGGGTCTTTAAATTTGTGGAGCAGGGAAACAATGAAATCCACGAAAATTGGTACCCCACGAAAATTAGTGATACTACAGTATGGCATTTGTCCTTTAGATAAGATTTGAAACAAATTTATATCAACAGACAGCTTAATTAAATTTATCAAACTGAATAAATGTCAGAGACAAATGCGGCAATAATAAATTTTGAAATTGATGACTAATAATTATGGCCAATAGCAATTACAAACAAATGCCATACCTTTTATAGCCTACATGCACGATGAAGTACAGGTAATATAATGACATGTATGTCATAATTCTTTCTCAAGTTTATTTTGTAAGAACTACATGGCATTGTTTATTGATATAATACAAAAAAAGATATGCAAGTGATGCTAGAAAATGTTCTTCTGTAACTTTATCCATAGACTTAGAAAATGACATTGATTATTTGGGAGTATGACTTTTTAAATGTGCAGAATTCATCTGCACTGTATTAAAGGATGTTATATGACTGAAAAATGTTACAGAAGAGAGATCTTTTTAAACTTTAAAACATGTTGGATCAGAAAAAAGACAAATCAATAGTGCTTTACAAATTTAGAAAGAAGAATATTAGGGGTAATACAGCACTCAGGTTGAGCACATGGTAATGATCATTGCAGAATTTGTGGAGTTGACTTTACAATCACTCAGCAAAAGTTAGACATGTAGACTAGTTAAAGTGAGTGTTGTGTGTATATAATTTGTCAGTATGTTTTGTGGTTTGTATTCTGGTACTAATCCACATGGATTTTGCCCATTTGTGAAAAAAAACGTTAATCAGCTGCAGATCCAGGTTAGTAGCAAAACCAAATGTACATTTTTCATACAGTTTATTGTAATTATGGCATGTAAATATATAGATAAAAAAATTTATGCTCAGATTATGCTTTTTTGCCACTTAGGTTACACTTATACCTCTGTAGGGGTTGGCAGGTATGACTCTGACTCTATCAGTGGCTGTTCATGTCATCAATGAAGTGATTTTCATGAAAAAGGTTACTTTGTTCATCACTTTTTTCGTGAATCTGTCATCAGTCACCAGCCGAAGAGTGACTTGGAAGTCAGCAGTAATGTTCATTTGCAATGGTCAGTCAGGAAGGTGTTGAACTTTGATGTTATTTTTAGCAACAATGTTTCAAAAGAAACATTAACTCCTGAATTAAAATGTTTTTTGTTGTCACAAAACCAAACATAAATCTAATAAGATATTAGTTTGTGAAAAACGAATTTTATAATGTGGAGTAAGATAAGCAATGAGGTTAAGTTGTGATATTTTCATGGAAAATTTGTTTATATAAAGCAAACCATATACAAATTTTATTTTCCACATTAATCTTTTGACAGTGCATATATTAGAAGTCTATCACAGCAGCACATAGCTATGACATATTTAATCAAAGCTGTACTACACTACAGTTTTTTTTTTTTTTTAAATGCATCTTTCTTTGTAATAAAATGATTTTATTATATGCAAAAATGAGAGAGAGAGAGAGAGAGATTATGCATCATAACTTTCAATCAATGTAACCTGTAGTTTTTTTTACTAACTCGGAAAATAACATTGATCATCAGAGGTTATACATTTTTCAAATGTACTGCAATTATCTTGATTTCAGAATTCATCTGCTGACAAATTTATAAATAAAGTTTTAACACCGCTCTTTATTCAGAATCAGTAAATAAGTAAATTGCTGCTAAGCAATACTTTTTGTATCTACTATTATTGTGCTTTTCTTATTTTCTTATTAATTTATTACCATAAATTAACTAAAAGCTTCAGAAATTTAATAGACTAAAAATTGAATTAGCCAATATTGCTGCAATAATCAAAATGAACACGCTGACAATATTCGCGATGACCCTAGAATTAATATGAAATGTTCACAATAAACAGGATTTAATTGGGAATTACAACCTTTAACGCCAAAACCTCTTCCACCTCCAATTCAGAATGGATAAAGAAGTTCTGCCAGGTTTACCTGTTTAAAACCATTAAAAATATAAAGCCACATATTAATAGCAATCAATTAAATTAGAGATGGATTTTATAGCCTTGGCAAACATGTGGCTTAGCAGTTTTGGGCAATATGCAAAGCATTATTGATAGGTATGATGTGTTCAGCTTATGCTTAATACAGTACAAGTTAAACAAGAAAAAAAAACTATGAATAAGAAGAAATTCCACTTACATGAAGCTAAAACTAAACTGATGTACAAAAACTAGAGATTATTTATTGGACAGTAAATACAATCATATCTACTGCAGATACTCATTTCACAACTAAGTTTGCTTAATAGCATGCAGTTCCATTCAGTTTTAAAAGAAGATGACGATATGATGGATGTCCAGGAGAAATCAACTGCTACTGCAATATGAATTTTTTTTCTTCTTCCCATCAGCACTTACTAACTGGCCTCACCCTTTTTTCTGTGCAGTGTACATGTTTATCTTCAGGCATTTAACCTTGGATTATTATTGCTTATAATTCTACTTTGGAGTCCGCAGTTTCTTAATGTGATTTTAAATTTTGTTTGGTTCCCAAAAGGTTCAGTGCCATTTGAGCGATTATGGACATCATTTCAGTAATTTCACATTGTTGGCTTAGTTGCTAAACCCAGTCTAAATACGCATTTTGTACATGTTCTTTGGCAACAAAATGTTTTATTTGTATTCATGCTAACTTCTTAAAATGGTTAATCTGGTCAAAATGTAACAAGTTAATAAGTAAACTGATAATAAAACAATATTCGCTTGCCATTCAGGAACAGTTTTGCAGTATTTGGATTGAAAGAATGTAATGTATCAAATGAAGCTGTATTTGCATCAACAGAAAATAATATATACAAGTTTATCTCCTACCAAAAATACATTAAGCTTTTTCATCACTTTCATTCATCCATTTGGTAATACTAAACTCATCAGATGACCAGACCAGCAATCATAAGTATATTTGTTTCCACTAATGGCAAAAGAATACAGCAGCAGTGCTTAGTAGAGTCAGCTTAAAAACAGTTGTTCTATAGTAAAGGTAAACACATGTCTTGTTCTTGCGAAAATGTGTAACATGGACATGTATATTTGGTGCGGATGTACTACTCAGAGGCTGGACAGCTCTATGTATATTTCATTTTGTGGGAACATTTTAAGCAAACAAATAAAAAGTGACTCTGGGAATGAAAAACAAATCACGGTATTCCTCGCATATTTTATTTTAATAATTGACTAAATATTTCATGCCATCATGTTACATATTAATTACTTCAGTATCTTCTTTCTTGTATGAACCCGCTAATACTTGTGCATGGTTTCTTTTCCTTTTTATTTGTTTAAAAGAAGAATCTCTTTCTCTCTATATTGCTGCGACTTTCCAACTGGGGAAATAAAATTTAATCTGTCCACTATGAGCCATGATATGGACATCGACGATGACCACTATATCCAGTCCATGATGGACAACAGCATTCATGGATTAATTTCCACCATGGAAATATGGATTTTCCATAATCCACAATGCATGTACTGTACATCTCTCTTAGTACTATACCCATACCAAAAAAGGTCACTGTGATCAATATTTCACATTTTACTGGCTTAGGCCATTTTTTTCATTTATCTCATGACTACATAGGTTTTTGGTATGGTATTTACATATTATCCTATCAAGAATCATGAAACTTGGGGGTGCATCTTGATGAGCACTCATCCTTCATTTCAGTGGTAGGTTATTATGGACCATAATTTACACTTCACTGACTTTGGTTAAATATTTTGTTTGAAGTTCATTTCTCAGGCACTTTTCATGCTAAAATCGTGAAATTGATGATGATATGCATTTCTGTTAATACAACAGCATTTCAACAAAAGAGACCCACTGTGACCTATATTTAATCTTTTATTGGCTTTGGTTAATTTTTTGCATTTAGCTCATGACCGCACAAATTTTTGGCATGTTATATTCGTACTATCCTACCTAGAATCATGAAACTTGATGACTTGATGCATCTTGATAAGTTGTACGTCCTTTTGATATATATTTCATGCTTCGGTGGCTTTGTTGAAATTTGTATTCAAAGTTCATTTATTGGGTGCTGTTCATACTCCAGTCATGTAATTTGATAATTGGATGCATCTCTGTTACTGCACCCTTAAAACAAAAGGTCACTGTGACCTTCATTTTATTCTTTACTAACATGGATTAAGTATTTGTGTTTATGATGACATTGATTCATCCATGCTTGACCTATACACATCCTAGTCTGCTCAGAAGGCCCTTTCTGACCAATGCAGTTGGATGTAGGAATGAATATGTTTATTCAGTGGTTAGTTTTCCATATTGGACTTAAAAAAATGAATGTAGAAATTAGATGAGTGGATTGCATGCTGCATTTTTTTCACATGAGGCCTTGCCTGTAGTGGTTAATCAAGGTAGTTATTTATGCATACGCTATATTTGTACTGCTGGCTGTGACTCCAAAGTTACTCAAAGCCAGTGACTTAAACACAGTAAAATCTGCCTCCTATGGGTGGACAATGATAATAGCTTGTCAAACAGATTTTATTAAAAAAATATAAAAACAACATTAATCTCTGGTTTTTATTAACTCATGATAGTATCTCTATTTTGATCTCATAAGAAAGAATGTTCTTTTTCATTGTTTAGTCTTTTATGTTCAGTCACAGTAGGTACGTAGGTTGGTGGGTGTTTGGATAGGTAGGTAGGCAGTTTCACAATCTGTCAACATAATACTGTCTGTATAGTGCTAATAAAAAGTTCCAATTTTAAATTTAATAATGATTAAAAGTTCTTAAGTAAAGATAAAAGATTGCCAAAGAAATTTTAGTTAGAAAAGGGGCCAAGATCTTTTTAGTCCAAATTTATTTTCTGCATTATGATGTTTGCAATGACTACTGGAGACTAGTAAAAGTAGAGGTGGGCTATGTAATCATTGATTTTGTTCAGGTTTTTCTTCTTCTCCCGTCACCCAGAGCATAACTTCAAAACTTTTCCAGATATCTCTATGAATCTTGGTTCAATATTACCGTATTTTTTCGTACCCTTTAATTTTTCGTACACCATCTAGCTTCAAACATAATAATGAATTAAATGTATCATATTTTTTCGTACATAGCACTTCGTATTTTTCGTCAAAACCTTTAAATTTTCGTACATAAAAGTTCTACTTAAAAGATTTCTGTTTGCAAAAAAGATCGAAAATATTGGCATAAAATCATATATAATATTAGGTCTTTTTGTTGTTGTTGTTGTTCTTTTATCTTTGTATTATTTTTTAACCTTGTATTTTGAGGTGTTAAAATTGAAGAGAAGTTCCCATTTTGAAAATATATTGAGGTACGATTTAGGCATGTCCAATGACCAAAGTATTGTTTTGCTAAGCATATGTTATAAATGGTGATTACCTTTGGGTAAATTATTAACTGAGACATCGAATAATGAAACGGGAGATTAAGAAATAAAAGAATCACCATTTATAATCGTGCAGAAAGGTCATTGATCATTTCATTCTTTTATTTTTTTAACCACGTATTTTGACGTTTTTTATTTGAAGCAACAAGAAAGGAGCACGTTTCAAACAGTGTAGAAAAAATACCAATGTACGATTTAGATACGTCAAACGACAAATGTATTGTTTGCTGAGTATGTTTGATACAATCCCATATGAAAAACATAAGTATTTGTTGCCTCATTTAAAAACTTGCCAGAACTATTTTGTTAACTTCGCGGAAATTTTTAATTAAGGCATTAAATCATGAAACAGGAGATTAAGAAATAAAAGAATCGCCATTTATGATCGTGCAGAAAGGTCACTGATCATTTGATTATTTTATTATTATTTTTAACCGCACATTTTGATGTTGTTTATTTGAATCAAGAAGAAAAGTTAACATTTCAAATGGCTTCAAAAAAATATCGATCTACGATTTAGATATGCCAAATGACCAATGTATTGTTTGCTGAGTATATGTATGATATAAGCCCATACGAAAAACAACTATTTGTTGCCTCCATTAAATACTTACCCGAACTATTTGTTAACTTCGCGTAAATTTTTAATCGAGACATCGAAAAATGAAACAGAGATCAAGAAATAAAGACATAATCACCGTTTATAATCACACAGAAAGGCTTTGGATCATCCCATTTGAAAGGGTAATTGTTTTGTTAATTGAGAATCTACTCTCATTCATTGATTCGCCCTTCGTTGTCTTCTTTATCGGTGAGAAAATATAATGATTGATGCGTATGATCTCTTGTTGTCATTACAGTATCTACTGCTCTGCATTAACTGGACAATGGCCTTTACAGCATATAATCCTTAAACAATATCGTTAACGAGAGATCTTTATTAGGATGGTCACTGCAACAAAGCATCACGCGCGTTTTAAAACGAGTTCGGAAGCCATTTGATGTTTGTTCCTATCCAGCAAATATTATATCTCAGTACATGATAAAGTGAAGACCACAGACCATTGGTCAAATTAGTCTTATTGTTTCAATATAGTAATATGAAAATAAAATATAAAAACCATGTAATTTTCTATCATAAATGCGAAAGTCACTGACTCAGTGAATTTGATTTTTATATATCTTTTAAGTGCTTAAGTGCTTGTACTGTTTTTACTTGGAGATGTCTTCATTATAATGTTCTCGTTTTCAGTCCTTAAACAATATGTTTAGTGATTACTCATTAATAAGGCCGTCACTGTCACAAAGCACCACAGTATAGCTCGCGAGTTTTAAAACAAGTGTTGTGACGCCATTTGATGTTTTCTCATCAAATTAACATTTTATTGAGAATCTATTCTACGATATATCCCTCTATTGTTATCTTTATCGGCGAGTATGAATAACAAATTATGCGTGTGATCGCTGATGATTTCAATATTTACTGCTCTTCATACATGAAGCTCATTGACAAAATTTAATTTCCCTATGGTTAGCCTCATTTCCCTACTGGTAGCCTCACTAATTTGATCTCGTCAGTCGAATCTTGCCCTCAGTCTGTTGTCAACTGGAATAACCTGGCCAAAGCCCTAGGCATGTTTAATTAGCTTGTAAATAACACTAGCCATGTGGTTTTTGTGACAATGGATATTTTAATTAAAACAAGAATGAATTGTTTATTCAGAGGTGTTAATTGATAATGGAATATAATAGTGCCCTTTTACGTCAGGTAACTGAACAATACAGATGACACTCGCCCGTTAACCTCTCTCTTTCTCTCTCTCTCTCTCTCTCTTTCTCTCGTCAACAGCTACAAATAAAAACTGCTCCGAATACATATGATCTTATACACTGACACAACATTGTTTCATCTCTCTCTCTCTCTCTCTCTCTCTCACACACACACACACGCATTCGCTAAAAACAACAAGTACTTTTGAGTTATTTTATTCTTTTTTATTGTTTTTTGATAATGATGTTACTGTTGCTGTAAGAATACAAGTTGCACTTAACTTTTTGACAACAGGGGCTCATATCGTTGCGCATAATTTACCAATAAATAATATATGTACAGACCATCTTAATCATTTTGGAAACATAACACACGGTAACAGCTACAAATAAGTGTGATCGGAATACACATGATATTGCACACTGACAACATTATTGTTTCAGCCATCTCTCTCTCTCACTAATAACAACAAAAGTCTTTTTTAGTACTTGTATTTTTATTGTAATTGGAGCCTTGAGATAAGAGTAGAATGAGACAAAAATTGTACGTTTATTTTGTACGTTAGTACTGTTAGGTCGTCGAGTATCGCGTGTCAAGTAGACCTTGTTCGGGTTTGATCCCTTTATTTTTCGTACATGGTCAGTACTCCAAAATAATTATTATTTATTTTACACATAATTTTTCGTACACTGAAATTAATAATTATTTTTTCCTGTACAAAAAAATACATGAAATACGGTAGACCAGTAGTCCAAATGTGCCTTTTGCTTTTCACAATTTATTGGTTTCAGTATTGTTGTTGGTCCTTTTATTCATCCATCCATCATTTATCTGCACTTTTGTTTACAGGGCAAAACTCAATAACCATTTAAGATTTATGTATGAAACTTTGTGTACATTACATGGTGTTGTAAATGTGCTTTTCTTCAGTTTAAGTATTTACAGAGTTTTTGTCCATTTCATCATCCATCCACCATTTGCACTTTTATTTCTAGAATAAAATTCATGATGCCTATCACTTTCCTGTATACTTTGTAAATACAAACTTCCTGGATATGAAATCTTCGACAAATCATTCTGTCTCCTGGCAGAAATTTTTACAAGGCAGGGATGTGGATGACATCATTTTCTTGTCTATTTTTTCCCCAGAGTATGTAATACAGTAGGATATAGCTATTTCTATGTTCTTCTGCCTGTCTGTCCATACACTTTTTTCATCCATAACTCTCAACCAAACTAGGTACACATGTCAAGCAAGTTGCATACAGGTGCCTTTTGATACTTAGAATTTACCGCATTCAATATTTGTTATGTTACCATGGAAATAAAGTCTAGCATAAGTAGTATATTCATTGAGAGTGCTGCACCATAGGTTTCTTTCAGTAGGATACTTTACATAAGCAGCGGACCAAGAGGATATTTCATCTCTTGATTTTGTTTTCTTGACTATGGTGTACATTTTTGACTGGTATACTTATTTGCCAAATATATTCCATTATTGACTCTGGTGTACATTTTTGCAAAATATATTCCATAATATATCATTAGTGGAGCTACAAAAACATGTCATGCCATAATCTGTTTCCCATTCTTTTGGGATGGAATGCAGCTTTAAACTGTTGAAGAAGTGGGCACTGGAGTCAAGGTCATTGCTATTGCTTGGAAACAGAAGTACTCTCAAGAGAATTTTGACACAATGAAGTCAAATATAATAGTCTGTTGTATAATCTTCAGGTGATGTTTTGTACAAGATGAACCTACAACACTTATGTTAATGGTAAATAGAATTTCAAAAATCTTGTTGCTGACTCTCAGGTTAGGTTGATTCATAAAACATTTTAAATGACATGCTAAAAGTCAAAGATTCTGTACAGTGGGCTTCTTTTGTCACTGAGGTCAACATTTTGTGATTTTTGGTTACAAAATATGTATTTATATTTTCATTACTACACATATAGTGAAATTTTTATTTTTATGACAACAGCAACACTTTTTACCCTTGCAAAAATTGTCTTTTTTACCTAAAAATCAGCAGTAAACTTCATCTTATGCATGTTGTAGGTGCAAGAAATAAATATTTTGAAATTTTTTAAATTTGGTTGCATTGCAGGTAGGAGATTTGCAGAGCAGGAAATGTATGTGTTGCTCACCAGAATCCTACAGAGGTTCAAGCTTCAGTGGCATTATCCAGAGATGGGTCAGAGATTTCAGATGCTGATGGTGCCAGATTGTCCTGTGAGAGTTACCTTCCTTGACAGAAAAAACTGATTCTTATGCTCAAAAAACAACAGACCAGCTTGTGTTCAAAAGCTACAGCTCAGACTGGGCAAAATTAACCTCACAAGAATGCTGGCTGCACAGTAGAAGTTAGAGGATTTAAAACTGAGATGTGCAATAGAAATGCCTCCTTGACTGGTTTGACTCCACACTGAACTAAGTAGTACATTAGTAGTAGTACGGTATTATTGTTAGTAATATTAGTATTATTGTTATTCAGACATTGGTTAATACATTTAACTGTCAGCTTCACCGAACCATTGTATTAATCCCATATTAATATATATATATATATATGAATTTTAAATCTTATTCTTTGTCTTATATTTCACTTCACAGCTGTAAAATCTAATAATTTCAAACTCCTTATCTGGCAGAACAAGCATGGTATGGCAAATCTTTAAATGACAGGTGTCAAAACTAAACCAAACTTTTATTTGAAACAAATCTTCTATGGTATTTATTGTTATAGCAATGACGACAATGTAAAGAGTGCAGATTCTGTTGGATGCTTGACAGAATGCATAAGAGTACAGATGGGATCATTTGGGCATGGCAGTGTACACCTTAATCTGCCTTGTTGGTGTAAGTACGAAGCCAGGATTGTGGAGCAAGAATAACCGAAGTCTAAGGCAGTTTATGTTTTATGGCACAGTAACAAAACTATGTTATTTAGAGTCGATTCAAAACTAAAAGTAATGACACAAAGAGCAATAGGAAGGCAAAAATCAATCAAGCAAAAAAAGCACTGATCCAAGTTTTGCTGATTGGTTGTTCATAGTAATAACAGCCAATCAAATAAGTTTGTTAGGGTAAATCCCCACTGATTAAGTACCTAATAATAATAAGATCATATGAATGACACAGTACTATCTTTTTCTCCTGAGTTATAATAGATCTTAAATATACACAACAAACATTAGCCATCATGAATAAGAAAAAGAGAGGCAGGCGATGGGGATGAAAATTTTGATCCGAAGAAGGCAACAAGTTTCAGCAGCAAATAGTTAGACCTCTTATGTGGGCAGAGATATGACAAAACATTGAATATGATGTTTTGTGAGTTATGTCCAAGCAGAAAACAGTTTTCTTAGTCCAGGTGTTTCAAATTTTTCCAAGTCAGCCATTGTCAACAATGTGGGATATAATGAACATGTACATTTCATGTAACCTGATCATGCGCTAAAAAGCAAAACTCTTGTTACTTTGTATCACAGAGTGTGAGATTTGGCAGATGAAGCTATCGCATTGCTATTTCAAAATGCCTATTCTTCCAATCAGTAAGTATCAGTACCTGATTGAGTTCAGTCAGTTTCATGAATTTTAAATTTGTTTACTGGAAATGCTTTGGCATCATTAGGAAGAAGATATAGTCTTCATGGGTCTTGCTTGCAGATGTTCTATCACAAACTAATGAGACCCAAGGCGAGGTCACACACCCCACCCCACCCCACCCCCCAACAAATGCCACCAAAAAAAAATAATTTCTAAAATTTTCCAAACCTCTGGTGTGTGTGTAAATATATATATATATATATATATATATATATATATATATATATATATATATATATATATATATATATACACCGCTCCCTCGATAACTCGCGCACAACGGGGTCCAAAAACATAGACCGCACTATAAGCGAGGGCGCGAGTTACCGAGGGACCTCAAAAAAATTAAGAAAGGGATGCCATCCCTGCTGGACATCGAGAAAATCGCAGTGGGGGTGGGGGTGGGTAACGGGGCTGTTTAATGGCGGAATACTCGTTTATAATTACATTGGGAATGATTGTCAATAAAGAGTTTTTTCTAATGTAGTTGTTTGCTTTTCTGTATAAATTACCTTTAGTTTCAAGATAACGAACCTCTGAAAGATCGTTAACAACATTAGTCCAAGCGGTTTGAACAACACGTGTACGCGATACATTGTGTATTACGTCACTGCTTTTTGTTGTTGTTGATTCACAACTAAACAAGATTCCTTTTTTCAAAAACTATTGACATTTATTTCGTGAAACAACCGGCAACATCGAACCTCGATTTATTTATTGTTCCATTAGTAAAATATGGATGCCGTGATTTCATATCAAGTAACAGTGAAACTTCGTCTCATCCTTGAGGAAATCCCTGAGTAGCATGTTAGAAAGTTCAATACAAACTCTGGAACTCGCTTCTCCGTAATGAACCGCGTCTGTAAAACAAAGCTTTTATTCTCCAAGTACTCATTTGGCTTGGTTGCATATTATATTTGTGAATGAGTAGGCTAATTTAAGGTAGTTTAATTATATTACTTACATAATAATATTTATAACAGTGTTCGATTGATCAATTGAAATGAGTTGACCTGACACACGGCCGTGACCGCTAGCTCTTACGCAGGCAGGATTTGCACGCCTTTTAACTTTTCTGTTATTCCACCCCCTTTGTCTGATTTGATACAAAAGACGTAATTAACGTGATAATACAAAGCAGGTCTGCTATTAATTGAGTGTAACAACACAACATATACTTCCGCAAGTCAGAGATAAAAACAAAAAAAGGTCGGCACATAATTAGATTCTCACGGAATAGCTCGCAGCGATAGCTGGGTCGGTTGAATTTTAATTTTCACGTTTGAATACAAGAGGGCTTATTGCATTTATGATGATTACACTGAAACCAAATTAAAAGATATAACTAAAACACATATTTCACTTGACAAAACTTTTTTAATTGGTATTTATTTTTAAAGTGTTGCCACCAGTAGGCTTTAGTGACATTTTCATTGATCGAAATTTCGTCGAATATTGTTATTTATAGTGTACTGAGAATGTTGTTTGGAAAGAAAATTGAACAAAATATTTGACTTCTTATTAAAAGTCGAAAATTTCATGATGATGATTCAAATTTCTGGGTACTAACCACTGGTTTTGATGATAAAACGAGCGATATATTAAGGTTTCATTTACTAATTTTTGATCATGATTTTTTTCACCATCAACAAATAGGGTCCTTTTTTAAAATTTTTTTTTTTAATTTTCTAGTTTAAAAAAAATGGGATCCACGTCTGGTCCGCGTTATAAGCGGGTTCGCGAGTTATCCGGGCGCGAGTTATCGAGGGAGCGGTGTAGTAAGTATGCTGTATCATTGATATACCAGAAATTGCATACATTTTTCATTACAAGGAAATGAGGCTTGCCAAGTTTCCTTTTAATGAAAAATGTATGCATCTTGTGGTATATCAATGATAGAGCATACTTCCTATATATTTATTTTATATTTATACCACATGCATTAAAAAATGACATGGCTTTTAATACCAATACTGTTAATATATCAAATTGTGATTCACCAATGGTGTATTAATATGCATATAATTATGGTTTCAAGGGTAGATTATTGCTTCTATACTCTCTAGAGCAGTGCTGAATTTCCACATACTAATCATTGTTTTAGAAAATTTGCATTAAGGTTTTGGTTGAAAGTTTAAGCGCTGCTGGTCATTAAAGCAGAAGTGCCTGTGTGATGGCCTTTTGTCTATCATTCATCCATCTATCATCTGTCTTCCTTCCATTAGTGCAACATTGTTATCGCTACTACTTCTAGAGTACTCGATGGAATGCATACCTGCTAACTTTCCAGAAAGTGTTAGAGGGTTTTTGAGACTCAAAAAGTGTGTTTTGTGGCCCCAACGGGGAGGGGGGGGGGGCAGTGTGCGTGACCCAAGAAAGTGACATACAATTGAGAATAAGTTATCAACTCATATAAGCTATAGAAAATGACTTGGAAATTCAAATTTAAATAAAAGAAAATAAGATGTTTCTTTGAAGCATTTAATACATTTTCAAACAAAAGTTAGTAGACTTAGCATTGTCATATATCATCACCACACACAATCACACACACATATGCGCACATACATAACCACAACCACACAGACGTTAAATATAAAAAAAATACACCAAGTGTCTGTCTTTAAAATCCATTGGACAGTGGAATACAGTCTTAACTAAATGCTGATTTTGCTGCTGTCAGTAGTTCAGTGGAGGGTTTGAAGGTGATGCAAGTATCAGTAGGGACTGACCATTTAATTTTCGAGGGAGGGGAGACCTTGGACTTTTGGAGGGGGATTGCCATGAAACTTTGCACACACATTCATCCTATGGTCAAGTTGATCCTAAATGAAAATGGTGCCACTTGGACATCCAATATGGCCACCACAGTGACCATCTTGAAAATTTTGTCATCCCTACTCCTGAATGGATGATCATATTGACATGATGGTATATTCACCAAAAGACTTCTTATGATGTCTGGTTGGTTCTGATTGAAAATGGTGTTGATCTGACATCCTCTATGGCCACTGCAGTGGCCATCATAAAAATTTTGTTAACACTACTCTTTATTGGGTGGTCATATCAACATGGGGTTTTCATTAAAAGACTTCGTATGATGTCTAGTTGATCATAAATGAAAATGATGCCCCTCAGACAGCCAGTATGACTACCATAGCAGCCATCTTGAAAATCTTCTTATTGCTACTTCTTAGTGGATGGTCATATCAACCTGGGGTTTTTACTAAAAGACCTTTTGGTGTCTAGGTAGTCCTAAATGAAAATGGTGATCCTCAGACAGCCAATATGGCTACCATAGTGACAATCACAAAAATTGTATCACTGCTCTTATGCATGAATGTTGGCATTGACATGGTGTTTTCACGAAAAAAACAACTTGCAATATTTAATTGGTTCTGAATGGAAATGGTGCAGACTTCCACCAACATATCAGAAATTTTGTAAGGTGTTTTGAAAACCAAATCTAATTGACCTTGGGATCACATCAAAGGTCATTGCTTGCATTTTTGTACTTCACTGAGTTTATGAACACATTGACTTGTACATATACAAGTGAATTTTGACCAGACTATGTATTTAGTTGCATTCCAGTGAACAAGTTGAGAGTCAGCACTCTGACATTGAATTTAAGATCAACTGTTTTGACTCTGGATTTTAGCTGTACTGCTTGTGAGTGTGATAACACAAACAAGTATGAATGGATTTTTATCGAACCCAGTTTGTGGATATATCTTATGAATACTTTAAATGATGCCACTTTAATATCACTTTATTTTTTTTCCCTATAAGTATTTAATTATAGATTTAACCAAACTTAGCATGTTGGTATTTCTTGACATTGTCTGAGACAAGTTCAGTGATTTTTATTCATGCTATCAGGTTCAAGAATTTTATACTGCCCTTATAGGTATCTTATGAAGATGTTAACTCCGACATGTAAGAAAATATTTTTGTTACCAAATTTGGTATGTTGGAGTTTCTCAAGAATATCGGAGATGGTTTCCATATTCACCAATTAAAAAGATTAAAAGTACAAGAAATGGTCTTGTCTTGGATTAATGGAAATTCTTTTCAGACCAAATACTAAACCTTTTACATTCAGAAACCAAATTTCATTCCACCTTTTGGCATATAAATTCATTCACACCTAGAAGCAGCAAACATCTGTGTTGCAGATACAGTAGAACTTGTCTTGAAAGACCATCCCTTCTGCCAAAAATGTATGGTCTCTCAAGACGGGTGGTCTCATTACAGGTCATAACAATATAAAATCCGTCAAATCTGTGCTTTGAAAACCTGGTTTCTCAAGATATGTGGTCTTTCATAGCGGTAGTCTTTCAAGACAGGTGTTACTGTATCACAAAATTCAGTATTCCCTAAATCATCACTGTGATGTGGTATCAAAACTTTACAAAGTAATATTTTATATCTGCAAATTCAAAAAGTCCTCAACCAATCCTTTCATTTTTCAGAGTAAATTCAATTAAATCAGACTACTATCATGGCTATATGACCCAGTATTCAGACAGTTTGAAAGATGGAGACAAGATCGGAGCTGCCATTGCAATACCACATATCACCATCTCGAGCTGGTTACTGGATAAAGCCTCCATTTTTACTGCTGAAATTACATACATACTCAGATCTTTAAACTACATTGAAACATTAAAAAAAATTTTTATTTCTCCATCTTTTTGGATTTCCTTGCCACACTAAAAGCCTAGCAAAACCTGAAATTTGAGAACCCATTAAGATCCCAAATCTTACAAAAATGGTGTTTGCTCATACAATCAGGAACAAGTATTCTGTACTGTTGGCTGCCTAGTCACATTGGTATTAAGGTAATAAAAGGGCAGATAAAGCAGCCAAAGCTACCTTGCAATCGCCCATTTCCAAATGGAAGATTCCTGATACTGACTTCAAATATTATAACAAAATATGTGGAATGAAAACTCCACAGACAAGTTTCAGAAATCAAACCCACCATACAGAACAAATCACAGAGGTGAGTTGGTTAGTATTGTGCCACTTGGGTATTGGACACACATACCTATCTTATGCATTCCTCCTTGGTGATGAACTTCAACCAGAGTGCATACCCTGACAGTGGAACACATTCAGTTTTATCTTTTAATTTGGTTTCAATGCATCATAACATAAATGTAATATGCCCACTGTATTCAAATGTGAAAAGTGTTAATCAACCATCAAAGCTATGCCCACGAGTATTCCTCTGAGAACTTAATTAAGTGCCAACTATGTTTTGATCTGCAACTTACGAAAGTGTTTGTTGCATTGTTACAGTCAATTAAAAGTTGACCTGCTCTGTGTTATCACATTAATTACATCCTTTGTATCAAATCAAGTCAAGGGTGTACAATTTTTAAAAATTGAAAGGCATGCAGGTCCTACCTGTTTAAGACCTAGCAGTCACAGCCACGTGTCAAGTTAACTCATTTCGATTGAACACTGTTTTAAATATTATTATGTCAGTAACATAATTAATGTCTAACATTATTCAGTTGTTTATTGTACTCATTTGCAGATGAGATCAGGGATTGCAAGGAACCAAGTGAAAGGCATACTTGGTGCATGAAAAACTTGGTCTCATAGATAGGGTTGATTATGGAGAAGCGAGATCCAAAGTTTGTAGTGAACTTAGAAATCCCAAATTGGCACTCAGAAGTTTGCTCAAGGATGAGCAGAAATTTTTTAATTACTTGCAATGAAATCACATCAATATTTTACTTATAGAACAATACAAAATCAATTTTCGATTTTGTTGTTTCTTGAAATAAAAGTCCATCTTTTTTTAAAAAGATAATATAGTTCTGTTATGAATCAACAATAATGCTAGAATGTATCCACATTCACACACAAAAACAGTGATGTAATACACAACGTTTTCACTGGTATACATATGATATGTTTTGAGACCTCATGGAGTAATGTTATTAACAAACTTTCAAAGATTAGTTATCTTGAAAATAAAGGTAATGTATACAGAAAAGCAAGCAACTTCATTTTAAAAAGCTATTTATTGACAATTTTTCCCCAGTGCAATTATAAAATGAATATTCAACCATTTCACACTGGTCTTATTATTGCAGGAGTGCCCAACATGCGACCTGCCAGCACATTTTGTGCAGCCAGTGTCCTTACTTTATGCATGTGTCTTTATTCTTTTATTATAGACACAAAACTTTCGCAGTGCTGCCTGCTTTGTTCCAATCAAGGTCTATTCTGGCCTATGTAAACATTTGAGTTGTGCACCCCTGCTTTATTGATTCTTCATGTCTAATTCATTCCAACCCATCTTGTATATTTTGACTGCAAAATAAACCATAGTATGGTCATACCAGGTCTGTTTTGCTGGCAGTAGCCAACATTTGAGAACAGCTAGTATTATAAAGGTATACAAGAACTATCCAGAGGTACAGATAGGATTTCACTTGAGGCACTGAAAGTATGAAAAATAAAGACTCTTAAATTATTCTTAAAAGTAGATAATATAATGAATGAATTAGGCAGCTATGATACAGAGTTCCAGTGGATATCATAATTATGTTGATCAGTGATTTAGCTTGAGAAAAGTGATTGATATAACTGTACAACACATGCCCAGTTATTAAACCCAACCATGAAATTCATTTTGTGATACCTGAGAAATACACTGGGCAATGTAGACAGCAAATGCAAAAGGTTATGAATCAGCATTTGTCATGGGGATGGAAGGAAAGTAAAAATTCGCACTGATTGGTTAAAGTGCAGTACGCTATTAACACAAACAATTTTGGCATCCATCCTTCCCCTATTATCCAAGAAATGAAACTCATCAGAAAAGAGGAATTTTATATTCAGTATTATGAAGATATTATTACAGAGCCAAAAAAGAATTATATAATTTTACTTCTTAAACAAAATGATGAAAAAAATTACATAAATACCACTTAGAGAAAGAATTTTACTTGTGGCAATATTTTCTTAGATCCATTGAGTTCAATTCAGGTTTCATATTGCATGATGTCATCTCTCTAATTTCAGTTTGTCACACTATTTATCCCACGATATTTAGGGCAGTTTCAATTCATCTTTATATGATTCAGAAGTTTATGCATTTACTGCAATCAAAAAATTCTTGCAAGCAAAACATATTTGCAAATTTTGCAAGGAAAATGAAATCATTAAATTTGTATTGATGGTAAAATGACTATAATAAAAAAGGTATTGTGTACATTTAGTGGATCTTTTATTCCATAAGATTTTTTGTTGTAAATATGCTTAATGAACTATATTTACAAAAGTTTACTTACATGAAAATATATTGAATTTATGGTGCTAAGAGAAGAAAGTTGTCATTTTTCATATGCCCATCTTAAGATAGGGTATTATGTTATGGTGTTGTTCATACACATCCATTGACATTTGCTTGTCAGGCCCATACCTTTACTTGGCCCAGTTACATACCAGGACTAGTTAGTATGTCATGTACCATAGTTGGGCACCCCTGCCTCAAGGGCAAGGTCATGGCAAGGGAAAATGTAATTCTGTGACTTGTGTCTCTGTTGGGAGCATAACTTTAGAACCAATGAAGATAATTTCATTAAACTTTAGCCAGTTATATATCATGTATAGATGGTGTGGAGCCTCAAGGTGATGGTCACAGCAACTGAAAATTTAATTCTGACTTGTATCCTTGTCCAGTGTTTAACTTTGGAACCAATGAAAATATTTAATGAAATTTGAACCAGTTACATAGGATGACTAGACAGTATATCACATGCCATAGCCATGGCCTAGTCTCAAGGTCAAGGTCATGGCAAGAGAATATGTAATTCTGTAACTTATATCCTTGTCAAGATTATAACTTTTGGACCACTGAAGATATTTTAATAACTTAACCCAGTTATATATCATGTACAGATGGTGTGTTGCATGCCGTAAACATGCCCCCTGCCACAAGGTGATTCTCACAGCAAGGGTAAATTTAATTAAACTTTAGCCAGTTGTATATCATGTCTAGATAGTGTCACATACCATAGCCATGCCCCTCCTTTAAAGTCAAGGTCACAGGAAGGGAAGACACAAATCAGTGACCTCTATCCATGTACGGATGGGTATAACATTTAAACCGATAAAGATATTTTAGTGAAACTTTTGCATGTTATGTATCTTGACAAGGCAGTGTCTCATGTATGCACATTCATGTCCATGCCTCCAGTTCAAAGTCACAACATGGAATAATGTTTTTAACCCTTCAGATATTTTGATGAATCTTTACTCAGTTCCACACCGTATTATACTGTAGTCAAGTCCCTAGCTCAAAGTTC
The DNA here is from genome assembly GCA_029931535.1 of Margaritifera margaritifera. NCBI lineage: Eukaryota > Metazoa > Mollusca > Bivalvia > Unionida > Margaritiferidae > Margaritifera > Margaritifera margaritifera. The sequence continues at coordinate 4,454,244 of JAQPZY010001615.1, forward strand.
AAGATCATTAATAGGAAAAGGTCACAAGATGGGCATATCATGTGCCATTTGTAGTATTCTTGTTACATGTACATTTATGTATTTGATAATCAATCAGGAGATTGTCTTTTTGTAAGATTCATAGAAATATTGGCAGTATTTTATTGTAGTCCAATAAATTAGTTCCCAAACCTGTATTGGTAAGTTGGTAGTTTGTCACATGACAAATCCACAGAAGCTTGAGACACATGACGAAAACAACCAACAGTTTTGAATGAACAAAAGTTGCATCTAATTGGTTGATGGATCTGATGGAACAGCCATTTACCCACCATTATAGCTTGGTAATTCAAAATAGCAACAGACCATAGGGTATTTTGATGCCATGAGGATTTACAAGTAGTGAAACAACATATTTAATATGGAAATATGTTGTACAGGTAGCCAAAAATCTCCTTCAACTGACTGTAACTCAAAAGTCACAAGATATAAGTGTCTAAAAACAATTTATAGGTGCACTCATGTTGGAGACAAATCTGTTTGCAACAATTGCAGTGTTTTATGAATAGGTACAATTTGGCGGGCTGATTTATTGGACTATATTATTTGCAATGTATATATCAGATTTTTATATGAAGTTTCTGTTATTTGATATAATTGAAACTAACTTCCAAATCAAAAGTATCTTATTGCATTTTTCATATTGATGTAATGAGAATCGGGAAATAATTATGTAGTATTGGTATTTAACAACATGTTAAATAAAGATTACATCCCCATTGATTAATATTTTATTATAACCCTTATACACACACTTCAAAGAGTGGGAGTATGTATAGGATTCACTTTACTCATCCATGTCTGCATCCTCGCTGTAACTCCTACATTACTGTACCTGTTGATATCAAACTTGCATTGTGGATACATTTTGGGATTAAAATCTCATGAACCAACACTGAGTCACTTTTACTTTTTCAGGATTTGTTTCAGATGGCTTCAAAATCATGTCAGTACTCTAGTTCCAATACTGTTTCTTTTGTTGCCACTAAACTTAACTTGAGGGTGTATCTTAGGATGATAGGATGACCATATGCAATGCACTAGAACTTAGTGGCTGTGACCAAATCTCCAGGATTTATTTAAAATTGCTTAAAAAATTGTTTCCATCCACCCTGCCTGGACTGTAACTACTATATTACTACACCTAGCAACATAAAACTTGCATGTATGTGCATTTTGGTATAAAGATCTGTTGGACACCAAGACTAGGTTGTTGTGATCTTCCTTCAGTCTTGGCTCAAATGCCAGTACCTTTTGAACTATTGCTACCAAACTTGCAGTAAGAGTGCTTCTTGAGATAAAAATGTGTTGTGCAGCAAGACTGGGTGACCCTTACCTATCTTCCAGAATTTAGTGAACATTACTTAAGAATCTTGTGCAGGCTCTAACTCAAATATATTTTCACCAATTGGCACAAAACTTACACTGAGGGTGCATCTCGGGATTATTGTATGTTGTACACAAAATTGGGATACTGTAAGCTACTTTGCAGGATATTGAACTCACCTGGCTGTATGCCCAAGTGAGCTTATGCTATGGCCCTGCATCCATCATGCATCTTGTATCCATGGCAACCTTTGTTACTTTCAACTTCTTCTGAACAACCACTGGACTAATTTCAGTTAGACTTTGTAAAGAGCAGTGTAACACAGAGACCTTTCAATTTTATATCAATTATGCCAATGTGCCATTAAATATGGCTGCAATTACAAAAAAAAAGAAGAATCTTTAAATTATTTCTCTAGAACAGTTTGTACAGATAATGTCAATTCCAATCATTCATACAAATGATGTGATCTGCAATCAAATAGGGCAGCTGTTAATAACAACAGCAAAACCTTTAAATACTTAACACTCAAAAGAATTTGACCAAAAAGCATCCTAGAATTAAGGCCCAAGTTTATACAGATCATGCTGGCCCACAATCAAATATGGCTGCCATTACTAGAAATAAAGAGCCTTCTAAATGAATTCTTCTAACTAATAAAAAAATGAAACAAAATTTGACCAGATTTGACAAAAAGCATACTGGCATCAAGGTCTGTTCATGATAATGATCAGCATTCAAATATTTCTGATTTCTAAAATTAGGTATACTCTTTAAATGACATCTTTTCAAAAGCTACAGAGTAGAATTTAACCAGATTTGACAGAAAGTATGCTAACATCAAGGCTTTTCAAACTTTTACAAATACATCCACATTCGGATATGGCTTCCATTACTAAAAATAGAAATAAATCTTAAAACAACTTGTTCTTTTTTTAAAAAGACACTAAAGAGAATTTGACAAAGTTTAAGAGGAAGCATCATCCAAACCCATTTTACTTGGCCTATTGTTCAATCATTTGGCTGCTAGGCCAATGTCAGCTTGCTGAATGATCTCACACTAACTTATGCCTAATTGTTTCAACAATACCTAAAAATGGTGTCTGTGCTCTCAGTTCCATACTTTTTCACCTATTGCCACTAAAATTACACTATAGGTGCATCTTGGGATACAAGTGTGGTACACACTAAACTGGGTTGCTGTGATCTGCATTCCAGAGTATATTCACATTTGTGCAAAACTTTTATTTTCAAAACTTGATTGTACCAAACTTTTGTCTTTGAAAGTTAAACAGTATGATAAGCAATCCTCTGATGTGTTTTAATTGTACATTGCAGCTCATCCACACATCAATACATCCATTGTCAACTCATCATAGTTTTTAGTTCACCTGGCCATAGGCCATGTGAGGTAGCTGTTGGTATAGTTCCCCATGTCATCAACATTCATTCTTATCCTTCAGTTATACTTGGTCAATTGTGATCAGCCTTAACTGGAATATACCATGTAACATTGGTATCTTCTAGTTATGCATGGTAAACAGTGATGAAACATGACTGAAATATTCAATGTAAACTATATTGTTTCCATAGCAGCTAGTCCTAAGATTTGATGATTGAACTCTTTTCTAGAACTATTTGGCTATTGTAATTAAACTTAGGAAAGACTGACACCAATGGCATGTTCTTATGGAAGCACCCTATAACTGTTTTATTTCAGAGAAGGAAGGTAAGAATTTACAGAATTAATTTTAGACATTTGTTTCTGGAACCATGTGGTTAATTCTAATCAATCTTGGCGTTCCTGATCATACAGTTTATTAAATTTATATCTTCAGCAAGTATCTGCATTTTTTTTTTACTGCGTTTAGCAGATAACGAGAAATATGTATCACTTTTCATGTAAGTCATGTTAAGTTCCACTCAAGTTGATGTATTCGACTGAAACTCTGGTACTTTATTATTGTGTATCTCCGGTAATTGTTTCCACTCGTATGCCTGGATTCCTGTCTTGCCTGTCTTATCAGATAGCTGCATCATCCTATCAACAAACCTAGTTTGGAAATCATCCACTTGGCAAATTGTCATCAAACATGGAAATTTTACTAGAAATTTTATTTTTGGTTAGAGTCTTCTAAAATTTACCAGTGACCTATAAAGCCAGTATATATCCCACTTTTAATGGGGTGAAGCTACTAAGTGCATGACAACCCTGCACGGGGCACCAGTTCAAAGCAGGATAACCAACCAGCCAATATGGGTAGACAGAAGCAAGAGAGAAAAGTGTCATTCTCAAAGGTACATAGTAGGATGCCTCAGAATCGGTTCCAATTTACTGTAGGTCAGAATGTTATGGAATATGCTGATGGTTATAAATACCTAGGTGTTAAATTCCATGAGAAGGTTTCCAGAACATCCAGAAAGTTTAGTAAATGTTGCAGGGAGAGCTCTAGGATCAGTTATTTCAAACTTACATAATCTTAAAAACATGGGATTTAAATCCTTTGATACACTTTTTCACTCATGTGTTACACCAATTTTGTATCATGGTTCATCAGTTTGGGGATATAAACCTTATAAGGACATAGATGCAGTGCAAAATATAGCTATATGGTGCTAACAATGGTGTTCACAGATTTACCCTAATTCTCACCAATAGCTGGGACAATGGATGCCTAGTATGGAGCAAAGGTTGATTGCAATGGTCCATTATTGGAACAGACTAATATACATAGGTGTTCACAAGCTTACTAAGCAAGTTTATATGGGGGACTAATATATGCTACAATTATTAGTGTGCCAAGATTATAGACACACTTGAAAGAATTGATATTGTCTTTTGTTGTTATGCATAGTGTGTCATCCATCTTCTGTTCACTTCTCAAATATCGCTCGGCAGAATTGTACTAAATCTGAAGGAAGCATGAAAGTCTTCTAGATTTGTTCAAATTATGCTGATTCGCCACTATTACTAAAAACAGAACAACCTTTAAATGGCTTCTCAGAACCGTTCAACAGAATGTAACAAAATTTGACAAATCATTATGGCATGAAGGTCTTTAAAATTTGTTCCAATGATGCTGATCCACCATCAAATATGGCTATCATTACTACAAATATAAAAACCCTAATTAATTGAAAGAACATTTCCTGACATGAAGATCATTAAAATTTGGTAAAATATGTCCACCCTTACTAAACCTCTAAATGGCTTTGCAAAACCACTCAGCTGAATTTGACCAACTTTGATAGAAAGTATCTGGGGATGTAGGTCTTTAAAATTTTCCCAAGTAATGCCATTCTGCCATCAAATACGACCACTGTTGCTAAAAATAGAAGAAGAAACAACTGTAAGCAACATCTTCACAAACATCATTCAACAGAATTTGACCAAATTTTGATGGAAAACAAAAACTGCTAAACAAAATTTGACCAAATTTAGGCATCCTGTCATGATGGTCTTGCAAATTCATTCAGATGATGCCAATCCACTATCAAATATGGCCACTGTTACTGAAAATAGGAAATAAAACTTTAAACAACTTCTCAAAAGCTGCTTAACAACATTTGACCAAATTTGACGGAAAATATCCTGGCATGAAGATATTTAATATTTGTTTAAATGATGCTGATCCACCATCGAATATGGCTGCCATTACCAAAATTAGAAAAACCTTTAAACGAGATCTCAAAAGCTGCTCAGCAGAATATGACAAAATTTAGCAACATCCTGGCATAGATGGCTTTCAATTTGTGCATATGTCAACAAAATGCGATGAGATATGCCATTACTGAAAAGAAAAAAAGAAAAAGAACTTTTCAAACAACACTTAGCAGAATTGGATCAAATTTTACAAATGAATTTTGCCATGAAAGATTTTAAAGCTTATACAAATGATGGCAATCTGCCACCAAATATGACTACTGTTACTAAAAATAGAAAAACCCATAACAGCTTCTTTTATGAGACCACTTAATAGACTTGGATCAAATTTGATAAAAAGTATCCGAGCTGCACTTTCAGATTTATGCAAATGATGCTATTCCGCCATCAAATATAGCTGCTGTTCCAAAATGTGTAAAAAAACATTTATGCAACTTTATTTAAAAAAACTGCTGAAAACATAATTTGACTAACTTTGACACAAATCATTCTGATATAGGAGCCTTTCAATATTGGACAAATTATGCTGCAGTGCCATCAAATATGGATAAAGATACAAAAACTAGAGAAACCTTGAATAAATGTTTTCATAACATATGCAATTAACAGCATTGGAAGAAATTTAAACAGAAATCATCCTACTGACCCACATTTATTGTTAGAGGAAAGCAAGGGAAGTAACCTGTGATAAGGACTATTTAGAACCACAGGTTTGGGAATTATGCAGAGTTCTTCCCCTTGCAGAAAAGTTTAAAACAATTTTTTAGAATACAAGATGCATACATTTCAATAGAACATGTTATAAAATAAAAAAATATAATACACGACAGAGATTATAATTAATGATCTATAATTAAAACTCAAGAAAAATATAAAATAATAATATAACAAGTAACACTTTTATGATAATAATTTCATAAGACAAGTTTACTCTCATTGCCCAACAAAAACTAAAACTACAAAACAAAATACCTTAAAGCGGGCTTAACCCAACCAATCAGAAATGTTGTGCATCTCTGATGCACACCAATATTTTTTTTCTGACACTGATACTTGCGAAGGAAAGCTGTTGAAGAAAAAAATTTCCTTGTATCAGATACAAGAATCGAAAAAAGCTGACTATGTGAAACGGTGGAAATACTAAAATATAGAATACTGACAGAAAAGGAAAACATTTTGAATATCATTGAAAGTTGAAAATGCCATCTTTACAAAAATATTTCGTGACGGAAATCGTGCGAACCGGGCAGAGCAAGAAGCTTGTGGTGAGCAGACGTGCAGGGACCCTAGAAATACAGGCCCAAGCTGGAACAACCTATGTAGAAGTTTTGGAATCCTTAAAGAAGCTTCAAATTCAGTTGGAAGATATTGAAACCCTCACGCGTGAGGGAAATGGAACATTTATTTTACAACCCAAAGTGATAGGAAACGTGCTCTGGCTAGGAAAGTAGATACAAATAGGAAACAAAATGGCGACAATAAGAGAGGCACATGCCATAGAGAGAGAAATGAAACTCAAGTACGTAGACGTACACGTATCAGGAGTGCCTGCAGAAATTCCCATAGAAGTGACCGCGATGAGAATGTGGGACAAGTTCAACATCAAAATTAAAGAAGCAAAAATGGCGACGTATAGTGATTATCCAAACATACAAACGGGCGACAGGATTTTCACGATGGAAAAAGGATTGGAGGAGAGGATCACGCCCTCTTTCTATGTGCATGGCTTTAGGGCCAAATCATGGTATAAAGGATGTATCCACTTCAAGAAATGCTTTAAATGTGGAGAAGTAGGACGCAGCTCATCTAAATGTAAAATGCAAGAAATAACTACAATGAGAAACACGAAACCACAATCCGTGCATAAAACTGTACTAACTGTCATGCCGGAACAAAACGCCCAGATGGAAAACCCACAAGAAACTATTACGATACAAGAAAAAGACCTAGTACAGCTAGAACCGGGGAAAACACGAATCATGCCTAAAAGACCAGAGATTAGCCCTATACCACCCTGGAAGGGAACACAAAAGAGAAATAAAACCAAACAACAGGAGGAAAACATAGAAGTGGAAGACTATTACAGATTGGAATATAGCAATATGGAGGAAGCAGCACCGAGACAAACAAAGATGGAGCAGGGGAAAAGAAAGAATATCTCACCCTTGCAACCAACATCAACAGTGAAGAAAAAATAAGGCACTATCAGTCCTACATACAAAAAAACAAAAAAACAAAAAAAAATGTATATTCCAATATAACCATTAATAACATATGAAACTAACTAATATAACAATGCTAATAATAATATGCAAAAGTATACTATACAATAATAACATAACATTATTTATGAAAAACTAATATATTTACTAGAATTTTTTTTTTATTAAACTCAATATGACATGCATGCAATAATCACTATTCAAATAACAAGATCTAATAACAACTAATACTCCTAACAAGGTAACAGGTAAGAACACTCACGCACTCATAAATATAAATAATTTAACTTAAGAAATAATAGAAACTCAGAAAATTAGATCCATACTAGCTTAAAACTTTATAACTACAAAAAACCTAAAGACATCAACACTTAAAAAAACTTTCCAAATTATTTATTAAAAAAAAAAAAAATAAAAACTCAGACCTCTGGCAAAGGTCACTAAACATCAATAACTAATCTGGGGGAGAAAGGGAAGGAAAGCCAACCGACAGGCAATACCTGAAGGGAGGCGAGTACGGACCTGGAACCCAAGAACAAAAAAACTTGGAAAATAGAATTCAACAAGAGAAACCTCACTCTAAAATAGAACTTATATTTGGCATAAAGAACTAATCAATTAATTATGTAGATTAGAGGAGTCCTTTCCAAAGTTTCTAACAAGCCATATATGCTGGGATGGACTAAGGAGGAACCACAAAAAAAAAAAAATTTACTAAGGAAAAAAGCTGTGCAAGAATTTACAAATAATGCAATATAGCCCCTAGACTGAAGAACTAAAAGTGTGTCTAATGTACACCAATAAATGTATACAAGTATCAGAATTTCTTAACATGTCTAATTATATGCAAACAAAGATGTTGTTTTAAGAAGAACATATTTCTTCTAAAAAAAAAAAAAAAAGAAAAGAAAAAAACAGACATGTCCAAGTTTATACATTTATTAACTGAGAATTATTCCAAAAACCTTTACACATTTGTAATTCTTGAATATTTGAAAACAAGTTTGATAAGTTTGATTAAATATAGTTTGTAAGTTGCTAGTGCCTTATATTAAAGTGCCTGAAACATATGTTGTTTATGTTATCACATGTAGTGTGCATTGTTTTAAGGTATTTTGAATATTCAGTGCCATGACTCACACTTTATTTTTGGTATTTTTTTAACTTTTAATGAATAAAACAACATATTAACCCTATATGCTTTCCTGCTGAAACACTTTCAAATTTAATTACTGAGAGCAAAGAAACCCATGACCATAAAAACAATCCTGAGAAATTTGGTAGTCGATCCAGGCTGATGAGACTGTGCGAATCGAACCTGCAACCTTCTGGTCATGTGACCAAAGTTTTTTACACTGAGCCACCGCAGCTCCAAAGTGTGGGGATCTCAATTGTTTCCAAGTTTTGACTCCTGGGGCAGGATCCCATAGGGTCCGGACAGACTCAGAAATATACGCTGAATGCAGATTAACTCCCACAGTAATGCCAAATAATGTATATACTTTAAGAGTTGGGCTATGAACAGTTTCTAAGTTACAAATTAGAACCAAGTCACCAGGGGCTGGAAGAGATCCAGTGGACAATCCGTGTTGTATAAATGGCTTGTCCTTTCAACGCCCAATGCCGACAAAGTTATATATATATATGGTCTAGGAGAGAAGATAACTCGCACCAACTTTAATAGACAATGTAGCAATTATGTGCTCCATGCTTTCCTTTCCCTCCACAGTTTACTTTACAAAACAAAAACAAAAACGCAGCTCAATAAAAAGTATTTTAAGTCAGAGTTGCATGCCTCCTATTTACCCCAAAATCACGAGGTAAATAAGATACTAACATTCGGCGCCATTGCTGCGAAGTAAGCCCCTCTGCTATCTGGCAATTCATGATGCAATTTTGTAAGCTATCCCAACGCTGACCAGTTCAGCGGACACATGTATGTTAAGAGACTGACAAAATAGTTCCACACACTTTACACCTTTACTTTGTTTGCTGTGATGGCCAGCAAGTCAATGTAATATATCTCTTGGTTGTAATTTTGAACTAAGTAACATTCTTCGTAAAAATGTGTTAATATATGTTTTTGAAAAACGTAAAATTGCCCATGCTCATTGGAGCACTTCTGTCATAAAAATCTTCAGTTTCGGAGTTGAGTAGTTCTTGCATGTAGTCCGCAATCTCATACATGGAATAGATCGGTTTTGATAAACACTAGAACTTTTGTAGTTGGGGATACTAGATATAGCCTGTTGGAATGAGAAACCATGTTTGTTGGACTTTTTCTCCGCAACGATAAGAAAAAGTTTAAGAAGATATACAAAGTAACATTAAATAAAAAAACACAAACTGCTTTTGTAAGGATAATGTGACGGACTATTTGCTTATATGTCCCAGTTACCGCTTTTTCCCATAGAGTTTCGAAACTCTGGGGGTTTATTTATCTTGGAGGATACTACTCACCACGGGCAAAAGTAGGCCACAGTGGCCGACTTTCACGTATTAGCAATTTTCATTTTATTTTTTTTTTTTTTTTTTTTTAAGGTCTGTCGTCCGTCCGTTAGCACAAGTTTGGTATCGCTACTCATCCTAAACTAATTGGAGGATTGCCATGAAACTTTACACACATTCATCCCAAGGTCCAATATGGCTGCCGTGGTGGCCAACTTGAAAATTTTGTTATTGTTACTTCTCCTGAACGGATTGTCGTATCCCATGGGGTTTTCACAAAAAGACTTCTCGTGATATCTAGCTGGTCCTAAATGAAAATGGTGCTGATCTGACATCCAGTATGGCCACCATGGCAACCATCTTGAAAATCTTGTTATGGCTACACCTCCTGGATGGAAAGTCATATCGACATGGGGCTTTCTCCAGAAGTCTTCTTTTGATGTGTACATGGCCCTAAATGAAAATGGTGCCGATATGATCTCCATTATGGCAGCCATCTTAAAAATGTTATCTATTTTTGTCCTAAACAAAAAGTGATATAGACATAGGGTTTTCACCGGAAGACTACTTATACAGAAGACTCATTGGATCTAAATAAAAATGTTGCCAGTCAGATTTCCAATATGGCCGACGTTGTGACCATCTCGAAAATCTTATTATCGCTACTCCTTCTCGATGGATGGACTGATCGATATGGGGTTTTCCAACAAAAGACTTCTTGTGATGTTTAGTTAGTCCTAAATAAAAATGGTGCCGATCTTACATTCAGTATGGCTGCCAAGGCCATCTTAAAAATCTTGTTATTGCTGCAGAATGTTAAAAAGACGAAACGGTCTTATCTTGGATTTCTGGAAATGCTTTTCAGCAAGTAGAGCGTCGGTCGCATCGAAGGATTCTATTGTTGTTTTGTGTGTGTGTGTGTGTGTGTGTTTTAAAAAAAAAATATGTATGTATGTATGTATGTATGTATGTATGTATGTATATATATATATATATATATATATATATATATATATATATATATATATATATATATAAGTTTTGTATTTGCAACGACGTAGCAGAATAGAATTTTCATTCTGCTGAATTTTGTTTTTATTTTACTGCAACATATCTGCTTCCCTTATACTACCAAGAGTTGTTGGAGGAATACAATATGTAGATCTCAAACCTCTGGTTTCAAATGGATTGATCCATCGGTAGTTCTCAGACGTGCTTGTCTAGCAATGTCTGTTAATAAGCGATGCAATGTTATGCAGATCTACCATTCAAAAGAAAAGGAAAGGCACAACAAATGGAACCAGTCGTATACCATCCATTGTAATATTTTAAAATTCCATCATATACACTATCTATTATTGCATGTATTAATTACAAAATCTAATATATTAAATAGAACATAAGGTTTCTCCCCTGACTTATTTATGAACTTACTGTCTCCGTGCATGCATTATCAGCAGCAGCATATGTCCCCACTGATCGAATTCCCATATCCTAAGCTTTAAGGTCATGCACTGCAACCGAACCTAAAACCAAAAATAGCCGCCAGAGCTTTATCTAACGGTTAAATTAGTTTATCTATCATATTTTAACTTAGCCCATCTGTCACATTTTACCTTAGCTTATCTATTATATTTTCCCGAAATTTGCTTGAAAAATTAATAGGACAAGGAGACGAGAGTGCTGTGCAAATCGTATTACTGAAGATCCCTTTCAACGTTATGTGATACTTTCCTCATGCCGGTTTGGGACTGCAATGGCTGTTTGACGGAGGGAGGTGAGTCCGTGACTGCATGTATATAGTACAAGTAATGTTCTTATGTTTAGAAGACAAACATGTAAAGGTAATGATACTTCATATGAATATGTTTTCATATTGCATGGGCGTATACTATACAACTAAACATTTTCAGATATAATTATTTTACATAACTTTTGAAACCAGGTATTCTAAGCACACGTTCCAGGGGCAGAAAAGCAATACATTTGGGCGTAAACAAGTTTACGTTTGGGCAAGTATAGACAATCCTTTAGATTATTTCTTCCTTTAGCCAGACACGGTGTTTGCTCAACAGTCACGAGTTTCAAATAAGTTGCCGATTGAATTCTCTTAATAACATCCAGAAGAAAAAAAAAATGCGTATTAAAATGAAAATTAAAATATTTGGGTTCGTTATTAGTTTTATATCCATCTTTAGGTTTAATCTGCATTTAACATTCGTGTATCTCAATGAAAGATTGCCATTCTTCGACACATGATTATTCGGAAATGAATACACAGCCACTATGATGCAGTATTTTCCCTTGTTGGTGTTTGTGCGAACAATGTCTAGCCCACCATGTCGATAGTTCTACATCGACTGCCTATTTTTACATCTAGTAAAAATCGTTCATATTACATTGTAAAGCAGTGTTCAAGGCTAGACTAGCAAACATATTATGCAAAACTTGGTCAATAGGTGTGTGATTAGAAGTTTAAAATCGAGTTACATGTACAGGTAAGAATATTTATTTTGCCCAAACGTAAACCTTTTCTTTGCCCAAATGTGGCATTCTTCACCATTATGATTTGACCGTTAATGTCAGAAACGTAGTACTTCCTCCCGAAAAAAGGGTTTCACGAAAAGCTGATTTTATTTTCACGAAAAAGGTGTCTTTATCACGAAAAAAAGTTACTTTCTTCGTGAACAAACTATATTTTGTTTTTACGACGATTTTTCTAGCCAATACTTTCAAAATATTTTTTTCACGTAAAAAGTGTGTACCCCGGCAGAACATAAAAAAAAAAAAAAATGAATAGATTTTTCATGAAAAAACTTGTTTTGGTGAGTCTTCATTCTTCACGAAACAATCACCAATCTTTAAGAAGTATGCTACTTATTTCGCACATTTTCCACGAAGATTACACATTTCATGAAGAACCGCTTAAAGAAAATATTCACTTTTTTCGTCAACAATTTGCATCGACGTGTAAGGCAAATTAAAATAGCCGCTGTGAATACTATTTCAAAATGTGGACATTTTCAAATTGTACTAATTTAGCCATTAAAAAATGATTCCCAAATTACTGGCTCAAACTTTATTTCCACTAGCTCTTGAAAATTATTTGCTATGATTTCAACTGAATTTCACCTGTCATTTAATTATGTCAAAACCATTGCGGTCAAAAATATTAATTTTCTAAAATTAGGAAGAGTTTTTTTACATTAGAAAAAAAGCTTGTATTAGAAAAAACAAAACATCTAAAACTATAAACACTCTTCTTCTTAAAGAAAATGAACTGACTTTTGTGTGCTAAGACAATTATTGTAAACTATTAAAAAGCAATTTTATAATATTGAAAAATTATATTAAAATGTTAAAATATTAGAACATGATTTTCTAATATTTATAAATCCGAGGTATTTCTATTATTACATGGTACAGATATTCTAATATTAGACAAACTTCTAATATTACAAATTGATTTTATTAGACAGTTTTTACGTCCGATGATTTCGAGATGATATCTCATTCGCCTGAGGTAAAAACTCGGTCTTTATCCTTCCTGTCATCATTAAATTCAGTATCTTATTTTGGAGTGCTGATTACATTTTATCCTTAAATAATGTTCTAAAGGTATTGTTAAAAATCTTCACTTCAAAGTAACCGGCACATTTATGATGATTATTTAAATTTAGTGAATTGAATTTTCTTTAAAAATCTTAGTGCTCAGTGGAATGGAAATGACCAAGTCCAAACTTTTCTCCTGACTTCAGTGACGTGGGTAAACAACGCCAATGCCTGTGCAGACCGTTTGACAGCTGGATCAGCCTCGTTTTAAAAATGTTATGGGAGTCATTTTGGAGTTGAATCTCGGTAGTTAAAAGATGAAAATTTATCAATAACAGTGCTAGAGTTGCTGGCTATTTACTTCATTTATTAGAAAACGCACATTTTTGTCCACAACGACTTTGCCATATTAAGATTTGATTATATATAACCACAGATGGGAAAGAAAAACTTACATGCACAAGTAACTAAATGATATTTGTACAGCATAAATGCGAGGTACACTTTCCGAAAATCAGCAAAAAGTTCAATGCAGCATGCAAAAATCAATAGGCTTTTAATGAATTAATACAAATTGCCCATAATTAGCCATAACACCCGTCTGCACGTCAATATTATTTAGTCATTTATATATCTAAGGAACTCATTCATTTGCAACTTTTGTAACTGTCCTTTTTTTTTTTTTTTTTTTAGCAAGGTAACTCATTTTAGTGTACGACTTACGACTGACTTCATTTTCGAACAATTCGTTAAATGCACAACTCACAATTTGTAAACGCGTTTATGAGAAGAAATGCTGTTTATGCTTTGTAATAGTTCTCGAATAAATCTTCATTCCTCAAATAGGACTTCATTTAATACAAATCGTCAACGAGCACAAAACTTTAATAGTTTATTCAATTCTGATATCTCCCAATACCTCATTAAAAAAAAACCATAATAAGTATTATCCAAGTGCTTTTAGGTTAGACTTTAAATCCTATTTTCAGTAAGAATAATTTGTATGATCCGCTGGCTTCATTTTCGGTTGATTTACGTTCATTATCGGTTGCAGTTTGTTCATTTTGATTCCTTTTTAATTCATTTCTAGTAGGGTTGCGACTCCAGTGCCGGCTCTGCGGAACGCACGGCTGGATAAGGTTACAGCCGATGAATACTTAGGTATGCTTCTAACTCAGGTTTAGCCAGCAGCAGGTCAAGAGCGACAGCAAGTGTGAGAGAAATATGAGGACAATGATTTGCCAGCCTTTATAGAGCGTCAAGTAAGTCGAAACACTGCTAGCACAACTATTGTGAAAGACTATCGCGCCATCGTGCCAGAAAAGCACAGGCTCGAAACTGACGCTTTGGTATTTCTTAATGCTGTGGGACCTGGGGTACAAGCTGTCCTCAGCAAGGAACTAAAAATAATGGAGGGCCTAAAGTTTAGCCTTGTCTTAACGGCACAGTTTGAGAAAACTGCACTAGGCGAAGAAACATTCATGATGAAAACAGCGAGCTAGTAGACAGCATTAAAGTGACGGCCTACTTTCGTAACAGAGCTATCGGCGTAATGCATATAAATAATATTGAAAATCGGGTTGCCATAGATAATAACGCCATACTGGCAAACGTTGAAAAATACATAAGGTTTAAATCGGGATTGGTATTTGACCTCTGCCAAGTGCTTGACCTACACCATAGTACATCGTACCACGGTCCATTATTAACGTGAAGAGCAAGGACAACCGCTGCTTTGAGTGGGACGTCTTGTCGGCCCTTTACCCGGCAGACAACAGAAATGTTAATAGGCCAGGTAAGTACCGGCAACACCTGGGCAAACTCGACTTTGCTGGCATGGATTTTCCTGCGAATGTTAGTGACATTGACAAGTTTGAGTACCACAACCCGGAAATCGCAGCTGATGTCTTTGGTTGGGAAAATTCTCCATACCCTCTACGCATTAGCCAGTCGCAAAACGCGAGGCTACATTTGATAGATCTGTTATTGCTCACTTGTGAACCGCAGAGCACAAATGTGGAAAAGAGTTGATATTTCTGGTTAAAGACTGCCAGTAGTCTGGTATACAAATATAGCAACAATGAAACAAACAGCACGTCTGTCACCGGTACCTCCACGCCTACAGTGAGGCCGAGCTATTGGAAGCCCATACGAAAGACTGCAGCGGTATAAGCAAAAAGGCACAGCGGGTGTCATTACCAGAGCCAGAAAAGAACATTCCAGCCTTTCAGAACAACCACCACTAGATGCGCGCCCCGTACGTCATCTATGTGGATTTCGAGACACTAAACGTGCCAGTGGAACAGCTCAACGAGCGAGCCGGCGGTCCAGACAAAAGCTGCAAACAAAAAACTGCTGACAATGTCCTGTGTAGCATTTTCTACATTGTAGTTTGCAGCGACGGCGTTTCAAAGGAACCAGTGTTATACCGTGCCAAGAATGCAGTTGGCAATTTAATCCCGTGCCTCGAGAGTGAGAAGGAGGAAATTAAAGAGGAGCTTCGTTACTTGGCTGAGATTTTAATGAATGAAGACGACCGCAAGGTCTTACGGGAAGTCACATTCTGCTACATTTGTGGAAAGGCACTCGCTCATGGAGAAGTCGGAACGACGGATAAGGTGCAAGAGCATTGTCATATTACCGGCAAGTACTGCGGCGCCGCACACAAAGCATGTAACCTCAAGCTGCGGATCTACCTAGAGAAATAAAGGTGCCACTAGTGTTTCATAACTTGCGGCGCTACGACAGGCACCGTATTATGGAGGCTATAATAACAACCTTGTCTGGGAAAATCAGCGCCTTCGAAAAGAACACGGAGAAGTACATGACATTCTCCCCAGGGCAGCTACAGTTGATTGATAGTCTCCAGTTTTTGAACAACAGCCAGGAAAAGCTGGTAGCTGCGCAGGCGCATCAAAGGAAGCATTTCGCGTCACAGCAAGATACATGGCACCTGTTGCAGAGAAGGATATTGCCCTCTTTTCAAGCAAAGGAGTATACCCGTATGAACACAGGGACATCTGGGAGCGCTTCGAAGAAGTACAGCTTTCACCGATAGAGGCCTTCTAGGACAACTAAGCTGCGCTGGTATATATGAAAAAGACTATGAGCACGCAAAGAGCGTGTGGAAGACATTTGTCTGACAAAAATATGGGCAGTTACCACGACCCATACCTCAAGACTGATGTGCTTCTACTGGCAGACGTGTTTGAGACATTTCGTGACACCTCGCTAAAAACAAACTACGAACTCTACCTGGCCCATTACTACAGCGCACCAGGAATGAGCTGGGACGCCCTACTAAAAATTACAGGTACCAGGCTCGACCTGCTGACAGACATTGACATATACCTATATATTGAGAAGAGCATTCGTGGGGGAATTTCAGTGGTGAGCCAGCGTCATGCAAAAGCGAACAACCAAATGTGTCCAGATTATGAAAGCGAAAAGCCAACAAGCTGGATAGCCTACCTGGACACAAATAACCTCTAACGCTGGGTCACGACGCAGAGTCTACCAAATGGCGGATTAAATTGGGTCGACAGTTCCTTACTAGCAACTAAAAAGTCGAAACGACAGTGCTTACTACCGATACAGACTCGCCCAAGAAATACATTCTTTATGTCGATATAGGGTATCCTGAGGAGCTTCAGAAACCATTAGTCATAAGTGTTCCAGAGAGTTGGCTTAGCGATTATCATCATAATTTGGTGAGCAAACTGCGTGTGTGTGTGTGTGTGTGTGTGGGGGGGGGGTAAGTTCACTGAAAGTATGAAGTTAGTCCCAAGTCTACAAAAAAGGAATAATATGTGGTACACTACGGAAACCTCCAGCTCTACTTTAAGCTTGGATTGTGCGTCATCAAGTTTCATCATTAGCTGGAGTTTGACCAAAGCGCATGGATGGCGAAGTACATGCAGCTGAGCACGGACCTGTGGACTAAGACAAAGTCAGAGTTTGAAAAAAAAACACTTCATCAACACTGATGAATAACTGTGTTTTTGGAAAATAAAATGGAAAACCTGAAAAAACGCATTCGAGTGGATCTTGTGCGGCATGAGAGCGAGGAGGACAACCTACGCCGTCTGATTGCCGACACAGTATTTAACACAAGAAAGATCTTTAACGGCAACCTTGTTACTGTTCATTCCATAAAGGTCAGCCTAAAGCTCAACTGCCCAATTTAAACTGGGCAGACTTTCCTTGGCCTGAGCAAGTGTCTTAAGTACAACTTCCATTACAACCTGATTAAAGCGCGCTACTTGGACTAGGCGCATCAAATGTACACGGAACTTACAATCTGCTGCTGAGCGTCGAGACCGACGATGTTCATCGCGATATGGCCGAAGATGCTGACCTCTACGACGTGAGGGACTACCATAAGAGCACCCACTCGACAGCACGACGAATAAAAAGGTCGTAGACATGTTTAAGGATGAGTACTAGGGAAAGTCCATCGCCGAAGTTTTGGCCTCCGCCCAAAATGTTCTCCTTACTAGTCCGAACTACCATTCCAACAGGAACGAGCACAGAGATACGTAAAGCCAAAGACATCTTGAGCACAGTCGTAACGGCCGACCTCATGGATCACCTCTACTTCGAGTGCATCTGAGAGAAAAAGAGTTTTGACAGTACATGACCGCCATACACAGCGACCACCACAAAATGGGAGTTTGCCGCATAAACAAGGCAAGCTATAGTCCGCTAGACACCAAAACGTTGATTGCACCTAACGACATTACGACGCGTGCATACGACCGTTACCGTACAACATAAGAGCAACATGCCTGAGCGAAGGACTACCTCAACAGCTCTTTGCAGGATAAGAATTGCTTTAGGTGGTAGAAGAGTGCCTTCAAGCGCAATCTGTAGTTCCCCGCGAACGAAGCTCTACGCGGAGAACCAATATACGGCTGTCCTGAGACGTCAAACATGTCAGCCAAGGTGAACATCCTGAGAGACCACTCAGGTAGCACGGCGTTGTCCACTTTCCAGCTCTCACGCTGCATACAGGTACCACACAAAGATATTTGACGAATGACATCAATAGGTCTCTTTCCTGTGAGCCATGTCACCACTCAGTGCTACGCGCTTGTAGTCTCGCACTCGGAAAGCAACATTTCCTGGGAGTACTGGTGCCCAAAGAGCCGCTCGGCTACAGTTCGATTGAACCGCTCCACGATGCCCTGCGCACAGTCTGACACCCACGCCGTGCTTGACCAAGAGTTGCGACACGGCGCACATAAACTAACGGCCGTGATCAACCTGCAGTAGATAGGGCCACTTTAGCGGCCCCCGCTTGCAGATGCGTGCCAAAGTGTCGGTGACTATGGAAGCCTCATTTGTGACAAAGGGCTAGGCATCCTTCCAATGGCTGGCGACATCAACCACGGTCAGCGCATACTTGTACGTATGTCACCCAACCTTGTCGTGCGGCAGAAACAAGAGGTCGGTCTGGTGCATCTCGTTATGGGTTAAAACATTAAACTGCAGCCTGAGGATTTTGCGTGGTACTGGGAGGTAATTCTGCCACGCGCTCTGTACTCAAGGAAAACATATAACCGTTCCAGAGCTTCGGCAGTCCACGTAAAAAGAAAAACACGGCCAATAATTTAGATTTGCCGCATGGAGCTCACGGCTAAAAGGTTATAAATATTTATTAGCAATAAAGCCGACTGCAGATCCCCCCCCCCCGATAAACATAATCTCGTATTTTTGCTGCTCGGGTAAGGGCGTGTAAAAGTCGGAAAGCTTGGGATTACCGCCAGTATATGGACCGTCGTCTGTTTTTTTCCGCCAGTCACCAAGTAATACTCGCGTGCAGATTTGCTGACGTCATCGTAAGTCCCTTCGGCATACTGTTCGTCTTGTTTGCTTTCATTGATATAATCGAGACGCTCGTTGCGCTTACGTTGGTACTCAGCCTGTGCAGCTTGGAATTCTTCCATAGCCTTGTTGTGGCAGATGTCTTTAGCTTTTGCCACATCTGGTTGCACTGAAGAGAAGAGGAAGTTTGAGCCAGTGAATGAGAGAGCGTTAACAATTGCCCCGCCGACCATGAGAGCAACTGTGGCCATTAGACGGACTTGATAATATTACCAGGAATGATGCCTTGTTTAATTAGCATGACCTGCGTCCAAAGGCTCAGCACCGTAATCGTTTAGGCCTTTTTCGCGTCTTCAAAGTCTAGGCGACTAAGGTCGGCCGGTTTAATTTTGAACACGCGTTTGGCAATTATCGAATACCCAACTGATCATGCGTACGAGTTCTGAGTGGGTCACACCGTCGTACTCCAGAGAGATACCGCTGATAGTGAAGCTCGCCCCCCTATTAGTGCTCTGGATTACCCTGCCGTCAGCTCGAAGGTGAGATCGTCTGAAAGATCGAACTGGTAGTATGGCATGTAATCATTTAGCAGCTCGACGTCGCGAGGGGCACAAAGGAGCGGTTTCCAAACGCGGCAGAGATAGACGCATCGGGCTGGGCAGCAGCGACGGCATTGCCAGCGCCGACACGTATAGAGA
The DNA here is from genome assembly GCA_029931535.1 of Margaritifera margaritifera. Classification (NCBI taxonomy): domain Eukaryota; kingdom Metazoa; phylum Mollusca; class Bivalvia; order Unionida; family Margaritiferidae; genus Margaritifera; species Margaritifera margaritifera. The sequence continues at coordinate 4,474,020 of JAQPZY010001615.1, forward strand.
CAGCCAGTGTTGGCGTTTTGTATACCCTGATAGGTAGCGTTAGTCCGCCCTTTTTCCATTTCACAGAGACCAGTGTACGCGCCCAAAACATCGGCACAGTCAACGCAGGCCAATTAGGTTCCTTCAAGATTCACACTGATTTTTCTGATGTTGGCACGGCCGATTTTTTTTTCTTCTTTTTTTAAAAATTTGTTTTCTTCTGTTTTTGTTTTTACATTTGTACTGTTGGCGTCAGGCGCTGGTGAACCGCCGTTCAAAACAATTGTAAATACCAGTCTAGAGGTACCGAGCACAATGACTTTGTTGCTGGTGAGGTTTGGAAATTTGACGAAAAGCAGCTGGTTTTGTTTTATGGTGCTCTGGTTATTAGTCACAATGATTGTGCTCTGGACTCCCTTTACACTAAGCTCGCGCGAAGGGAGCGAAATTGGTTGAGTTTGTTTATGTATTGAGACATGCTCAAGCGTGGTGCTTTTGGAGTTCCTTCAATATATTAAGATTCGTCGTTGTGTCGCACGAGTGCTTGTTAAGACATGGCTGAAGACTTTGAAATGATCGACTTTGGTGGTCGTGAGGATATTCTACCCAAGGAGATGAAACCGCACTTAACACCGAAGCCAATGAGGCAGAAGATCTACAGACGGAAACACCTTTTTGGGCCGGCAGCGATGGAGTGCTAATTGGGTGGAAGCAGGAAAATATGTCTACAGTAAGGTAACTAGAGCAACACATAGCAAAGGGCTTTCCTGAAGAATGCACCAGCAGGCTCAATTTCAAAGGAAATAAGTACAGCACTGGATCCTGCTAACGCAAAAAACGAGTTAATTCTTGGCCCCATCCACACATTGAGTTTCTCCGAGCGGTAGGTCTCAAAATAGAGGCTCTATCGGTCGAAGCGTTGAGGAAGCTGGCTGCGGTTCAAGAAGAGATCCCAAACAAAGCAAGCGTGCTGACAGATATCGAGCTCATCGCTATTTCGGGATCCGAGGACACAGTACTCAAAGAAACGGCGACAACGGAACCTAACAGACTCCCTATTCGAGATGTCCTTGGTCTCAACGTGGCGCTTCAAAGGACCGGTGGCTCGCTTGTAGATAACATTGCGAAGCTTACAGTGCTCGACAACCACATCGACCATGAAAACGAAAAGTTGGGCCAAACGGAAGACGAGACGCTGCAAAAGGAGATAAAAGATCGCATTAAACAGCTAGAAGACGAGCTCGGACAGCGGCTAGAGGCTGCCAGCATTGACCAAGAGGGCTTCCGCAGCCAAACTTCCAATATTCGAGAGACTATCAACCGTATCCTCATTACGGATACAACACTCGCCGAGCTATTGCTAACACTCTTCCGCAAACAGGGCATAACCATCGCCTCAATTCTCAAGGCACTGGGGTTTATTATAAGTACATTCGTGCTCGCAATTACAGGCGGAGCAGGCTCATCGACACCACCTCCCATCGTCTCGACACTTAATCCTGACCCAAGCAGCACAAAAGAATTGGGAAAAAAGCAGCTGCAGAGTCTGGCCGGGATGCTGAAAATCCTCGCAGAAAAGTCTTTGGCGGCGCTACCTGGCATCATTGGCACTATTTTGTCCTAAAACCCGCCGTCAGTGTCGTTGAATGGCTGGCAGAGCATCTGTTGGCACTTGACGTCGCGATCTTTGCCGCTCTATGTGCTCGCATTAGCACGCGCAGACAGCAGCGCAAGAGCAAATGCAGCGCGGGCAGGGTGCGCGTCGTTCAAGAGCTGAGAAACAAGATATCTGCAAGTCCCACGGCAATACTAACTACGACTAGTTCTGTTTTGTTGACATCTTGGATTCGGCTTCTTTTCAGCCTGCACTTTTCGTGTGGTGCCGATCTGTTTTTGAGCTGCTTGCTGTGAGGGCGCGGGCGGGTTAAAGCCTACAACATCATGCTTTGTTGGCTGTGGTTGCTGTTGTGTGCTATCACTGCTGGCATCGCTGGCGGTGCTCGGCATCCTTATCAAATTAACATCGACATTGGTGCCTAGCGTTAGTTCAACTTCCGCTATACGAAGTCCGTTGTCATACCACTCAAAGGTGCCGACATTAAGCTCCATGTTGATGGGATCATGTAGAGATCGCTCCAAAGACGTAATCCATCTTGCTTCTGGTGTATCCGAGCACTTCCTGGCGCTTTCGTATCAGCTCAGGGGTGTCTTTCGTAAGCGGCCTTATCTTCTATGTTGAATATTAATGTTGGTCTTGTTTTTCCAAGAATCTATATGTTTCTGAAGGGCAGAAATCATGACATTCGTGTAGATATCGCGAGAGTTTGTAAGATTTTATCTACCATGAAGCACGACGACATACTTTTTAAAATCATTTTTGGGTAATTTGATTTTATGCAAGTTAAAACGGTTTTCATGCAAAACTAACTTCTGCATTTTGTTCTACTTTCACCTCAAGATATTTTTTTCAACTAATATAATGGATGTAACAGGGTTTTTATCCGAAGTAGATATAGAATCGTCCTCTGTACGCTCTTGAACCTTTATGTATTGAGTAAAACACACCTGCCGCCATCTTCAGAGACCATGGTTTTTCGAAACACTTCATTCCAACTCGACCCTTGGCATGTAGCTAGTGGAAACCGTGTTTTTAACAAGTGCCCCCATGCATATATGAGTTACTGCCCTTAGCAAGCATGACCCATGAGAGAACTTTTTACGTGACCTGTTGGATATTCAGTAGACAACTTCTATGATGTGCATATGTATTAACTCAAAATTAATTCTTGTGAGAAAAGCTTCAATTGGTGAAACTTACATGCAACCTTAGTTGTTGTCTACGGAGGCCACTATGAATATTCCAGACTATCTCCCTAGTTAATGTAACAAAGGATCTGATTGATTCAGTTTCTTTCAGCTGCATCCAATCATATAGCAGAACATTAGATACTGTTTCAGCTAGTTACAATATACAGAGGGTCGATGTGGAACCTAGTGGATCAATGGCCCTTGGCTAGTGAAGGTGACATGATGTCTGCTCTTAAAATTTAAGTAAGAGCACACGACTTTGGAAGTTATCACTTGTGGTTGAGGATTGTTAAGAAAGCCAATGTATTCGTGATCTATGCATATATAAGTCTGTTTTGATTATCCAACAGTAAGTCAGAGTTTAAAACAGGAAAAGGGAGTTACGAGCTAGCACTATCTCAGGTTTGACTTTTGTAATCAAAGGAGTTAAAGGAAAAAGATGCAGTGCGAAAGTGATGTTGCCACTATACACACCCTGCATACCAAATTGCTTAACTTTTCAGCGATGGATGGTAAACCAATGCCGTTGGAAACCCTCAGTATAATGTAGTGCACAAATGAGAGAGGGTACATAATATACCTACATCGTAAGCTTTATCTTCTTACCCTCCATCAGTGTCCTTATTACAATACGTGATATTGCGCATTGACTCTGGCATTGGTTTACTCTTTATCGTTGACAGTTTAAGCAATTTGTCACGCAGGATATGGTACAGACTTGGCCAAAAGAAAATATGTATCTGGTTTATGCGTTACATAAGTATGCAAAATAAAATCGCTTACAATCGGATGGCAAAATCAGAGGAAAGAAAAATGGCAAATGCCAAGCGAGCAAACTTTGCTTACAAATAGTGGTTTGTATTTCGAGACAATCAAGGATACAAATGAAAAAGGATAGCTGATCAGATAAAATGAAAATGAAGGTCCCAAATGTGTCTTCTAAACAGCAAAACTTTCATTTCATTTGCAGGTCAAGGGCAGAAGAATGTCAGCAGCATCACTAGCGATGTCAGCGAAGGGTCATCTGACGACTGGAATGCTGGCAATATCATTCTAGCTACCGCCTTTCTGGCAGTAATTGTAGCTGTCATGGTGGCAATTGCTTTCTGCATAATGTCTTCAAATGCAGATGCTGTAGAGGATAATAAAACAAAATATTTAGATGATGAATCCGCTCCACTGGTTTCAAATAATGAACGCAAAGACAAGAACTGAAAAGTACTGAATGGATAATGTAAATTATTGTATATTTTGTTATACGTGTTCTGCAACTATTACAAGTAGTGTGTTTTTAGGTCACACGCTTTGGATACACAAATTGATGATGTAGACTTACTTTAATGCATTCCTTTAAGCTGTCATTAATGGACACATTTCCCTTGAGTGAACTTTATGGACAGGTTTTGTTGTATCTATGAATGAAGAAAGCATATGTAGATAAGACAGATGGATGAATGCATATAAAAAAAACTCTTCCATAACAAGTCAATGATAGATAGATAGATGGGATGGACCATCATCAAATTGCAGTAGTACAAGAGTTTGAACGGTCAATATATGAGCTATACAAACATGGAATTCATTATACATCAAGTGCAAAATGTAAAGTTGCTTGGCATAGCAAATTTTCTCAATAGCCCTTTAAATTTCAAGGAACCCTTCTTTTTTAAAAAATGTAGTTTTTTGAGGGGTAAAACTAATTGTAATAATGTAATACTCACCTATCACTATTGCCTTGCTTACCTCTTCCGGAACCTAGGTCCCCTCGTCCAAGCTCATAATTACAACCTCCCATTAGACAGAATGTTCCAGAAGTCTAGAACAGAGAAAACCCAGAACCAATCTGATTATCACGTCATAGGTCCATGCTCTTCGGAACATCTTCATCTCTTTCCGATGTGAGTCGAATAACTTCGACACTCTGAAAGAGATTCAAAGGTAAACGTAGTGATACTTCCCAAATTGGTAATTTTTGGGCGAAGGAACATCCGGCTAAATGTGCGAAGACCAGAGTCTTATAACATGACAGGTCTTAAAATTAACACTTGACGTTTCAACAATCAATGATATACATGCAAATTTAATTTTGAATGTTATTCCTGAAACTTTGTAATGAAACAAATTGAAGAAATCATTTGGTTTCATTTGTTTGCAACTATTGCTTGCGATGCTATTTGTGATGACACGTCATTAATTCATTGTAATATTAGGAAGTTATTATGACGTAAAAACAATCATGGGCTTGAGGGTAGTTCAAAATAGCCATTATTTACATCCGATGTTTTATCTAACATGCGATGGAAAAGGCTGGGGATGTTCCGATTGAGGTTCATCCGGGATATACTTTCTCTCTGACTTCGACCAATACTACGCTTGCACCATCAGAACGGAGTTGGAGGAGTGAATCTTGCAATAGTGACAGGTAAATATTACATTATTGAAATTAGTTTGACCCCCCCCACACACACACACAAAATATATATTTGAATGTAATAAAGAAATATCTGTCGCTATTGCCTTGCTGAATTTGAATTTCGGAGAGAGGCTGATGGCCTCAGAAAACTAGTATAAAAATTATATACTCACCAGTACTGTAAGGGTTTCCACAACTGTAAATTGGCAGCAGATCGGACCACTTTTGTGCTGTAACTTTTGGGTCCAAGGAAAATACATTCACTCTATTGCGCCAAAGACCGAAAATATACGGAGGAGAAAGTAGTGTGCCACCGCCAAAACGCGGCTCTCATAACAGCCTCTAATGACAGATGATTAAATTAGGCCCTTGAAATAGCAATAGTCCTTACATCATGGACTTTAATTTTCATGAGCGAAAGGTCTCAGTGAGGGACTTATAAGTTGTCTTGATAGGGAGAAAATGCTCCTGGAAATGGTTGATGCCGAGATATCAGCGGAGTTCTTAATAAATAGGAGGAGAAGAGACCTACCTTTTTTTCTCCCTTTTGATGCGGCCAATAGAACCGTCATGCCAAAAACTGGGAAGAGAAGTCTCTCTGATCATCTCCAGTACAGATACGACTGAGACTGGAGATCTCTATAAGGAGTGGAGGTAGCGAATGAAGCTGGTTTTCGCCAAAAAAAAAAAAAAAACAAACAAAAAAAACAAAAAACAAACAACAAAACCCTGCTGACAAAGGAGAGGAACAGACTCATAATTGCCGATGAACCCAAAACAACCTTTATCTATTGGTAAGGCATGAAGCTCGCTCCTTCTCATAACCGTTAAGGAGAGTAGGAAAACAGTTTAAGGGTTCTCGAAAGAAGATTCAACCAACGGTTCATAAAGGGATTTAGACAAAGATCACAACACGCACGAGAGATTCTATCTAGGCATTAATCAGCAAGATACCGGTATATGCAGCGCAAAAATATCGGATAAGATCGAAAATATGAGGGTCTGAACCAAAGACCGGGTCTTTAGAGAACTTGAACTTGTTGGACAGGGATGCCCGATAGCCCTTAATAGTAGAAACCGAACATTCTATCTCTTCAAACGAGAAGAGAAGAAAGTAGTCTGCCACTGCGCCAAGAGTGGGACAGCAAGGATTAACGCGTTTCCTACTGCACCAATCGTAAACGATTCTCAGCTTTGCATCGTAGACCTTGAATATGGACCATCTCCTAGCCTGAACGATGCAGGTTCCAACCTAGCTTGAAACTTGTTGTGGCGGATAGATCGCTTGTGATGAGTCAAGCGTGAATGTGGAGATTGTGTGGGTTGTTGTGGTCTCCCCCAGCGCTGCGACAGCAGATCCCTCCTCTGAGGTAATGTCCTGTGCTGGTCTACCCACAAGTCGAGAAGATCGCTGAATCACGATAGTTGGGGCCACCGAGGGGCTATCAGAATGAGCTGAGCAGTGGAGGTCCTGACGTTGTGGAGAACAGTGGGAATGCGTAAGCGAACGGACGATCCCACATTAGACTGAAAGCGTTCAATGCCCAAAAAGAAGGAGCACGTGGGTCTCCTTGTCGCCTGTTGTAAGCTACCACCGACGTATTGTCGGAGGAGACCATCGCACAACGACTCTTTACTTGGTTGACACATCCCTGTAGGAATAAAAACACCGCCTTCACTTGTAAATTGTTCATGTGGAGGTCAGTTTCTTCCCGGGACCAAAAACCCTGAAGATCTAGCCCTTCTGGCAGCAAATGAGCGCCACAAAACGGAATCTGACGCGTCTGTTAACAGATAGGAGTGGGGTTCGGGGGCGTGCATTGGGACTCCGGACAAAAATGGTTCTGACTGGCCAACCAACTTAAGTTGTAGTGAAATTCTGACCCGAGAGATAGCCGAGCTGCCAGGGGATCCCTGTGCTGTTTCCAGTTCGCCAGAAGAAGAAACTGGAGAGGGCGCAAGTACAGTCTTCTTTGGGAACCAGGTTCGCTGCAGAGTTCAAGATCCCTAGGAAAATAGATATAGGCGAACCGACAACGAAGTCTTGGCAAGAATCGCCGCCAAAAGAGCCAGGATTCTATCTATTTTCTCCAGATGAACACGAGCCACGTAAACAAAATCCTGAGACAGGATTAGTTCCGAAAACCGGAGTATCTCCTGTGAAAAGGAAAAATTGGGATGTGAAGGTGCGTATCCTGAAGGTTGATGGAGACTGCCTTATGGTATTCCTGACTTGAATGGTTCCCCCTGAAGCAACTTGTTTAAGAAAGAAAGATCGACGAGAAGCCGCAACTTTCCGCTTTTTTGATGCCAGTAAATCCGGGAGTAGAAAGCCAGAGAATGATCGTTTGTCACCCTCTCTACTGCGCCCTACTGCAGATGAGTGTGCACCTCTTCCCGTAATTGAACCAGATTTGACTAATGAAAAAGAATGGGGGTCTTTGTCAGAGGATGTTTCCGGAACAAAAGCCGGTATCCTTCCTTTTTTGTAGAGAGGACCCACACATCTTCCGGTACGCTCGACCAAACCTCTAAAATGTGGGCAAGCCAAGCATCCACGGGAATCCCGGGAAGTGGGATGCACGGCAGGATCGAGTCCATAGGGTCTTCCGGCTCCTTGCTAAGGAAAGGGGGACGAGCCCACAGACTTCCTCCCTTGAACTTTCATACCACATCGTCTATCTCGAGACAGGCGAGAGGAAGGCTAAAATTAGGGTTGTTTCATGGACTGAGGCAGTATCCCTTTAAAGAACTTTTCTGAAGACCCCGAGGGGCAATCAGGAAGGGCCAGGAGCGGATGCGAGGGACCAGTGTTGATGGTCCCTCAGATCCTGGGATGCCACAGAGTGAATAAGACCTCCAAAGAGCGTCTCTGCCTCCCTAAGAAGGTTCTTACTATGATCCACTCAGATCTTTGAGTGTCCAAGGCAACATCTCGACGGAGGTGGAGAAGATCCGCTGATAGAGTCATGCACATAGCCATGGCATGCCTTGAGGTTTGGGCAGCCACCTCCAGCAAGTACTGCAGAGTGGCTGGAGACATATTCCTCCTTCAGAAAACTAAAGGAGGTTGTGTCAAAAAAAAAAAGAAAAGATCGGCATGCGTAGGCTATGGTGACAAGTGTACGAGCCTGAAGCTCCAGTACCTACAGTGTCTTAACTGAAAGGCGAGCCCAGATCCCCATCGAAATCTCCACTTGTGATGCCCCAACATCCAAGTGAGAGGGGGGGGGCTTAAAGGAGCTAGGAGGACTAGTGAACCCTGTAGCTGGACGCTGAGTGAGTAACAGATCTGGACGAGATGCATCGTCTGAGTCCCACCAAATTGGAGAGGATTTGCGTGTCCTCCATGCCTGAAGTCTTGGGACACAAATCAGGGGGAAAGAAAGGGGTGAACTTCGTTTACTGCCTTGGCAAAAGACCAGGTCTCTTCCTCCTCCACCGCCTGAGCCGACAGGTGGGAGGTGGAATGGGATCCATGGGGAGGCAGAGGAGCCATCTCAGACAGATACTCTTTGAACTTGCTCGAGTCCACCAAAATCGAAAGGATGCCATTGTCCTACTCTTGCTTCTGGGGGGAGAGAGGCCTTTGCGACCAATTGTTCCTCCAATGAGGATCAACTTGGAAGTAGGGGTAACTTCTTCCTGCAACTCCTCATGGGGAGTGGTGGGATTACCCCTGTTAACAAGTTATTAAGTAGAATGGGAAGTGTTTCTCATCCCTCGTCTTGGGGTGTCCTTGTCCCTCTACTTTGCACAAGGAGTGCAAGGACTGCCCTTACCTGCTGGCCTTTTAGGGGAATGGGAACACTTCTTGTCCATAGAGAGAGAGAACCGGAGCAATTGTTGTTGTTTTTTTCTCCACATAAGCAGACAATGTTGGTCAATGACTTGCCACATCTGAACTGCTCTGAGGCCAAGGCATGAGCATCCATAGTGTCATGTATGGGAAAGGTTTGCTTCCCATGAATGGATGTCCCCACATTCCGTAGGTATTGAAAAGTAACAGTGGGAAAGGGGGGATGTTGATGTGATCCCCTTTCCTTGCCTGATGCATATACACCGATTCCTTATTCCCAACAGGACTGATTGGTGGAGTGGAGATGGAGATGGTGGGGGGGGTCAACCTGATCCCTGTCCCTGTACTGCTGATGGGTACTGCTATCTCCTACCTGGCAGGTACTATCTGCCCATCACCTTCACCATCCTGATGGCATTGAGAGAGCTCAGCTCCTCATTCGGAGAGTGCAACTTGCACTCAAGAGGATGCTGCTCTTCCCTAGCTAGGGGGTTTGACTTGCTTTCACCCCTAGCCTTTCCTCCCTTGGGAGGGATTCTGGATTGAACCTTATCCAGCACTGACTGCGTCGGTATGACCATCAGGGATCCTAGGATCATATATTTATTATTGTTATTATTTTATTCAGAGGGTACTGCTCATGCTCTAACTGGGGGCTGAACTTGCTCTCTGTGAAAGGATGCTGTCCACGCCCTAGCCAGGGGGCACACTCACTCTCTTATTATTATTATTTTCCTGTAACAAAGAGAAAGATCCCATACCCTCATGGGATCGAGTCTTCTTCTTTTGAGTCCCTAAGGGCTCAAAGAATAATCCCATACTCTCCTGAATGGATGGTGGGTGGGTGGGTGGGTGGGTGGGTGGGTGGGTGGGTGGATGGATGGATGGATAGATAGATAAATAAATAAATAGACAGACAGACAGACAGACAGACAGATAGATAGATAGATAGATAGATAGATAGATAGATAGATAGATAGATAGATAGATAGATAGATAGATACAACAAATGAATGAATGAATGAATGAATGAATGGATGAATGGATGGAGGATAGATAGATAGATACAACAAATGATTTGATAATTCTTTTATTTTCATGAAATAAAACCAAACAAAAAATCAAAACTGTTCAATGACCATGAAATACATAATTTAATCTCCGAATTCCAAATAAAAAATATGAAACATGTTTGACTCTATAGAGACGTAGACAATAAAAAAAAAAAAAATTGACATCTTAATTGATCAACATCATGTATCACAGTCTGGTATATTGGGTCACATCTTCCTCTCCCATGTGACAAAACTTCTCTCTCTCTCAGTCACATCACAAGCAGATGAACACAAGGATTCCTATATACCACACCTATATTTTAACTGGTGGTTTTGCCACTCATTAAAAATCATGTTTTTTTCTACCACATGATGCAGTATATATGGTATTGATACAGAAATAAAAATCCTCAATATATCTTTGATGCAATGCAAGAAAATTCCCTTTGGTCATAAAATTTGCCTTTTGAGATTGTGTATTTTAATTCACACAAACATCATAAATATTATGAGCGGTACTATGGTATGAATTCACCTTTCATTCTATTAACTTCTTTGAATGCAATAATGTTATTACATTAGATATTTCTTTGTGTGACATCAGTTACCTATGATAGTTTTGTATATTGTCTAACGGGATGTTTTCTTGTGCTATGGCTTGTATATATATTTTACATGGACAAAACTTCTATGGTAAATTTACATTTACATGATACATTTCAGTCAAAGAAAATCATACTCCGAGTATTTTTAGCTTCTGATCTTTAATGCTACTGCAATCTCTAAGGAATATAACATTAGTAATTCATACTAATATTGCAACACATTTTAAAGTAATAATATGATTGCTAATCAATGACACTTAAAACTTGAGAGAAAAACCGCATATTTTTGCTTATGACATAAATGTTAGTAATTTCACAAATACTGTACAAGAATTGCTAATAAATAATGTACTCAGTTTACATCACCTCCTGAATTAGAAAAAATGGCACAATGACTGTAGAATCACATGGCATGAAAAATGTAACGATTTTCTTGCCATCCATAATTGGATATTATGTTGTACAAATGCATCAAAAATGATTTTTTCTTTATATTTATGATACATAATTCTTGCAAAGTAACCTCAAAAAAATTAATTTCCTGGCAAAATGTTTACATTTCTAATGCTGCTGCATGAGGAATGTCTGCAACCAAAATCACAAATATTTTTGTATATAAAAATGTAGGTCACAGTTTTAAAGGATATGTTTATGGATTTTGAGACTTGTCAGAGACTTCACAGACTGTCCAATAGTAACACAGACTGTCCAATAGTAACACAGACTGTCCAATAGTAACAATTCCTGACAGAATCACAAACAAAACTTGACCCCAGAATATGTAGAACTAAGATAATTTGAGATGATGATGGAAAACAATTTACAACTTGTTTACTCCTGTTTGAAAAAGGAGTCACTGGTATATGGTGGTCTCCATCTTGAGAGGCCCCTTTTGAATAAGGTTACCCCTTGAACAGATGCCAAATTGCCTGACACCAAAATAGTATGACTCTACCAAGTCCTTGTTATGAGTGGCCAGCCCTTATTTATGGCTACCTTTTTACTGCAGAAGAGGTGGCCTCATATGAGGGAGACCAAGGTACAGTCACTGTTATTTAATCTGATACAAAAACCAAGACTCACACAAGGATATTACAGTGATGAAATGAACTGGAACGCAATAGCAGTACATATAAATAGGTATTTTTTCTAACACATTAACATTTATATAAATTCCAGTATATATCCCAATAAAATCTGTTGATTCATTCTCACAATCCAGATAAAAAAAACTAATTTATAGTCTTTAGATGCATAGCATAACAAGAGGTCTATGTGGGTCTGAAATTGCTCATCTGGCTGACATCTGTCCAATAGCAAAATGCATGAGCAGTTGGCCAGGAAAATCTGAGTCAGTATGATGCTTTCTGTCGAAATTTCTTTCAGTTGCATATCTTATGAAAACAATTGTTTAAAGGCTTTTCAATTTATTTTATCTTAATCCATATTTGATGGTACATCAGCATCAAATCGTCTTATATTAAAAGACCTCTATGCCAGGATGCTTTTTGTCAAAACTGATCAGTTTGTTGAACAGTTTATGTATATAAAGTGGTTTAAATGTTGTTCTTTTTTTGTAACACCAGCCATACTTGATGGCGGATCAACATTATTTGTATAAACTTTAAAGGCTTTCAAGCTAGGACACTTTCTGCAAATTGTAAATTCATTGAGCAGTTTCTGAGTTATGGTTTTTCTATTTTTAGTATTAGCAGCCATATTTGATGGCAGATCAGCACCATTTGTAAACATTTAAAAGCCCTTTTATGCCAGAATGCTTCCTGTCAGCCATATTTGATAGCAGATCAGCACCATTGTAAATATTTAAAAGCCCTTTATGCCAGGATGCTTCCTCTCAGATTTGGTTAAAGTCTGTTGATTGGTTTTTGAAAAATTGTTCGGAATTATTTATATTTTCAGTAATGGTGCTCACATATAATGACAAATTGGCCACATTTGTACGAAGTCATTCTGGCCAGGATGCTTTCTGTCAAATTTGGTCAAATTCTGTTGAATGTTTTTTTTAAAAAGAAGTCATTTAAAGTTTTTCTCTATCTTTTGCAACAGCAGTTATATTTGATGGCAGATCAGCAGCATCTGTATAAACCTGAAAGCCCTTCATGTAAGGACACTTTCTGTCAAATTTGTTCCAATTTTGTTCAGTGGTTTTTGAGAAATCAATAAAAAAAATGTGTCTATTTTTAATTATGGTAGCCATATATGGCCACATGTGTAGAAACTTGAAAGTTCTTCATGCCAGGATACTATCTGTTGAACTGGGTCCAATTCTGTCAAGTGGTTTTTGAGAAGCTGTTTAAAGGTTTTCTCATTTTCAGTAATGGCTGCCTCATTTCATAACGGATTTACATCATTTGTATAAACTTAATAGGCCTTCATACCAAGATGCTGTCTACCAGGTTTAGTTGCAATTTTAGTTTAGTGGATTTTGAAAACTAACTGAAAATAACTGTTTCTGACACTTGATAGATAATGCACAATGCATGATCGATGCTGGGCCATACCATAAGCTCACTTAGCCTTACAGCCAGATGAGATAATGAGTGAAAGACACTTCTGTTAATCTGAGTTGGAAACCTCAAATATTTGCCAGTAAGACCAGCCAAGGAAAAAAAAAAGCAATGCAAGAAAATGTAATAAACTTCACATAATTTGGTTACCATTCTATTCCACAGAATGGAATCCTGAGAATAGACAGAACTCCTGACTCAAATACAAATCAATAAATAAATAGTAAAACTCAACTGATGCAATCCTATGAAATGAAATGTGCAAGAGTGTAGCTGAGAATACACCACAGTCTGCTCATCTCTAGTCCACATCAGGATGTAACAACAGCCTTTTAACCATATTTTCTGAAAGGTGTGGACAACAATTTAAAGAACTCGTGCTGGAATACTGTCCATTAGCACCACGGTGGGATTTTTGTTGTTAAAAAACCAGATTTACCCTATATACTCATGTACAAGCCGATACCAACTGCAAACTGCATAGACCCAGACCTGCTGTTGCATAATGTAAGGACTAATTAGTAGAACAAACAACACATGACCCTGATCTGGCGGCGTAGTATGTGATGGCAGATCAGGGTCTATGTTGTTTGCATTGGGACCCAGTTTATAAGCAAGTATATACAGTAAGATAAATTCTGCTCATGAACACTCTGTATGTGTTGTGACCATATTTCCAACTCTCTGTGTCACAGTCCTACATGTTCTTCCACCTGCAAAAAGGCAAAGGTTTAAATGCATTAATTGTCTTAATTAAATTTATACTAAAACTAACATATTACAAAGACTGTATAAAAAAAACATTTTTTTCTTGCATTCATTCATATTTTATTATAATGGTCGACAGTTTAAAACTTTAAATTTAAAATTTATTCTGATGTAATTTTTTATATGGAGTGAAACGGTATAAAAAAAGAAAATTATCAAGATTGAACTGTAATATTACAGGTTAGCACTATGTACATATTGGTATCCGATTTGTACTTGTTTATCTAGTTGTAGTGAAATATTTTTTTGTAGTTGGTTTGGTGCTGACTAAATATATATTTAGGAACCTTTGGTCTTGCACTGGTGGTGAAATTATTTATACAGGTACCGAAGACCACCTACAGCACTACTTCTATCACACTATACATTTAAAACAACTGCTTAATGTCAACATATGCTCTGTGTTTGTCTACTATTTGCAGATCAGTTGACATGGATCAGAAAGCCAATTATTAGCTTATATCCATGATCAAATCATATGTTACATGTTGGTAAAGCCAACAGCCCACTTCTGCAAGAATTATATAATGAACCATTTTACAAATCCATGTATACAGCAAATAAGAGTGCATGTATAAGCCATGTGTACTGTAAGGAATTCAAAAAATGCCACTGAAGGGTTTTAAAAAGATTGTCTGATTAGGTTTCATTAGAATCAATCTCAAGCATGTACACAATGTTATGTAGGTAAGCTTACCTTGACTATGTGCAGAGGTATGTGTGTGAACATGCTGGCCTTGATGAACATTGTGGGACTGATGCATGTGTCTTTGTTGGTTATTGTGGTGATTTCTCATGTGGTCTTGCATGTGCCGCTGGTGGGCCTCATCGTAGTGATTATGGTGGCCACCAAAAAAGTCATCACCAAATGGGTCAGATCTAAAACCAAAAGCACTGGAACCAAAACCACCTCCAAAAACATCATCCTCATCTTCATCCATATCACTAAAAAAGTCATCAAAGTTGAAGAAGTTGCTTTTGTGGCCATTGCCATTTCCTCCAAAGTGGAATTTAAAATGATCTGATTGGTGATTTTTATGATGTGCAAAGGCATCATCAAAGTTCTTGAAGAAGTCATCAAAGTTGAAGTTAAATCCACTGAATCCTCCTCCTCCTCCACCATTACCACCACCAGAGCCTTCCTCTCCAAACTGGTCATAGTGACGTCTCTTGTCTTTATCAGACAGTACCTCATATGCTGAAATTAATTAGAAAGACAAATCTAATAAGTAAAGAAAGATTCTGCAGCAAAGCACTATGTCTTACCTGTTAACAGCATTAGGATGTAAGCTGTATGACTTTACCACATTACACTCACCTTTTTTAAGACTAGATAAGCTTGAACTTTTGGTAGTTTCTCTCTTCTATTTTTATCAAAAAACCTAAATTCTAGGTTGAAATCAATTGTACAAAACTTCAGTTTTAGTATTTTCCAACATAATAGCACCTGTACGAGATCATATACATAATTAGAACAATTCCAGTCTGCAAAATGATGGGGCCAGGTTGGTGAGTAACTTCTGACTGTAAGTGGTGGGACCAAAAACACATCACAGCATGCACATTACAAATAGAACAATGGAGTAGGAAAAGTACCGATGAGTTGTGATAAGAAGATTTTTAAGATGGCAGTCATGGCAGCCATATTAGCTGTAAAACTGACACCATTTTTATTTAGGATCATGTAGATGTCATAAGAAGTCTTTTGGTGAGAACCCTATGTCATTATGGCCATCTATTCAGAAGAAGTAGTGATAAGATTTTCAAGACAGTCGCCATGGTGGATATATTGGATGTTATGTTGGCATCATTTTCATTTAGGATGAACTAGGCAGCATAAGAAGTCTTCTGCTGAAAACTCTATGTCGATATGACTTTCCATTTAAGAGGAGCAGAGAAAACACGATTTTTAACATGGCTGACATGGCGGCCAGATTTTGTCAGATCAGCACCATTTTCATTTAGAATCAACTAGACACCATAGGACGTCTTTTGATGAAAACCCCATGTTTATATGACCATCCAGTCAGTGGGAGTAGTGATATAACATTCTTCAAAATGGCCACTGTGTCAGTCATATTGAATGTCTGATCTGCACCATTTCATTGAGGTCCAACCAGATTTTGGGATGAATGTGTGTGTATAATATCATAGCAATCCTTCAAGTAGTTTAGGAGTAGCAATAACAGTGTCAAGTACAGCTAAAAAAGTGCACAACTCTAATGTGAGTACAATGATTGGTCAACATGCATGACCATAACATGTATCAAGTTTCATGCCAATCCATTCTGTGTGAGTAGTTGCATCCACAACAATTGTCATACATTGCATTCAGGTGAAAGTAAAAAAAGAGCAATAACTCTTATAAAAATAGTCCCTTGTCGGGACTGAAGCTCTAGTGACTGAAAAGAATTTCCAGGAATTCAAGATAAGACTATTTCCTCTTTTTAACTGCTGAGTGTTGAAACCATCTGATATTAATGTCAGATTGGCACTATTTTCAATCAAGACCAACTAGACATTATAAGAAGTCTTCTGGTGAACACCCCATGTCAATAAGTACCAATAACAAGATTTTCAAGATGGTTGCCATGGTGGCCATATTTGATACCAGATCGGCACCACTTCCATACTGGATCAACTAGCCATCATAAGAATTTTTTGTGTGAAAACTCCATGTTGATATGACCCTCCATTCAGAAATAGTAGCAATACCAAGATTTTCATGATGGCCACTGTGATGGCCAAATTGGATGTCTGAGCGGCACCATTTTCATTTAGGATCAACTAGACATTATAATAAGTCTTCTGGTGAAAACCCCTTGTTGATATGACTATCCATTCTAGAGAAGTAGCGATAGCAAGATTTTCAAGACATGGGGTGGCCATATTGGAATCAGAGTGGTGCCATTTGCACTTAGGACAAACCAGACATATTAAGAAGTTTTTTTTGGTGAATACCCCATAATGATATCATCATCCATTCAGTAGGAGAAGGGATCACACTGGTGTGGCCATATTGATGGTCCAAGTGGCATCATTTTTATTTAGGACCAACAAGACTATGGCATGAATGTGTACAATTTCATGACAATCCACCAAGTAGTTTAGGAGTGATAATAAACTTAGGCTAATGGACGGATTTACAACAGGCTATCCCATAAGCTCTTCTGGTCTATGACCAACAGAGCTAAAATTGTGGAAGCAAAGTGATTTCTTGATATGATTGTGTTCATATTTATTAAAGTTTCACTGAAATCACAAAACATTAGTTGCATTCATAAGATTATAAATCTGCCAAACTAAATATAATGTCAATAGGTATAAAATGGTAAACAGTATACATATTTTGTTTCTTAGCTTTGACTGGCATTATTGTGATCATTGGTAAAACAAATGCATTTTAGTGAAAGTAAAAATGATAGCCTGGTACCAAAGCCTTTCTCCCCCCTCATTGGAAATTGATTCAGTACATCATACAATTTCACAAAATACTTAAAGGATTAAAACAAGAATACAATGAATGGCACATAATATGCCTGTCCCATGTTTAATAGGCCTCTATGTAGATAACTGACATTTCTGCTCAAAGACCATTTTTCTTCTTTCAGTCTGAGAGACTTTAACCTTTGCCCTTTTGATCCAAAAATCAAAAGTCGTCTTCCTTACCCTAAGTGCAAGCCATCCGCAAAGTTTGGCTAGCTCTGTGATGTAAAACTACTGTTCTATCGCAGAAAACAATTGTCTTCTTGTCAGTGCCCTTGACCTTTGACCCCAAAATCAACAGCTTTCTTCCTTACCTGAAGTGCAAGCTATCCACAAAGTTTGGTTGAGGTATGTCATGTAGAACTAATGTTATTGTGCTGAAACCATTTTTTAAAACTTTATTTCAGTCACAGTGATCTTGACATTTCACATCTTTACTCCAAACTTTATAGAGTTATTCCTTTACCCAATTGCAAGACATCCACAAAGTTTGGTAACTGTAAATGATGGATAACTGTTATTGTGTAAAAACCACTTTTCTTTTTTCAGCCAGTGACCTTCACCTTTGATCTTTTAAGCCCAAAATCAATATAATTCTTCCTTACCCTAGGTACAAGCCATCCACAAAGCTTGGTAACTGTAGATGGTGGAGAACTCGAGTTATTGTGCAGAAACCATTTACCTTGTTTCAGCCATAGTGTCCTTGACCTTTGAGCTTTTGAGTCTAAAATTTACAGCGTTCTTCCTTACCCCAAGTACAAGCCATCCACAAAGTTTGGCAACTGTAGACGATGGACAACAAAAGTTATCATGTGGAAACCAAATTGGTAACAGTTGGATGAATGGATGAACAACATCATAATATATGCCTTATGGTGGGGATATAAAAATGGGAGATTTGGTCTTCCAAAGAGAAAAGTATGCAATTTGATGAAATAAATGAAAACGATAACCATTGTTCAAATGTTGCAATTTTTTAGTCTACTGGCATAGACTTGTGTCTGTAAAACATCTACGACCCCACTACAGCCAAGTATGACTAAGTCAAAATAAAGTCCACCTTCGATAAAGAAAATCTGGTCTGGCTTACATAACCTGACAGTTGACCATTTCACTAAGCAGGCTTATATAGTATTGTATGAACACAACTTATGCAAACTATCTCCCAAACTTTATATCATGTTGATTTGACCTACTTTACTATATTCTGATAAAATTCTTTCAAAAGGCATAATTAATATGCACAGTCTCTTCCTCATACTTGAAGTCATCCAAGATCTTGATGATATAAACCCAGTTACCAAGTTTTATCAAAATTAGATGCGAAACATATTAGTCTTAAGATGTATTGATGTAACAATCTGATGCAAATCTCACTAAACACAGAACCTGTCCAGGACAATGACAATATAAGCTTATTTACCAAGGTGGAGCAAACTCTGACTGAAATTCAGGCTGCAGAGTGGGAACAAGCTTAGCCAATCAGATACAAGACTGTATCATTAATATGTGTGGTTCTTGCTCATGATCAAACTCATCCAATATCTTGATGATATAAGACTTCTTTTTAACAACTTTGATTAAAATCTGTTGACAGCATCAGATGCAAGGTCATATCTTTAATGTGCATGAATTTCACTTATAATCGCACTCGACCAAGAGCTTGACATAGGCCTATTTACCAAGTTTTATCAAAATCCTATTAAAATATAATCCATAGAGTGGTAAAAAAAGACTTGGCACATAAGATGCAACATCATCTCATAAGTATGCTTCGGTGTTGCTCATAATAACAAAATGGGCCTAATATTGTTCACCGTCCTTACATAACTTGACAGTTCACCATGTCACCAAGCAGGCTTACTGCAAGAACACATCCTATGTAAACTATCTCCCAAACGTTATATCATGCTGATTTGACCTATTTTGCAATATTCTGATAAAAATTCTTTCTAAAGATATACAATAATTAATATAAATAATCTCTTGCTCATAATCGAAGTCATCCAAGATCCTGATGATATAAACCTATTTACCAAGTGTGATAGAAAATGTATGAGAAATATAGTCTCTAGATCTAGATCTAGAGAGGTAATGACCTCAGCCAATCAGATACAATGTATGTCATTAACATGCACAGATCTAACTTATTATAGAACTTGTCTATGACAATGACAACACAAGCTAATTTCCCAAGGTAGAGCAAACTCTGAGTGGAATTCTGTCTCGACAATGGTAACAAGCTTAGAAAATCAGAGTACCTCATTATCATTAATATGCATACATCTTGCTCATGATCAAACTCATCAAACAGCTTAATAATATAAAACTATTTAAAACTATTTACAGAGTTTGATCAAGTCATATCCAAATACAGTCTCTAGAGTGGTAAATAATGCAAAAATATCAAAAATATAGTTGCTACAGTGTTGACAAGCTCAGCCAATCAAATGCAAAATGACATCATTAATATACATGAATTTCACTCATAATCATACTCATCCAAGGTCTTGATGACATAGGACTATTAATCATGTTTGATCAAAGTCCTATCAAAAATAGTCTCTAGAGTGGTAAGAAATCTCAATCAGATGCATAGGTCTCACTCACAATAAAAATCATCCAACGTCTTCATGACACTGCATATTTACCAAGTCTGATTAAAACTGGGTTAGAGATACATTCTCTCATGTGGTAAAAAGTTCACTCAATCACATTACAGATCACCTTGTTCTTAGGGGTATATCTGTCTCATAATAAACACATTATATATCTCGACAATATAAGCATATTTACCAAGTTTGATAAAAATATAATCAGAAATAGAGTTACTTAGTGTTGACATGCTCAAACAATATGATGCATAATCATCTCATTAATATGCATGGGTATTCCTCACTACTGTACTCATCCAAGATCTTGATGATTTAAGTATATCCAAGTTTGATCAAAATTGGATCAGAAATACAGTCTCTTGAGTGGTAACAAGATCAGCCAATCACATGCAAGATCACCTCATTAAAAATAGTTTTAATAGCAATAATAACATGGACCAGTGGCCAAGTCTCTGGGTTAAAGAATGTATGTAAATCTCTGAGTTAAAAAATGTATGTAAATAAAGATAATCTACCTATTTTCCTGGGCAACCAGGCATGTCTGCATATGATATGAACCTAGTATAATTTATAACAAGGGTTTGGCCTGCATGTTGAGCATCAAAATGATTCATTTGAAGTATTAACAAAATCCCTCAAGAGATTTAGGAAATATAAACAACTGAAAAAACTTTAACCAAAACCATAACACACATTTCCGCATGAACTTGATTCTGCTTAAGATTCTTTACATATAAATTACACCTGACATCTAGTTTTTTCAAGATCTAAAACCTTTATACTTATGTGGAAAAAAACTAGAACACAAACTCAATAAGGTTACAAGAAATTTCACAAATGACATGAAAATCCATAAAACTGGCAATTCCTCCACTGCAAACACAATGAAAAATCTGCAGAAAAATCCACTGGTGTGGTCACCCTATCTGCACACTCATTCAATGCTTGTACTTTTCAAAGTCTTTTTCCTCAAGTACTGTAAACACATAAATATATGTAATTAAATAAAATAATAATAAGATCAACAGTTTCAGTCCAAAATTAAGATAGTACAGACTGAGGAAATCAAACTTATCATTGACATCAGTACTCAAAGAACATTTTTTCTAGACACAGGCCCAGTGCAAGTGGCTTAACTAAAAAAGAACTTACCCGGACTAAAAATCCACTTGCCCAATTATTTTACTACTATTCTAACACAATGTTGAAACTGCTATACTTTCCCAAAAAAATTAATTAAAACATGCTTTAAATTTACTGTTTTTTTGTGTATTTGCCTCTCAAAATAGTGTTTTTCAGAAAAAAAATGTGTGACCTTGTCTACTAAAATCCTGATTTGATTTTATTTTATTAAAAGCAATGTTTTCTCCAGGTCCTGATGTAAACCAGCACTTGTTCACTTAAATTTTTGTTGCTCTATCAATATTCTCCTTACAGAGTTGATGGTCATAGTGAAAACCACATTATGTTCCAAACCATGACATGCTGAGAACAGCATTATATACAGAAATGCAGTATAGCAGGAATGATCAACATTTTTTTTTAAATAATCGTGCTTTGAAAAGGAATTAAAGATATAACACTATGCTTCACATTGTTTTCTTTCAACCCAATGGTATGATTTTAGTCACAGGGTCAACAGCCATACCTCAATTTATCCGGAATCACATTATAATGAAGGAGAGTTGTATATTTGTCTCACCACGCTTCCTCCATTGGGATCAAAACTTTTTAGTCGATTACTCAGTGCATAAAAATTACCATTAATAATTGGCAAGAAAGGCAGAGCATATATTTACCTTTAGCTATTTCAACAAACTTCTTCTCAGCTTCAGGGTCCTTCTGGTTTTTGTCTGGATGATATTTCAGAGCTAGTTTACGGAAGGCTCTTTTGATTTCCTTTTCACTAGCCCCTTTTTTCACTCCTAGGATCTCATAGTAGTCCTTTGTGGCCAGTGTCATTTCCAGGACAAACAGGCTGCACATGGCAGACATTAGAAACACTGTGTCACAACGCATGGTCAACCTACAAATGAAGAAACAAAGAACAAAAACACAAGTGTTAGTTATTGAAAAGATAAGTTGAGATGGAAGCCATCATAAATGTCAACAATTTTTATTTACATATTCGCCTTTTGAACTTTTTTTAGTTGTCCTCTGATAAGCCCATCTTGTTCTTTTCAACACAAATTGTGCTCCCTGGTCTTATCATTGAATAAATACTATACTCATCCTTGTGAGTAAACCGATGCGGTTCAAGAAAAAATACTTCTAAATATCTGTTCTACTACACTGCTTTTGTCATTTTTTTATGTGCCCTCTTAAAGTAAGGTGGGCATTCTTGAAATATGTGGCTGATGGAGTCTTATACATTTCATTAAAAAACTTGCATGTTTCAATTAAATCTGTTTGAGTTCGTCTAGACTCTAAAGATGGAAGTACTAAATTCTCTTGCCTGCATAGACCCAATCACTTTTCTATAACCTTTTCATGATTTTGAATATCTCCTTTCTGCCATGGGCTTGAAGTGGCAGAAGAGTATTGTAATGACAGTCTGATGATTGTTTGATAAAGAACAAGTGTCATTTTTGGTGTGAGATTTGTAAAATATATATGAATAATTCCAATTTTTTTGTATCCTTTTTTGACTATATTGTCAATATGTGTGCTTGGCTTAATAAATTATGAACAGTCACTCCTAAATATCTCTGTGATTCAACACTTTCAAGCACAAATTTATCTAGGGCAAAAAAATTGTTTAGAGCTTCAGGTATTTGGAGCACTAAAAATTTTGATGCATTAAATTTTTGGACCACACAAATACTTTGTTTAAATCCTCTTACAAAGCCTCACAGTCCTGTTCTGATTTACTATCAACTGCAAATAAATTTGCTTTGCTTAACACAGATGAAGGGAGGTCATTAATACAAATTAAGAATGGATCCCTGGATAGTGATATGATTATCAGTCCATTTTGATATTCCATTTCTTATCACCCTTTGTCTTCTACCTATCAAAAGACTTGGTATCCAAGTACAAATATGGCCAGTTATTCATTAATGTTGTAACTTAGTAAAAGACTTTGATGTGGAACAATTCTTCCAACAATTTGATGATCTGACTTGTCAAAGCTACTAGTCAATAGTTTTCACATTTCTGCCAGAATCCCTTTGTATGTAAAGGCATAATACTGCTGCTTCTCCATTCTTGTGGTATAAAACATAAGAACACTGAGTGATTAAACAAATTGCAAAGTGGCACTGATAAAGCTTTAAGTTTCCTCAAAGCATTTACATGAAAACCATCTGGCCCATTAGACTTGTTAGCTTTCAAAGTTTTTACTTTTTCATAACTTGCCCTATAGAAAAGGGTTTAAATGTCATACTATCTTGACATTTGTCTGTGTGAATTGGTAGACTATTATATAATGGTGGTTCATCAGTTAGGGCTGAAGTAAAAGTTATTTCAAGCTTCTGCTTTTTCCATCATTTTCAATTTTCTTCCCACAATCTATTACATAAGTATCAACAGTATAAGAATATTTCATAAACTACCTGGTATAATTGTAAAACTTTTTTTAAATTTTCTGCTATACTGTCCACATGCTTACCCCCATAATCTGCTTTAGATTTATTCAAGGTACTTGGTCATAGTTCATTTTATCAACATTTAAGTTTATGTTTATCAAATTAATCCATGCCTTTCTTCTTTGCCTTTTTGCTTTCTTCACAGATTTAGATCCCAGCCATGACAGGTCCAATTTCCTACCTGGTGTCATAAGTTTCTGCGGAACATATTTTTCACGCAGTTGAAATACTTATATTTTAATAAATTCCATGTTATGTAAAAACGTCCGCGTGCTGAAACATTATAATACCTTTTGGTTTCTTGTGTGCCTCTATGTTAAGTTTATAAGAAGTATAATTACCTGCCTCTTCTTTATTCTGTAGCTTGATCTATGACTCTTGGAAACACAAATCTGATAGCTTGTGATACATCCAATATGTGATTGACTTCTAATATACCAGTGATGTGTATCACTGACGGCTGTCAAGCTGTTGCTAAATTTAGAATAAATCCGGAAGGACACATGTAAATACACGACTGTGAATTTCATTGGTTAATATTTGACTGGATTTTGCATTTGTTTCATATATCCAAATATTTTCTATCATCTTTTCAAAAGTTTAAACCAGTCTAGAACACATATGGACTGGTTTTATTGACTTTGACTTAGAGTCATAAAGTAGACTGGTCCTCTGACGTACTTTTGACAAAAGTTACGACAGGTACTAGCATTTGTTAACCATGACCCTAAATGAAACAAAATGGCCACGGACACTGTATCTGGACTCAGGTTTTAATATTACGAATGTAGTCCCAGTCTATTTTTAAAGCAATTTTTCCGCTCATTTTGGTGGTGATACAAGAGTTAGATTTAGGCATTCTTGGTATTGATTTAAAGGAAATTGTTTATTCTTTAGAATATGTGCATTATGGTGTGGTTGTCTGTATGTATTTTGGCGACTGTGCACAGTGAGTAATGAGGCATTGGTGCTGATCCGGAAGTGAAATCTTTGACCCGTTGCACGTTGCTTTGTTTACAGTACAGCCTCACAAAAGAATGCCGTTTAACCTATAACAAAAACTTCACCGTGGGTTCATCTTTGAAGATACTTTAGATTATTAAGATTTGGACACAGTGGAAAGTTCAGTACTGACAAACACATGTATAGACAATATAGGAAAATTAATTGTGATCTAAGGCCTTCTAATGCAAACAAAATGGCCGATGTGTGGTTGATTTTGGAAAATGTGTACTGCTATAAAACATTATGTCGATAAAATAAATTTATTGGAGAAAATTAATAAGTAAATCTGTAATATGTTTAAAAAAAAAGGCTTGCAGCTCTGGAAGAAGTGGCGTTCGGGTCGAAAAAAAAAATCGGTTCTCTGTTCTATTTGTATACCTACAATAGCTTGTTCACACGTTGAAAGTGCTATATTTCAGATATTCTTTATTGCAACACACAAAATGTTTTATTTACAGTAATTTTCATTTGTTATATGCATCCACCACCACCCCTACCAAATCCGTAAACAATGAACATAATACTTTGATTGTTACGAAGGGACATGTATAATACAATGATGTGAACAGAAATTTATCAAGGGAAAAAAGAATCGATGCTTTACACTTTTCTTTTCCTTGTAGTATATAGTAGATTATGTTTAAAAGTTGCCTTGGTACAGTTCATTTACAAATTGATATGGTAGTACAAAAAAGTCAGTACTGCCATTGCCGGGTTTAACTGTCAGGTTACATTGTGTTTAATCATTCCAATAACTGTGCCCTGTGTACCTTTAGACAAAATTCTAAAGTCACCATAATGTCCAATACAGAAGAACAAAAACAAAATTATTTCTGTTTCAGTTTCATACATTAAGTATCAATATAATTGTGCTGATTGACAGAGATGTGAAAAGAAATATTGATCATAATACTAGCAATTGTATAAAGTATGTTACAGTGACTTGTTCTACACATCATGATATGTACTCCTCTAGATGCATCCACACATCAAGTTTCCTCAATACGCAAACTTCAGTGATTTAAAACAACAGTCTGAGCCGTGCAAGTTATTAAAAGTAACTTGCATGAATTATTGTGATGTTGATTTCAAGATGAAGGCTTGAACATTACATTTCATACCCCAGTAGAGAAAAGTGACGGAAAAATTGAACTGACAAAAATGGGAGCTTTAAATAATCAAAAATTAGAAAAAGTAGGTCCAAGTGATTACCTTGTCTTTATAGTTTTTATTACAATGTCTCAGACTGTAAGCAGACATTGGATTTCCTTAATGAGGTGCAGTAACATCAAAATATAGACAATCATATTGCACATGAAATGTAGACCCTAGTAATGGTTCAGTTGTATTCCCTGTGAATGTGGGAGCATATTACAATGCAACAGCACTCTGTTCAAACTTTACAGTCACAGGGGCATGAGAAATCACTGCAAGCTTCAGTTTAGGAAACATAGTCATATACCCTAGTAATGGTACAGTTGTATTTCTTGGGAAGGGATGCACATTACATTGTATTAGCACTCTGTTCAAACCTTGTACAGTCACAATGGCATGAAAAGTCTATTTTTGCATAAGCTTTGAAAGCATAGTCGTATAAAAGAGTTTCCCACAAAATATTCAACATGGTCAAAAGTGTATGAACTATGGGTTACTGTCACCTACTTTGTGTATAGGAAAAAGTATTTCTTTGGGTGGATACACATGCATATTTGCAAAGTGGCTACATGTACACTAAAAATCTATATGGGTAAAACCAAGATTTTTAATTGAACCACATCTTAACCTGTGATGTTTTGGATGCATTCATCTAGCAGAGCATTCATTGCATAGTACTTGCACTTTGGTCAAATTGAAGAGATTGTTTTTGAAAGTCAAACATATTTCTGCCCTCCCCACCACGATAATGTCATTCTGTTATACTGGTACTTGACAGATTGAAAGGAAAAATCTAGCAGGGTGAATTAAAGGAAATGTTGTTAATAGTGTCACACACAAAATCCCAGATTTTGAAGGTCAAAGGGCAACATTTTGTGCCTTGAAGTGAAATATGTGACAGACATGTCTGGTATCATGGGACCAAACCTGACCTAATTTGATTTTAGTGACCTTAAACAGATTACCAAGGTCAATACTAGATATTTCATGAAAGGGAGTGGATGTTTACTTGTGTGTAAGATATTTTGGACACTATTTCTGATGACAGATACATGTGATGGTATCTTTAAATGTTAATAGCAGTATCAAGGGAAGCAATACTAGTTACAATGAAACCTGTCTACAAAGGACATGGGACCACTAAAATGATATATCCTCTTTTGGCATTTGTGGTTTATATTGAGTTATAAAAATTATCAGATACAAAACATGTGACACAGAAATGTTGTCTTTAAGAGCAGGTCTTTTATGAAAGCATCTGCAAGGACAAGTTTCACTGTAAGTTAAGTGGAATTTAGATATGTTGCTTACTTGTATACTACTAGTCCTCCCTCAATAATGCATACTGGGTATATCCCTGTTGCATACAAAATCTTTGACCAAAAAGCACAAAAACAAAAAAAAACAGAAATAAAATTTTGGCTTAAAAAAATAAAAAGCCATGTCCAAAATGTTACTAAATGCATAAAAACTGGAAAAATTGTTGTGATAGTCTGAAAATCTATTCAGGTAATTTACTTATTATAACAAAACATGGTTACTAAATTTTATTGTCTACCATAAACGATTGTTAGTTAATCATGCCAGCATGTTTTTTTTTTTTAAATAAATAATTCTCATTCCAAAATTTTAAATAGATGTACAAAATTACAAAATAAGGACAGTCACCAGAACCTAAACAGATTGTAGGACCTACTCAGTATATCCAAATAGTTGATTTTACCTGGTTTTGTTCAAGAGTGTTTTTAGATACCTTGCTTACAATGTAAATGCAAACGAGGTTTTGTTCAAAAAGTTCAAAAATATTATTAAAAAATAGAACAAATTTCTCGAATCACTTGAAAATCTTATCAGGTCATCTACATATTGCAAAATATGCATACTAAATTTCATTTGTCTACCTCAAGTGATTTTAGCTTGATCTCTTACTTATAATGTTTATGTCACAAAATTCCAAGTTCCAAAAGTTTACAAATGAGTAAACGATGAAAAATTACTAAAAGGGCATGAAGGTTTAATCAGTTTTTTTCAGTATAACATATTCCATTTGTCAACCTCAAGTGATTTTTCATAACCTTCTTACAAGGTTTTTGTAAAAATGTCTGAGACAAAAAAGTATAAAATGTGTACAAATAATTCAAAAATAAGGTCAGTTACCAGAACAAATTCAAATCTTGTAACCCACTCAAGATATATAAATATCCAGTAAATTTTTTCATAGAAAGGGTTTTCATGGGGCCTAACAACTGTGAGGTTCCTGTTATTACTTGAAGTAAACAGTTTGTACTCCACCTATAATATGACCAAAGATGGTGCACTCCCCATATCTTTTTCTTCTTACTGGTAATTCATGTATGAATTACTTTTTATTGTCTAATTACCCACAGGTAATTCAAGATTTAGTAAGCTTAATGTTCTTTCATAAACCAAATGGTCTCCACAGGTGTTAACTGTTAACATGATCTTTACAAATAGGACTACTGTGGTATTAAGCTGATTTCAAGTGAAATTATGTGTGCTTTTTTTGGAAAATAACCATTAATTTCAAAAAGTACATGTACAAAATACCTCAATGTCAATGTATACAAATATTAAAAAAGAGTTATCTCTCTTTACAAACAGTATACATATTTTTTGTAGTGGGAGTATGGGTATTGTAAATGATAGTATGTTAAATGAACTTATTTGTTTGGATTAGTGGAAATAGGAAAAAAATTCTATCCAAGAAGAAAAAAATGTAACACCATGTATGAAAGTAGCATGGTCCTGTGTTTTGACTGTAGTTGTCAGTGAAATTGATTTAGAACATGTTATCGGAAACTGTAATGTATTTTTAGAACAGTATGGACTGGGGTGGGGGAGATTCTTTTATAATGTGCTCCTCTTTCCTAAAATAGGAGGAAATTTAGCATCATACAGTACATAAAATAACGACAGACATAGATCCTTATATTTCCCTCCTGAGACAGCATTGGATTGAATACTAGTCCACAAAAAAGTGGATTGAATTGGGGTACAGAATTGTTAAGATGTTCTAAATCCATCTCAAGTGCATCTCGCCTGCAAATGCTGAAGGTAATTCATCATGCTGTTTATAAAAGGAATAATGAGAATTGTTCTTCACTTAAGAACAATCAGAGTCATAATAAGCTTCATTTAATTTATATCTTCTGATTACAACACATTCAAGGAATTCAAATTCTAGAATGCAAGAATGGAGGTATTAATATAATTGACACAGTTTATCGTTGTGTGAAAATCAACAAAATGCAAGGAATAAACTTTCTAACTAAACTGGGTTGAATCTATATTTGAAAACCAAAAGGTATTAAAAGGAAATAATGGATGAGTGGGACTTACAATACCTAATGAGTGGGACTTACAATACCTAATAAAGGTGCTGCCCACTTGCACATGCTGGGTAAAAGTGATCATGGTATGCACATACAGAATGCCAGATAGCAGTACTTTTACTGAGTACAGTTGGGCATGCCTGGATTGAATACATGTATCCCAACACATAATCTCAAAGTACTGAGTGGTCATAGAAAGGTTTATTTTCAGTTTAGTGTGATGTCTACTCACAGACATGAAATAAAAGCTAATGTCATAGGAATGAAAATAACAGCTGAAAAGTGTGCTTTATTTAAATGCAGTTAGGCATGAATATGTTGAGCAAAGTTAACTGGAAAATATGGATTGAATTCACAGCCTATTTCAAGGTGGGTGGGGGTAATTGGTGGTAAAGTGCTACCCATTTGTGGACACTGATTAAATCTTTTAAATCTGCATCATAAATTAAAGAAAAATGAATATTATGTAAGTGCTTTCATTTGGGCAACAGGGCTGAGCAAATTTTATTTTCATCCACTAGTCCCAGACTAGCGACTTGGAAAATTTTACTGGCCCGACTTAAGAAAATGAATAGTCCAGGATGTAGGGCTATGGGATTTGCTCAGCCCTGAAGATGATTAAGAAGAACCTGCAAGTCTTCCCTCCCACATTTCAACAGAGCTGCCCTCTCATGAGGAAAGTGCCTGTAGTCAAATGCTCTAAAGCATCTCAAAGGTTCTGCTTATGTCTCTTTGGAGAAATAGCTATCGCACATTCAGTAGCAGTCTTACATTTTATCCCTCCACTTTCACAAAAATGTTCCTACTCCGAATCGCCCTTATTACCTTCCTTGCGAAAATAATTTAGTAAACTCATTGTATCCACAGAGTAACTATCAGCTTGCTTGACAACTACTTCTAAAGTGATCATAACATACATTTTCTCTTTTAAATACGAACAGTGACAGCTCATTACTTAGTGTAATTAATTCGCTTCAAACTCAATATCGCACGTGGATGATAATCATCTGTATAATCAATTAAAAATTCAAGAATCATTACTGTCATTTAATCAGTTCATTAAGGAAACCAACACTGATGTCGGTAAAGTACCTTTCATTAATTTAATTACACTGACTCGCTTGATTAAAATCATAGTGAGTCGCTCGTGAGGATCTGGCTTGAGTAAACACAATGCAACAAAGTCGCTTAAAACACTGCTAATTGATCATACTGGCTTTCTTTTGTTTTACATGTTTTGATTTGCCGATAAATTGGTGGCTTAGCCCAATATGCAGTCAACCGGTAACTGAACGTACTCATATTCGAAAATTATCACTGACCACATGTATGTGTTATACAGAATGTAAATGTATACATGAAGAGGGGTAGAATCAAGTATTCAGTACGCCCAGAGGGCATGATTGGCCAAATAAAGGTAGATATAGTGATTAAAGCACGAATATAAGGACTTCCCAACTTTTTTAAAAAGCACTTGTCCCGGACTAGCGACTTGGAAAATTTTACTTGCCCGACTTCAAAAATTAATAGTCCGGGACGTCGGGCTATGGGATTTGCTCAACCCTGGGCAAGACTGGATAGACACTCTGCAACAAAAACATAACAAATTCATAGTACAATATTGGGAAGGGGTATAAAAAGGCCAGAACTTGATTGCTTTCATATTTATTTTGGCTGCCAGGGTCTCTAGTCAGCATGCTTTGCTATACAACCTTGAATTTTCTTTTGCTTTAAAAAGTAAATAAATTAAAGAAGTATTCAACACAAATCAATTAGCTGTAACAGTGCTATTTACTCATTAAAGCGGTACTTTAAGTAGCTTCTGATTTCCGTTTCAGGAACGTGTTCGTTGTATGCAAGATCATTGCTCAACACAATGATGTTAGAATTGTCATATGCATACATACATGTAGTAAGAGATTTATAACTCTTCCAAAGTATGCTCCTCAAAACTAAAACTCTTACAGAAGTTATCGCTCCCATAAGGCTGTTCGGACCCTTTGAGTCATCTAAACCTTAGTCCATCCTTTTCACGCATTAGTACACGAGCAGAATGACTGGATTCTACCTTCCTTCTCTACTTACAGACTAAAATAAAATACAAAACGAGAGATAAAAATACATATTTGGTATGGTGGCTCAGTCGCGCTTCATTGTGACGTTTTCGGTCTATTGTGTCGTCTGCCGCATAGTACCTTGTAACGTCTTCAGCCACGTGCCCTATCTTGGCAGAGAATTCCTGAATTTGTTGTCCTCACTCATCTCATCTCTCCCGTAACCTGGCACGTCGTAGGGGTGCCACTGATGACTTTGCGACAATCTCTCTCCATTTTGCCCTGTTCTCCACTGCTCTTTGGGACTTTGCAAAGTCCATGCCTGTCCACTCTTTGATATTATCTTCCCATCTCTTTTTCTGTCTGCATTGTTTTCTCTTTCCTCTCACTGTGCCCTGTGAGATTGTCTTTGACAGACCAGATGAGCGTGAGACGTGACCATACCATCTTAGTTTGCGATTCTTTACAGTGGTGAGCAGGTCTTCATAGGCTCCAATTGCACCTTGGATTCTGATGCGCACCTCCTCATTTGAGATGTGGTCTAAGTATGAGATTTTCAGGATCCTTCGATAACATCTCATCTGTAGGGCATGGATTCTTCTCTCTAGTTCTGCAGTCAGGGTCCATGTTTCACATGCATACAGGAATTTGGACATGACAAGGGATCGCATAAGCTTGATCTTGGACCCAATCGTGATGTTGCTGTCCTTCCAAATAGGCTTCAGCCTAGCTAGTGCAGTTGTTGTCTGTGCAATCCTGGAAAGAACCTCAGGTTTTGAACCTTCATCAGAGGCGATAGCACCTAGGTATTTGAAGCTTGTCACTGTGCCCAGCTTCTGTCCATTCACTCTTATTTACTTTTGGATACCACTCGGGTTGTTTGTCATTAGCATGGTTTTATCAGCGCTGATCTCCATCCCATACCTCAGTGATGCTTGGTTGAGACGGTTTACTAAGGTTTCCAGTTCTTGTTCATCTCCTGCTAAGCCATTGATATCATCTGTGAAGCGCAGGTTGGTGATTGTTCCGCCTCCAACACTGACACTGCTCTCATGGTCTTCCAAGGCATCGAACATGATCATTTCCAGGTAGATGTTGAAGAGAGTGGTGAGAGAAGGCATCCCTGTCTGACTCCAACTGTGGTTCTAAACCAATCTCCTATGTTGCCATTTACGAGAACTGCACTGGTGGCCTTGTCATACAGGTTTTCGATTGTGCTGATTAGTTTTGCGTTTATGTTGTATTTCCGCTTGGTGGCCCACAAGGCTGCATGCCATACCTTGTCGAAAGCTTTCTTGAAGTCAACGAAGACATGATAGAGGTCCTGTTGATGCTGCAGATACTTTTCACAGAGGATTCTAAGATTGAAGATCTGTTTGATGGTGCTACGTCCTGCTCTGAAACTTGCCTGCCTGTTCTTCAGCGATGATATGCTCTGCTTGAGGTTTCAGTCTTTTGAGGATGATCTTAAGCATAACCTTGCTTGGGTGACTGATGAGACTGATTGTTCAGTAGTTCTGTCACAGCTGCAGATTTCCTTTCTTAGGAAGGGTGATGATTAGAGACTGGGTCCCCATGGGGTAGGCCATTCTCCTGTTTGCCAGATTTTGTTGCAGATTGTTGTGAGGACATCTATCATGGAGGTTCCTCCTGCTTGAACAAGTTCTGCTGGTATATTGTCTACACCAGCTGGCTTCCCTTTCTTTAGTGCCTTTACTGTAGTCTCTTCTTCTTCCCTGAGGATCGGGTGGTCAACCTCTCTTGTGGTCAGTGGGACGTTTAATATAAGCTTGGTCTCCAGAAGTCACCTGGTTGTAAAGCTCTGAACTGTATTCCGTCCATCTGTTAAGAATCTCTTGATCTTCTGTGAGACTCTTACCAGCCTTGTCCTGGATTGTGGAAAATCTCCCCTGTGTATCTGTTTTCAGATCTTTCACCAACTGGTATGCCTTTTTACTGTTATTCTGGTTCAGGATTTTCTCGACTTTCTTACATTGGTCCTCTAACCAGCTTTCCTTTGCTCTCTTTAAGCTCCTCTTAATCCTCTTGTTAATCTCCCTGTATTTTTCTGCTCCTTCAAGGTCTCCTCACTTCCTTTTCAGTTTTCTCCTCACATCACAGAGGTCGAGGATATCTGCTGTGACCCAGGGCTTTTTTATCCCACCATGCTTGCCAAGGATTTCATTGGCTGTGCCAATTATTGCCGTGTTGAAGGTGGTGATCAAGGAGTCTAGGTTTATTTCTTCGGCACCCAGAATTGTGAGTGGTGCAAATTCGCCTCCTATTGATGCTTCAAATGCTTGTTCCACGTTTGGATCTTTAAGTTTTTCAAGTTCAAACCTGGTCCTAAACTGTCTTGGCTTCTTGGTCTTCCTCAGACGAAGTTTGATAGTCATCATCAGCAAGTCATGGTCGCTTCCTATGTCTGCTCCTGGGAAGCTACGTGTTCTGGCAATGTTAACACTCGACCGGAAGCGCTTCCTCACAAAGATGTAGTTAATTTGGTTGTGATGTTTTCCGTCTGGACTGTGCCAAGTCCATCTTCTAGATAATTTGTGGGGGCGAAGGGTGTTCGTTAGCACTAGGTTATTGTAGGTGGCGAAGTCCAGGAGCTTGAGTCCTCTCTCATTGGTCTGTTCATTACAGTATGGACCGCAGACTTCTCACCAGTCTGCTTGTGTGTCTACTCCTATCCTGGCATTCCAGTCTCCTTGAATAACTAGAATAACCTTCTTGGGTGTCTGGTCAATAAGAATTTGAAGCTGGTCGTAGAACGCATCCATTTCCTCATCATCATGGTTTGATGTTGGATCATAAACCTCTATGATGGTAATGAAGGGAGATGGTAATCAGCCTGTTAGACACTGGTCGACAACCCATGACTGCACATAACAATGTCCATATGTACCATAAATCCGACTCCATGCTCATGCTTGTCCTCGTGTCCACTGAAGTAGATCCTGTGTCCTTCATCTGTTGATCTCTCTCCGAAATTCTTCCAGTGCATCTCGCCGAGTCCAAGGATGTGCCATTGGTATCTTCCCAACTCGTGGGATAGCTCCTCGAGTTTCCCTGCTGGTCTTAATGTCCTGACATTCCACGTTCCAATGGTAATGTTATCTCTTGACCGTATTTCGATGGTAGTTGCACCAGTAGAATACTTATCACCTCCGTCCTGGCGTCCAGCGGATGGCGCGGTCATTGGTAACCCGGGCTGCGACCGATCCGGTATGAGAACTCTATCTGTTGTCATCCCAGGCGTATCATGGGCAATTGCAACCTGGTGGAGCCCATCCCTCTCCAGGCTGTAGACCACAGCCGATATCCATGTTACTGTATGGCTCGCCCTGGTCTCGAACATGTGGCCGTTAAGTTCGTCTTGGAACCCTTCCGCCCTGGCCGTTGACTTCAACTTGGAAGACTTCCGCCCTGTGATGTCATGTTGCTACCACCCTATTTCTCCCATAGGTAGGAAGACTCGTGGAGGCGGGAGCGTCTTATTTTCCCTTGCAAGTTTTATCTTGCCCACTGCCCCATTTTGACCTACGTATTATGTAAAATCTTCACATTCTGTTCTAAAGCCATTGTAGAGGAAAGGGCACAGAAAATGCAATATAAATGGTGTGTGTCGCAGTTATCAAAGCGTACGGATTTCACCAGGTAGCATTTTACCACTAAATTTACAGCGTTATGGCAAGTGGCATTATCCTTCCAAATGGTAGTAACCCACTGTGAGGAGTATGTTCCTGAAGATGTAAGAGGTGCCCCGAAAATGGGTAGAGGGATGTAATGATATATATATATATATATATATATATATATATATATATATATATATATATATATATATATATATAAACAGTCTTAAAGCGGGTAAACTACTATATATCTATTTCATGCTGCCATCAGCCCAACAACGTTTCTAACGCGCAGAGAACCAATCTGAAGTGAAAGAGTAGTATCATGTACACATTCGAAAAGACAATATTTCTAATATGACTCATTTTATCTATTACATTCATTTAATGTTTTTTCTTTTCTTTTCTTTTCTTTTCTTTTCTTTTTTCGAAGTAAATACTGCATCTCCTTTAAAAAATACTCAAGTATTTATTTTTTCGAAGTTCTTGTTGGGTAGCTAACAACTATGACGTACGTCTGTGTACTATTTTTGTCTTCTTATCGACCAGTCATATTTGATATTTCAATCACATGACCCGAGGGATAATACAACTACACATAGTTGATTATTTACCCTACCTTGCTTCCCTGACACCAGTTGGGGTTTTAGACTCTTGTAAACTGTATCATGGGTTGAGGCACATTCAAATTCCTTATTCTCGCTGGGGAAGGATAAATTAACTGAAATACAAGCAAACACATCATATAATTGTCTGTGTTCTATCGATTACAAGATAAATATGCTCTTCAGAACTACAGGACAATAAGATATATGCAAATTTTGTAAGTGGAAGCGTGAAAAACGGTCCTTTCACTGTGTGTTTGAGCTTGACAATAGGTCCTGACGAAAATGAATTTTAGACCAGTGAATCAGCAGTTTCAACATGAAACCATCAACACTCGGTCAACATTTTCATATCTGCCTGGTAAGTTATATTCAATTTATTTATTTATTTTGTTACATGGTTCGAAATAAAGTCACACGACTACAACTGGCTGACTAGAATTGAATTGTATGACTTGATCTGCAATATACATAGGACAATAAGACTAGTTTTCATCACAGAAAACATTACATCTTCATTCTAACATGGCTGAATGGCAAATACATATTTTTTAAACAGAAAGATATGTAATGAATAATTAAAAAAGAAAGTTCAGTGAGAATTACAACATTGCATGTTAAGCAATGAAATTACAGGTTGAGACAATGTTCTAAATACATACGTGTTCTCTTTGGCAAGTGTTCAGTATCTGATTGATATTCATAAGACAATCATTTGAGATGGAAGTCTAGAAATATTACAAAAACCACATATTCTTGGAATATAATAAGATAAAATTTACAATAAAAGTAATGAATTAAACATTATTTGTGGCTAGGAAAAATATAATAACAACTTGCCTGCAATATAGATATAAAAACAATACTAGTTTTCATCATAGCAAAAAGTGACATCTTCGTTCTAAAATGGCAAATGCGCAAAACGAACATTTTCCCGCGCGCACATGTACATGCAGGGGTCAAAGTTCAGGGACTTGGCACTTGTCATTTACTGGGTGGTTCATACCAACCCATTGGAATAAAATACAATATCTTCTTATAGTGGTGTTCTAACCTGAAAAACTAATATTTGAGTCGATTATACATATATCAATTAATACAAATTATCAAGTTAAAACCGTATTAAATAATTAGTTTTATGAACGATTTGTATGTCTTTGACTGTATGGGTTCATTAGGGGTGAAATTAAAAGTCAAAACATTATTCTGTGACCGTTTATTTATTTATTTATTATAACTGTATCGGGCTTCTTTGCTGATAGTTTGTAATAAGTCAGGTCTGACTTTCTGTTGGTCGTAAGTTGGTCCGTCTGTCCCTCGCGTATATCTGTAGCATTTCGCTCTTTTGCCAACATTCTACAATTCTTTGAATCTTAATTCATAAATGTTTGGGCCTATATATGCATGATATTATCTGGAAATACTATATTAGTTTCTCTGAGCATTCATGGCGATTCAGTAAGATTCGGAACAAATCTGCATATCATAAGTAAATTAGAAAATTAAGGGACAATCATATGTACGTATCTGTATAAAACATGTTCTATTTTTGTGTTTTGTACTGTCTATTTTATTTATTTATCTTAAAAGATAGATAAGTAGACGTGTTTGTTTACTAATACGATATGTTTGGAAATCGTATAAGCCACGTAGACTACTAGAATAACTTGGCATAGTAACACTTATATTCAGTAGTTTATACAGGAAATATCATGAAAACTACTATAATAAGTCGGCATTGCAAAATTCTGTAACAAGATTCAAGACGACAGAAGTGGGACATTAAAAATACAACATAGATATACATATTCCAAAGTTGTTGTCTCTTAACCAGGTTGCCATCCTCATAATAATCATTACACAATTTATTAATAATGGTTAGTTGATTGGATTGCCTAAAAATCCTAGGTCCATTGAGAAGCTTACAGACATACTTATCGATGTATGGAACAAATTCATACATATATGAAGTATAAACTTTTTGGGATATAGAAATTAAGAAAGACGATTTCATTTTATTATTTTTGAGAAAACTTAGAGATAATGAAAAGACAGATGTTGAATTAGTAAACATAACCGATCATTCAACGATTCGTGTCTTAAATAACGGATACATACGAGAAATAATACAAGCACGTTTACCATTGAAACGGCAATGAACATAACAATTCTGAGTTTTAATGGGAACAAAATGATTTAAATATAAATTCTATAAATTTACTCAATCTAATCTGTACATTAACATTGATGTTATTTAGCAACACACTAAATGTATATGTATTAACTTTTTTTAATAGATATTTCTTATATATTGTTTTCTTATTTCAGCAAAATATTGACATTGAAAAAGATAGTGAAATTCATCACCGATATATTGTGAGGCCCTTTCTGTCATTATCAAAATTTAGCCACCTTCCGGTTTCACTGAAACCTACGATTCACTGTTCGGAACTTCGATTAAATTATTCTTATTTGGCATATGTGTTAAAAGTGGTTCAAAACTAAAAGATTTGTTTAAAATCCGATAAGTTCTACTTTTCGAGAAATTACAACGCCAGAAAACCAAGTGCGTTTATATTTATCTTTGAGGCGATCAACAAGGGGTAATTACTGCGATTACCATAAATTATTCAGTCCTGAATCACACAAAATCAGTCGGATAAAGGAAAGTCTTTTAAAATTGCATATACCAGCAACAGCATAGTTTAACACAATATCATACAATATTGCACTGATTTTTCCAGTAAGAAGTCTAACCCAAAATATAACGGCTCTAATTGTGATAAAACGTGGTAGGAAAACTACGAGTCTCTCCACACACCATATATTGTGGGGTACTTTTTTTTTAAAAATAAAACTTGTCCTACGAAATCAGTGGTGATCAATGATGTGGTTATGTATGTATATACTTTGCAGTACAAAACAATATTCCAACGATTCTGAAATTGTTTTACCTAAATTGACAGATATAATCAACAAAAACCTTTCTTGCACACAGAATCATGCCATAATATTTTAAGTTATATAGATAGATATATGATTCGTGTAATCTCGATGCTACGGCCACACAAAGAATTTAATAATCTACCAAAAAAAGATTTATATCAATCGTATTTAGGCCGCAAACCTGAATAATTTGTCAATTATGTCTATCAAAAGATTCCTGGGAGACCCAGTCCATAGTACGTGTTCAAATTATCACTGCCACTCTATAAAATAATTTCAAAGGTAATTCGATACTTTTGTAAGGTTATTTGTACGACTACAGTAATTGATTCGGTTTGGTTAGCTTTAGCGTTGGTTTGAGTTAATTTCACACGCAAAGGCAAATATCTCTATGAATAAATCCCGGCCTCCTCGAAGGTCGGGACAAAATATTGATTATTATCTGTGAAGGAAAATATGTTAATTGATGAGTATATCTTGTAAACCTTTTGTAAGTAAAATATCTCAAACTGTGTCCTCGTCCTCGCAATCTTATAATATATATCAACCCTTTGAAGGGTAAAAATAAAAAAATAAAAAATACACTGATTTGTTAGTCCACCCTTCAAAGGTTTATGTATCTATTCTCTGGGTGAATTTGCATAGTCATTTATGCTACACGAATATCTCAGCAGTTTTTAGTAAAGTTGAATCGTCCTTTCTTTCTTTCACTTGCAATTAAAT
The DNA here is from genome assembly GCA_029931535.1 of Margaritifera margaritifera. Lineage (NCBI taxonomy): Eukaryota > Metazoa > Mollusca > Bivalvia > Unionida > Margaritiferidae > Margaritifera > Margaritifera margaritifera. Next base: position 4,513,142 of record JAQPZY010001615.1, read on the forward strand.
ATGTATGTTTACTTAACTGTGAGCATGTAAAACCCGACAGATACTTATTTCCAAAGTTATACAGATCAGTCAAAGGCTTCCATATAAAAAGCTGTCAGCTGTAAGCCTGACGTGCTGATCTGAGTAAAGATTGAGTTTCGAATCCGTTCGATTAAACGGCACTGTTTTGGTTACTGTATAGTGTACACGCTTGAACATTTGTATAAACGTTGCAGAATAAGTATTTTTATTATCTAGCAGACACACACACACACACAAACACACACACTTTCTCCATACATCGATGAGTACCAGGTAAGTAGTAATCTCCGTAAGCTTCTCACTGGACCTATGATTATTAGTCAATCAAATCAATTAATCATTATTATTAAATTTTGTCATGATTATTTTGAGGACACCAATACTGTCGTTATTATAAATTCTCTATCCCTCTGGGGTTTTTTTTTTTTTTTTTTTTAATGCCTGAAAATTGTTAACAAGCACAGACTTTCTGTATTCATATGTGGAGGTGTCTGGGTACAATACTAATGGAGAAATATGTTTAGATTAGCAGGACTGTGTAATCTATTTGACAAGGTAATGATAGAAGAACTTTACGCAGCCTGCTCAGTTTGAGTCGACTGAACTATCTTTGTCATATGACTATTACGTGCATATAACTTCAATAGATAGATAGATAGATAAAAGTCAAACATTTGTCATCAAGATGATTAGTCTAAAAAAAAATATTTCATTACAGCAATATGTGTCTTTCATCATCGCAATCGCAAGACTTGATACAATATGTGCAAGCAAGCAAATCATACACTGATGTATACATTCAATCTACTTTGAGACGCATATGCCTGCTTCCATCAATAATTTGATGACTTTAATTTACAGATCATGCATTATGCTTGCATCCATATTTCTATTATGAAGAAAGTCTCATTAAGACAATACACAAAATATAAATACAGCAAACACCAATCTGTCTACAAGTACAGTGCTATAAATCAGGTATTGTTACACTTTCTTTGCCTTTCAAATTGTAATAGGTTTTTAGTGATACCCAAAACGTACAGAATGTTCTACGGGACCAGCCTATATACCGTAACTGTATTTGCCATTCCATCTCGTATAGTCTTTCTTTTAAAGTAAGTTTTACATAGAATTCGACCTTGGGATCAGAAAACTGTTTAACAAGTTCTTCGCGTTCCTTGTACAATAGTAATCAGCCATACAACACACCTTTACAAGGTACTTTGAATTGCCAAATGTATAATTTAAGTTACCTGGAAAGTGGGCTGTGAGAGTAATGTAACATTAAAGTGTGTCTTTGTCATTATTAGAGTCAAAACAGTGCAATAGGATAAACTGTTTGTAAGTATGTATTAGTAAATTATCCCAGTCCACTAACTCTATAGATACATGTATTATCATCGATCAGTTTGACCCCTGTACTTCACTTTTAAAGTTATATCGTTAGCGTGCATGATGTTCCTCTCCAAAACAAACAGTTTTATAATACAGGCCGAGAAAAGCTACAGTTTTCTGTATCTTTTCCTGACATGACAGTGAATTACATTCGCATAATTAAATTTTGCAAGCTTTGATATATTTTTAAAAAACTTTTTTCAATTTTAAAAATTATCCGCAAATGTGTTCCAGATATTCTTGCACAATGTTGGTGTTACTTTGAGTTTCAGCTCTTGTCAATTACACTACAATGGGTAAATCATATTTTGGGCCTTGGTTTTAAAAAAAGTGCAAATCGACCAACTGTATAAAACACACTGACAATGAGACTATTTAGAACATGCACTACTACCACTTTCTTAAACTCAAGGGTTAATGCGCTCTTTATATTCATTGCCGATACACTGATATGCATGCAAAAAGGGCGCTTTACATTTATCATGCTTGAGAGCGATATACACTTTAGCCTATTATTCATCACCAAGACCAATCTGAAACCGTGTGGAAAGAATATAAAATTCCCCAACACCATGCCACCCCAACTGTCTCGAGCAGGAAAAGCCTTCTATTAAAAAAGCTGTATTATTGGGTAATTTTGTACGCCAAAATAATCGCATTATGCCAATGTTTGCCTCTAAAGTCTGTGTGTAAAATAAGAATGTGTGTCAAGCATTCTGTAGAAAAAGAAGCTACCATGAGTAATATTTATAAAGTAGTAGTAATAGGGTAGCTATAATAATTTTACAGAATTTGTCTCAATGGAAAGTTGTTGTATTATGTGTATTTTCGGCAAAATAATATTTCTAAATCATTATTTCATTAAATTTTATCAATAAATAACACTTAACATCTATTAACTGGGTTAGCTGGACGACAGCTTTGCTTTTAAAACCATTATCATCTATACCGATAATAAAGAATATATTTGGCAGCTGATGAAAAACTACACTATAAGAGTTCTTCTTTTTTTCTGCTGTTTTTGCAATGTTAGGAACAAAATATGCACTCATTTTCACCTGTTCTGTTTACCTAGTAAACCTTTAGAATAGCAAAGCTCTATACAGATTTAGGTCGATGATGTACAGAGCAGAGTGTTATGTGGTGTCCGAAACACCGCCAGAATCATATTAATGACAAAGTATTTGGTAAATTATTGCATTGGGTTTGAGTATTTGGTTTGTCTCGAGTATTTTTTTTTTTACCAGTTTGTTTTCAAGGATTCAGAGAGAGAGAGAGAGAGAGAGAGAGAGAGAGAGAGAGAGAGAGAGAGAGAGAGAGAGAGAGAGAGAGAGAGATGTACTATTTCAATTACAATCTCTCACTTTTGCGTTTCTATTTTTGTTTTCATCATTTTATTACTGAGTTAGTTTTTGGTGTTGTTGTTAAGTTCAGGGTGTCATAAACATTACATTCGGAAAAGTAGATCCTCACAATTACCGACCAATACACTCCTAGTCACACGAACTAAACAAAATAGACACTTTTGCATTTACTACAGCTGCTATCAGCAACCACATTCGCCCATTAGTTCTCATTATTATGATGACACATTTGGTGGTTGCAGACTCAAATTATATTAGCCCCTCTCTTCCCCTCGTCATGTAGAAAGAATCTTACCATTAAAAAACAGCCTCATTATTAAAATGTGAACGGTGAAAATGCACACGATGCCATTATTTCCCCACCAGAGCCCCTCTGTAACATTCCAATGTCTGCCCTGTGTTATAAAGAGAAGGTCTACACATAGCATTATGAAATAGTGGATAGCGAAGGTATGCGAGTTTTATAGATTGTTAGGGTGTGAATGGATATCAGAGTTATTATACGCATTTTTAGACTGGTTTCCATTTCCCCCCCCCCCCCCACTAGACTGGTTCCCTCCCCCCCCCCCCACCACACACACCCAATTAGTACCGTGAGTCCTGAATGAATATAAGAGTTATTATGCGCACATTCAGACACTTAATATTTTTAATAAGGCGACTTAGAATCAGTACCAATTAAATTGTCTCCATAAATATTCTTACTCGTCTCTTTACCGGTTTTAGAGGGATGACCATCAAATTCTTCCTGTTGTGTGTGTGTGTTTTTGGGGGTTGACCAATATCAATGTAGATGTAGATGTTGATCTGTAGAAAGTACACAACACTTCTTTTTTTCTTGCGTTAATTACCAAGAACAACGCATCGAACTGTTTCAATCCCTCACACCATATGGTAACTTAACCTTAAATACCTTCTTGTATGGTGATACAACGCTTCCGTATGATGCAAACATTGGTATTTTCGATCCCGTTCATAAATGTATTGAAAAGTCAAAAAGATTTACTCTAGCGCACATGTTACTATCACACATGCATTTCCACGGGTCATGAACAACTGCAAAGAGCAATTTCCCCAATTTTTCCAAATGATCCGCCTTCGCCTCCGCAGCGACTCGCTCTAGAAGGAAGCACTGTTAGCTTTTAATCTTGCATTTTTGTTCCTTTTTATTTATTTATTTATTTTTGTCCCTTCTCCTTTCTTTTCTCCCTCTTTGCTCAACTTTCTACACAATGTTTGACACATTTTAATTGACAATTTCTCCTTTTAACTTCTTTCTTTTCTTTATCCTCATCTTTCACCTACTCCCTCGTTGTTCATCCTCCTGCTTTATATACCTTGGCTAAATGCTAATGTTTAGCCAAGAGACTCTTCACTTTGACTATTAAATAATTTAGTTTTTTTTGTCATTAAAACTTAATATCATCATATATATTCATACATATTTACAATTTTTGTATTGTAAAAGGAAAAGAACATTATAAGCCATTGGCTTTCGTTCTAATCACGTACCTTCTATATTGTACCTCTTGTAATCTCTAACTACAAATTTATGAAATAAAATATGTTTAAACTAATATATGTACGCTGGAAGAAAGGTATATCGATGATAGCTATTGTATAACTGTTTTATAGCTTACATTTTGTACATAATGTTAATAATTATAGATAACTTAATTTGTACGTGCTATATTTATTGGTTTAGAAAACAAGTCAACATAAAAATAATAAATGTCAAAGATCAAAGATTGTATTCATTACGTTTTGCGAATGCCGCAAAGACGCACTTGGTGTCATAAACAAAACACGTACAGAAACAGTAGTAGCACGCAAAATAACTGATTCCGACGTCTTTGCAAATCCTACTTATTTATGGTTGAAATATAGTTTTAGGAGAGATAGATAGAGGGAGCTACTTATTCCAGTTAATACTGTATATGTTGGTTGTACCGTTTTGTTTTTGTTTTTGTTGCATTCAAGAGTCGTTACTACGAATATGCTTTATACTTTCAAAAAAAGAAACTCAAGTCTTGTAGATACCCCCCCCCCCCCAATTCCTAATCATACGAAATACGTACAAGACGTCATCACATTTATCATACCTGGATTAGGTAACCGCATTGGGCATTATATTCCATTAGGGTCAGTGCCAAACACTTCTGATTTTGTTAATGACATAATGATAACCCTCGCCATCTTGTAAAAAAGTGTGCTGTGATTCAAAGCTGTATCTATTTGCCAATTTTTCACGCTGAACATTTTCATTATTAGATAATCTTTTCCCTGTCCTCTCTGGAATATTCAAATGTCTGTCCTGTTGACCATTTTTGGATGCCAATTTTACGGACATTAGAACATCTTTTGACGATTTTAATTACATACTTAGCGTATCAAATAATATAGACGTGACTTTTGAAATGTGTCTTTGTAGCTCCACCAGCATGACATGAAGGCTTGATATGAATAGTTATTAGGACCTTGTCCATCAGATACACTGTTATAGCGGGATGCTGAGTAAGAATTATGACCTTGTCAAAAAATTGATATCTTTGGTGCGGCGGGATGTTGAGTGATAATTAGAACCTAGTCTATCAGGTACATTAGTATGGCAGGATGTTGAGTAATGATTAGGGCCTCGTCCATTAGATACATTAGTGTGACGGGATTCGGAGTGATAATTAGTACCTTGTCCATTAGATACATTAGTAAGGTGGGATGCTGAGTTATAATTAGTACCTTGTCAATTAGATACATTAGTTTGGCGGGATGCTGAATACTACTTAGGACCTGGTCCATTAGATACGTTAGTATGGCGGGATGCTGAGTGATAATTAGGACCTTGTCCGTCAGATACACTGTTATAGCGGGATGCTGAGTAATAATTAGGACCGGGTCCATTAGATACATTAGTATGACGGGATTCAGAGTGATAATTAGGACCTTGTCCATTAGATAAATTGGTACGGGCGGGATGCTGAGTGATAATTAGGACCTGGTCCATTCGATACATTAGATTGACGGGATGCTGAGTAATGATTAGGACCTGGTCCATTAGACACATTGGTACGGCAGGATGCTGAGTAATGATTAGGACCTGGTTCATTAGATATATTAGAATGTAGGGATGCTGAGTGATAATTAGGACCTTGTCCATTAGATACATTGGTATGACGGGATGCTGAATAATAATTAGGACCTGGTTCATTAGATACATTAGTATGTCGGGATGCTGAGTAATAATTAGGATCTTGTCCATTAGATACATTAGTATGTCGGGATGCTGAGTAATAATTAGTACCTTGTCCATTAGATATATTGGTACGGCAGGATGCTGAGTAATAATTAGGACCTGATCCATTAGATACATTAGTATGTCGGGATGCTGAGTAATGATTAGGACTCAGTACATTAGATACATTAGTATGCTGGCATGTTGAGCAATAATTAGGACCTGGTCCATTAGATACATTAGTATGGCGGGAAGTGAGTAATAATTAGGACCTAATCAATTAGATATATTAGTATGGCGGATGCTGAGTGATAATTAGGATCCGGTCCATTAGAAATATTGGTATGGTGGGATGCTGAATGATAATTGTGCCATACTCTGCACTCATGATACATGCTCTGCACTGCTCATTTATCATTAGCAATGTTAGATTGTCAATTTGACAAGGACAGAACCAGATACTCCATTGCATTTAAGAGAGATAACTCTGCTGGAACTAAACAGGGCCTTGTTCATTAGATACATTGGTATGGCGGTATGCTGAGTGATAATTAGGACGTGATCCATTAGATACATTGGTATGGCGGGATGCTGAGTGATAATTAGGACGTGATCCATTAGATACATGGGTATGGCGGAATGCTAAGTGATAATTAGGACCTGGTCCATGAGATACATTGGTATTGCGGGATGCTGAGTGATAATTATGCCATATTGCACTCATGATACATGCTCTGCAATACTCATTTATCATTAGGACTGGGTCCGTTAGGAATATAACACAGTAATATGAAATGAAGAGATCATTCTGGTTAACCTCTGCATTCCTGTTTATCCGTTTGCACGTAAACAAGGAACATATACAAATGAATCCTAATAAAAATGACAACAACAAAAGAAAAATAACGTCACTGTTTAACCTTACCTAATGGTTTATATATTGTATACACGCTTAGCCTTAAAAGTAAAAAAAGAGTGCAATAATCACTTACAGATATATCCTCTTTAACAAATACAATATCAAAGAATCCCAGCATATCGACATCTGCTGACAAAGTCTTCAGAATAGAACATTTGTAGAAATTACTTTCAAATTAAGGATACAAGTGTAAATATGAATCTATAAATAAAAAACAAAACTCCATTTACGTTGAGACCAACAAAAGCTGTTCCGTGTAAAAAAAAAACGGATCGGTTGCACATATGTCTAGATTTACATATATGTATTCATTTCTTTCCATCAGCACACATATATGTATGTGTTAGTTTCAAGCAAAGTATAAAACTACATATTCTTGAACATGAAACTATTTTTGTCGAGGGACGTGTGAGAAAACAACGCTGATAAAGAGCATGATGATCATGATGATGAGAACATTTCTTCCTTATCAAATTGTCCCTTGTTTTCTTGTGTAATAATAGTAGTAATAATAATACAAATAATAATAACAAGAAGATGAAGAAAACGATTTCAATTTTGTCCGAAGTTATTAATTCAATTTAACTTTTTTAATATTCTGTTGCATCTGTGACAATAAATTATAAATATGGAAGATATGTCGAGTTCAAATGCTAATTATTACTCAGTAATATTTGACAACAGCATTGTCTTTGCGCGACTTAGCAACTGATTTACTCCTAAACGAAAGCTCGTTTTGGGACAGCAAATCTTAATGTATATCTATGACACATTTAGAACTGGTGATTGTTTTTATAATAAAGAGTAATTGCTTTTACATGCACCTGAGATAATATAAATATATACTCTATCAACCTCCATGAAATGTAATACATTTCAGTGCAACGATGATTATTAATACGTGGTTGTCCATTATACTGAATACATTTAACTACATTTCATGACGTCAGTAAGTAACTTCATGGCATCATGTAAGTCGAGGTGTAATACCTGAGGTATTTATATGTAAATAAAATACAATTTACCACACTACTTATCCGTTCGTCCAACAACAGAATTATTGTTACGTGATAATTGGAAACATAGATTTACGATCATTTCAAACGAAATATATGAAACTTGTTGAATAACTTTAATTTACTATTCGTTAAAACTTGGTTAAAAACTTAATTTTAGATGAACACTCATTTAATACTCCATTTATATGAATCATATTAAAATGAATATGAAGATGATCTGTCTCGCCATTATCCTTGAGTAAACAGTTCATACGTTCATCATTGTCCAGAATTCGAATACTGTTATTGTTGTTCACCACCCTGTGTAAGATATGTAAGATATTGTGCCAAGAATTAGTACATGTGAAAGAAGCGTATAGTATTGTGATTTGACATCCTTACCAGTAATGACAATATGGACTGTATCAGTTACTAAGGGCAGTATACATAATCGGTGCATGACTGCGTAGTTGCTCCTCTTATTTATGAGCCTACATTAATACTTAGTACAGGGAGTCACATGAATATCTTAATCTTTAATTACTCCATAAAATATTGTATTCTAACAGAGTTTGTATTTCTATGCAGGATACCAGCTGCATTCGGAGACCATTTACAAATAGGCATTCGATTAGCAGGGCCCGAATAACTTACAATCCTTGTAGAGCAAATTATTGAAACTTGTGAACAAGTTTTATAAAGATTGCTTGAAATGAGTACAGACAATTATATTTAATACATGACGAAAAAGGAAATTCGTATTAAAACAAGACTCAAAATAAGCAGTGAAACGACTTTAAACTTCTTCCGGTGAATTCAGAATTACTCTATAGCCTTACCTAACGTCCGAACCATAGTTGAGATGTTATTATATGCGTGAAATGTAAATAAAAATTACGTGACCAGTTCATATTAGCTATAGGAAATTATCAGTGGAATATATATATATATATATATATATATATATATATATATATATATATATATATATATATATATATATAATCATGAAGAGGGATATATATATATATATATATATATATATATATATATATATATATATATATATATATATATATATAATCATGAAGAGGGCTATAAGCACGCGTGTTGGGTATATAAAAAGGAAGTAACTGTAGACAAATCTTTTTTTTTAGGGGTTTTTGCTTTTTGTTTTTGTTTTTTCTTTAAATGTGCCCATTCTCAGGAATGAAACACTTTGCATTTTTATACTATGTTCTTCTCTTGTAACTAAATCTCTAGACTTGAATCTTTCGTTACAAAAAACGGTGGGGGGTTGGTGGGTAGAGGAGGGTTGGTCGAATAAATTGTACAATTATTTGCATAAGAAATAATTAAATTAAAATATACAGAAGGGTTCTTTGCATTACTTACATTTACGATTTCTAAACTTCTTTGCTTTCACAAACTCCACAGTTGACCCTCCATTTAAAATTTCGCGATAAATAATGCACCTATTCATTTAATGAATATAAATTGCGATAAATGGAACACAAACTAATCTGTAGTAAACTCATTACTTTACAATCATGAACCTATGGTACTTTCCTCTTCCTGAAAAAAAAAAAACATGCAAAGAGCAACACACACAGCGAGTAAAGATGATTAGACATGAACGAAATTTTTGTAAAATAATATCAATCATTTTAGAGAGGTTTCTTAAAACGCCAACTTTCTCAGAACTCAATGATTCTTTAAAATTTGTTACATCTGATCTGATATAGAAGTGTTTGGGTAGCAGTTGCTTTCTTTGTTCTCGGAAATAGTTGCATTCAAGGAGATAATGCAATTCATCACCAAAGCAGTTTTGCACACAAAGTTTGCACAATCTTTCATGCCTAGGGAAATTTTCCCATCTTCCCTTCTCTGTCGAAATTTTACTATATTTGCCTTATACTGTTTTTTTTTAAATAAGTGTTTTAATAAATAATGTTCTAATTTTAAATCCGTTTTAAAAATTCTGTATGTATCGGCTTTTGTCGAGTTAGTATGATTCCCATGTTGTTATAAACTCATCAAGAAATCTTTCTTTAAAGATTTTATCTAATCAGGATTTATTGGGAATAGTTTGTTTAACCCAAATAAATTGAACCCCAGTTTCCGATAAGATGCTATGAATGCTTTCTATCCATTAACTTCTGCCTCGACCATTATTATAATCCTGCAATAGCCTCAGATACATGATATAAGATAGTTTGGTTTGTTTAATATTAATGAAATTTACCCAATAGTCAACCATTCTTCTTTTTATTTATAAATGTAGAGGGGTTCTACCAAGTTCACCTTAAAGCATATACGTGGGATGGATATCTTTAAACTTTTAGCACAGATTTTAGAAAGTCTAAATGAACCCGTTCCATCATATCTAATTTTTCCAAACCCGATGTCTCAGCTGCGTATGTACGAATTGGAACTATTGTCATATCAAAAAAGTTGAAGCTGACAGCCATTTGGCAAATTAAGATTTAATATTCTTTTCTTAAGAAGGTACATAGCTTTACTGGCTTGAATAATTAGATTCTTAATTCCCAAGAAATATCTGCCATTCTTCGCAAGGATCAATCATATATAGCAGAGTGGTATGTGATGTCCCAAACATAGGCGGAATGATATTAGTAACCGTATGCTAGGTAAATGATTGATATGGATTTTGCCCATAGTGCTTGTGCTTTCTGTCAAATATCTTTCTAAAGGTATCAGAGACAGACAGACAGATCCCATATACGACTTTATATATTGTAATAAACCTAGGGTATGTGATATTTGTATTTACGTCTCCGTTTATAGTTTTTTAAGATTTTAGTGATTATTTGTTGATTATGGGGAGTCGGTGTTGTGAAGATATTCCTTAAACCGAGTAATTAGCCAGTTTTTAGGGTCAGACGTCATAATGTATAATATTCATGAGACTTTATGGTAGCATGGATTAGTTTCGTAAAATGGACCCTCCCTAATTTCTTAACATAAGGAATTCTCAGGATAGTCTAACGTGTAAGTGTTTAGTAATTTGAGATGGGAATAATTTTTTTTATTAAGTGTTTGGGTCGTGGTTTGTGGTGCATGGCGTAAAGTACCAATCTTAGGCTTCGAAAAGCTTACTGATAATTAGAGGAAAATTATTTATAGTATATGCACGTTTAAGAACCCTTCAGTTGACAACGACTGTTGTCTTGATATCCTTGGAAATATGTGAAACAATGGACCTCAAGATAGGCTGACACAGAAGTTGTTTGATTCGCTCGGTAGTAACGCCCATTGCGTGATATAAGAAAGATTTTCTGGTGGCAGCGGTGGGATTTTGGATAGCTTTGTGATATTTATTTTTTCGATATTTTTTTTTTTATAAAACTTAAGTCAGGCTATTTGAGATGGCAACTGGAAAGTTTCCATTGAAGACCTCGCGCCTCTCAACATTTATTGATTGAAAGAAGATACATTTCTTTGTTTAATTTCTCTTTAAATGTGAGCAGATATAGTCCTTTATTAGTCAGTTCTGTTACTAGTTGGATATAATTTGGCGGTGGAATAGAGCATGTCTTTAATAGCAGATGGGTCAGTGAGAAACTTTTTTTTCTTTTTTCTTGACCAGTCATTTGGCCAGCTAAACTGCAATTTCAGTTAGAAACATGTAGGGAGTCCTCTTTATTTCCCCATAGGTAATATTCATCTACAGTATCAGTTATACACTTTTAAACGAAATCAATATATTCAATGTTCCCCAACAGTTGGGCATTACATTTCCAATATTTTTTTTTCATGACCAGACATTAGACCATCTAAACTGTATTTTCAGTTAGAAAAGAAGTGAATGAAATCTCATAATCTTTAATGGTTGAATTAAAATGACCATAATGATTTCATAATGAGTTCCTTTCCATTCGGGAGTCATGAATATATAGTTTAGTGTGTTTGATTCACAAAAGAAGAGCCTTGCGAAGATTTTGTAACTTACCCCCACCCACGGCACGGTTTTCACTAAGCTTTCCAAACTGTGGAGCTTTGACAAAAAATTTCTACATCGGTGGTTATACTCTTGAATAGCAATCATTTTCAGGTAAAATTGATTAGATTCTAAACTCTTTTTATGTCGCAACATAAAAGAAAAGAAAGGATTGAAGTGTGATTCATTATAAATCTATCGTCTGGTTATTATAATGGCCACAGGAGGGAGCACAAAAAGCGTGCTTATCAATACGCCAGTACCGCAGGCTGTTCAGAGTCGACTCTAACTGTCAATACCACCTATTGCAGCAAAGCATAAGAAACTTAACGACATTGACAGTGATGTTCAGTTCGTTATGACGCCTACTCCGCATGAGAGCGTATGTCCTTGCAATCCGGGCCAGGTCTGAAGATTCGGGTTTCGTGACTATTAAGGAGAGGGCGCCTGACCGAGAGACGTCTGATAGTTATGATCCTGGAAGGGTGATTAGTTCACAGACCGATAGTCTAGTCAAAACTATAACAGAAAAATTTCAAAAATTAGGCACAACCATGGATAATCTTGTTTGAGCAAGTTCGGTCGAGAGCTTCAGCGAAGTCAAAGATAAGAAAGAGACGCAAAGCTCGCAATTGACCAAGGGAGTTAGCAGTAGAAAAATATAGTGTAATTCTTCCCCAGCTCGAAGTAAGGTGATTATTAAAGGAGATACTTATGATGGTTCACAATCATTTTTTGACTATCTGACCCATTTTGAGCACTATGCAATGATCAACAATTGGAACGAAATCGAGAAGGTGTTGCGTTTGGCCGCATGCTTAAGGAAGAATCCCATCCAAGTCTTGAGATATCTTTAAATCCAGCACGGTCAAGTCGAGTTTGGGAAGTTAAAAGCTTCAAAACCAGGTGTTAAGAAGAGAATGCCGACGATAGAACTGTAATCAAGCAACTCGAAGCAAAAGTTGATATATTAATGGAGCAATTCGTTTACCAAGAAAGATGCATACTACGGATGTCAAGGGTGGCTGTCAACAGGCATAAGCCTTAATACCCCCCTGACATCCGTAGTATTTTAATTTAGTCAATTTTAGCTCGTCGGCTATCATTTTGGGTTCTGCCATAAAAATCCCCCCAAGATCCTTTCAAAACAATTATAGAACTCTGCAGTGAATCCATCTGAATCTGGACTTTTGCATTTTCCGTCCGTTTTAGAGACTTACCGTATTCATTAATTGTAAGTAGACCCTCGCATGATTCTCTTTCCTCTTTCCTAACTTTAATATTGTGATTAAAAATCTGTATTGAGTTTCTTCAGTATCATCAAATCAAACTGAGCAATTCTACTTTTACACAATTCCATATAAAATTGTTTTTGAGCTTCTAAAACATCTATTGGGTCTGATATATTTGTACCATCATCTAAAATCGTTTCCTTTGTTGTCTTATTGACATAATTTCTTTTTTTTCAAGATCTAAAATGTACTGTGCTTTTTTTCTCCAAACCCATACCATCTAGCCTTGGATCTTAATATAACACATTCTATATATTTTTGTTTTAGATTCCTCTAATTATGCTTTTTTTTCTTCTAAATTTTCCAGAGTTTCCCCATCTAAGTTGTCCGACAATCCCCTATAAATTTCTAATATTTCCTGTTCAACTTCTTTTATTTTTTCTTGTTTCTCTTACTTTTATTTTTAACAGTGGACAATTTGAAAAGACACACTCAAAACAATAGCTGAATGATCAGTCTTATACCCTAGTAAAATAAACGCATCAGTTGTATTCATATGAATATCATTGGATACAAGAAAGTAATCTAATCTACTTTGTTTCAAGGGAGATTTTTGCCTCCAGGTATACATCTTTAAGTCTTGACTGGAATTTATCCAGGGTTTAGTTAATTCCAATTCGTTTTTCAGGTCTTGAATTGCTGCTCCAGACTGTTGGTGTTTGTCATGTAAAATATTATAAGTATCCAAATCTAAGTCTTTTACAGTATTCCAATCTCCACACATTATAATTGATTAGTTCTCAAAAACTAATTTTTCTTCCTTTAGCTTTCTAAACAAGTTAGGAATATCATCATTATAACCATGCAAATTCACAACAGTTATTCTATTGCCATTAATTGTGATATCTATGATAATTAATCTCCATTGACTGTCACATCTTTCTCTACGAATCGCAGTCAAAAGTATTTCTGAAGAATACTAAGGCCCCAGCACTATTACTATAACAGTGGCTAAATATACATTTGTATCCCCATTCAGCAGCTCAATAAATTTCATCGTTCGTTGTACTATGAGTTTCTTGGAAACATACTATAGATACATTCTTTTGCTTTAACCAATCAAAAATGCCCCTTTGTTTAAAGACCTGAACGTTACAGGCTTCTAACATTCATAGATACAACTATGATATTATTATCCATGAAAACAGCAGAAATTTTACATATACATGTTCTTGTACAGGAATAAATAAAGTAAGTATCACCTCAAATTTATCATACGCATGGCATTCACACTAACACAAAATACAAACATCCGTCACAAAATTCATCCATGGTGTGACAGTACATGCTGTCGATATGGCCGCAGTTAACATTGATACAGTGGATAATAAACTACAAGAAAGTGAAACGAGTCCATCCGATATAACTCTTACACACCTCCAACAATCCTTGCAGAGCTCAACAAAATTAGTTTAATCAACTAATATGCACAGCAAATACGAGTATACATTACAAATGAACGAATGAATGAAAAAAATGGAAGAAAAAGAGTTTTCATGGATGTGATGAATGAGTGAATGAATGAGCGAGAAAGAAGAACTGAAAAATTGATTGTGTGTGATACAAAACTTTGGCAGAATAAATTAAACTGGGCAGTACGGATGGGAACAGTCGGATGCAGAATATCTTACTGATATGTAACAGATCTAAGTGTAGCAGACTTAGTAAAATCGATATACAGGTTTCACATGTACTTTCATATACGAAAAATATTATCTGAATATAAATACCTTTAGCAGACGACAATACATTTAATACAAATGACAAAACTATAGATATGAAAACATTGTACATAATCTGTAATAACTTTAACATTCCATCAAATCATAACTAGCAATAAATTAATGGTCAAAATAAATACTCGATTGATAATGGACCTGAAGAACATAAATTGTGCATTAAGGTTTTGGAGACCCTGCACCTGATGATGTATGAAAGGCTTACAAACATCATTACAAGTATGGAGCACATTCTGTTAACTAATTGAGAAAAGTGTCGGCTGATGAATTAGCTCATTGATATCAAGTGATGAAAAAATTAAATGAACTTATTTCTTTCTGCAAGGAATAGCAATATTCAATGAAATATCAGGTATTATGTGAGATGTATTTAGGTACTCAAGTTCAGAACAGTATGTTTCTACTGTTCAAGATTCAAGAAATACTGTGTTCGGGAAATTAATTTTAGGAGAGCAAGGTTATGGTTCAGAAGTAACGTCATGAATAGATTTCAGAAATATATTTCGGACTCAAAAGTGAAATAAAGTAGTATAATAAGAATAAGTTCTAGGCCAACCGCCCAATTTTTGAACTAAACCCTAGGTCACCCACTTCCTAACATTTTTATGAAAAAACTCAGGGCACTGGTCTGCAAAATCTTATGAAAAAACATGGGCCGCTGGTCTTCAAAATGTTATGAAAAACTGCCTATGCCACCTGGGCAACCGGCCTTCAAAATCTTATGAAAAAAATTAGGCCACCTAAGCCACCGGCTTTCATAATTGTATTAGAAACCTTGGTGTGGTGTACTAAAATTTTATTAAAAATTCCAGTGACATTCACGATTTTACGAAAAGCTATATACGCCACCCGCACCTACTATTCGCCAAAAGCATACGATAAAAAGCCATCGTGTATCCCCCAATTATATTACTTTCAAATTCACTGTGAATACAAACTTGCAGTGAATCTACTATTATGATGACAAGATTAACTACACAGTTAATAGATTAACTAAATTGATTTCACAAAATGCCCACCTCAGTACCTAAAGCCACTCCCCTGTGAATAATAGATACGAAAGAAACCTCTTACCCACAGGGGAGGGACCTCCGCTATCGAAATTTTGTGCTTTTTCATTTTTTTTGGCATGCAAGCTATTCTGTGTCACGCTACATGCTTCATCATACTTAAGCAGTATATATTTTTTTGTTTGGTGTGGGGTTGTATATAAAAGGTCATGTGTCATGCTTCATATACTTTAGCAGTATGTATTTTTTTTTCCATTTTTATTTGAAGCAATTTTTTATTTGTGCGGAGGTATTTATGTCTGCTTTCTATGCTTCTAGCTAATTTATGATTCAATTATATATGCAAAATATTTTAGGCTAAAACTTGGTTTCGATCCCTCAACCTTTGGTTTACAAGAATGATGCTTAGAGCGATTGTGGCATCTCACTTAGTTAATACTGCTATAATATCTAGCCTATATGAGGATTTGTTTTCACTTCCATGCTGTTAAATAACTGAGATAAAAGCCACGTACCATCTTAAACCTCTGACCATGCAAATTAACAATATCACGAGTTTAACTATCTTCATAAATTTATACAATTTAAGTATCACCTAGACTGGTATAAATGTATTTACTGTGTTATATTAATCAAGGTGGTCTGCTTCAACATGTATTTAGTATCGTCTGATCAATCAAGTTTACCTACTTCTACACATATTGTCTGATAAACAACTAAAGGTTAAGACGCAAGTGAACAATTCTCGAACAGGCAGGCCGATTGATAAACACCACGTGCTTTATTACCTAGGCAGCTCGATCAATTAAAGCCACGTATTAATGTTCTGGTGTGATAGTAAACTATCATGTATATATTATTGCCATGAAATGACGCATAACTCATTCTGAAACAATTTCTCACATAATAAGAATTCTCAGACATTATTTTGTGCAAGTGGTAAGTTCATCTGTCTTTTGTGGTACATTAATTGGTTCTAAATTATTTTTTATCTTGAAGAATATAACTAGCCACCCACTTTTCATGAAAACAGACTAATCGACTGAACCACTAATCAAGAACAATATTTAAAATATCAATGCTATAATACCAAAAGTCGAGTTGCTTTCAGAAATGTTAATCAATCCGGGACACAAATTAAAGTGAATACGAAGATGACAGTGTAGCAATCTTCAAGTCACGTAAAATATTCTGAACTTAATGATTGGCTGATAAAATAGTATACTTACACATTACACAAGAAGTGGTTGGGGTGAATATTCAAATGTAGAAGGGTCTATGTTAGGCACGCAAATAATCAGTTCCAGACAGACATAGTTGATATGAGAGCTTATGAAAAATTGAGCCACGAATACAAATATATTTTGACAGCTATATACTTTCTTTTTGAAAATATGTCTGGGCTAAAAAAGTGAAGAAAAAAACAGAAGAGGTAGATGACATACATGATGCCTTTTAGTTAATATTTGAAGAGAGAAAACCAGAGAAAATACATTGCGATAAAGGAAATATATTTTATAACGTAAAAGTCAAGGAATTATTGGAGTAACAGGAGTAACAAAATATTGAATACTTTTCCACTGACTCAGATGAAAACGCATCTGTAGTGGAAAGATTTAATCGAACTCTTAAGACTAAAATGTGGAAGTATTTTACCGACAATGAAACCAGAAAATGGGTAGATATACTACAAAACCTTATTGATGAATGTCATCGGTCATATAACAGGTCTATAGTCATGTGGCCAATTGAAGCCAGTAAGCCGAGCAACAGGTCAAAAGTATGTATTAACTTATTTGGCTATCTTGCGATAGATGCCCATGAAAGGCCCAAAAGATAAAATAGCAAGAAAGTCGGGATCTCAAAATATACCGTTAAGTCTATTTTGCTTACGGCTATCTTTCTAATTTTACGGAAGAGATTTTTATAATCAAAGAAGTAACGTTAGGATACCCTGTAGTATACAAATTAGAAGAATTAAAGGGAGAGAATATTGAGGGAATTATTGTACGAGAAGTTATCTCTATACTACAAGCAAGATGACGTCTTCAAGATTGTGAACATTTTTTAAAACTAAAATATGAGTTGCAGAAAAGTATGTGCAGGTAAAAATGGATAGATATAATATATTATATAAATATAATGATTCTTTTGTTACTTGCGAGCCGACAGAAAATGTTGTCTGCCTGAAAGACTCCTTGTGAAATAATCGTAGCTAAAAAGTCCTGTCCCTTGAGATCATTTAAAACATTGTAGTCATCTATGAAATTGAAATCAGATTTACATTATATGTTTATGAAATTAAGCCTATTTTAATGAAATGGAACGTCGAAATTCGAGCTCCAAACGATGTAAAGATTGTGCAAATATAATTAAATCTTACTGGCATAATAGAGGAGGAGATAAGAAAATATGAAAATACACCAAAACAATAATTACCTTTAATGTGGAAAAACTGTAACAAGGCGCCCAGTGTTTAGTCATAAAAAAGAAAATTTCACACTAGGTTTATTGATGGAAAATGGAAGATGAACCATAATGATTGAAAATAATAGATAGAAACATTAAAGATTTTGATTTATCTATTAAACTCGGAATGGTAGATGATACCGGCAGATTATTAATTCATGTACGTTTTGTAGATTGGTATCACAGAACAAAACCTAGACATACAATAAGCAGATCGAAATGAAAAGCATATTCCTCTATTTATTCATAGTTTATCTGGGTAAGATTATCATTTGATTATCAAAGACTTTTGGAACAAGGTCTTGATCAAGAAGTATTAATAATACCAAATAAAGATGAAAAATAGATTTTGTTTAGTAACGATTTTATAACGTATTACTGTTAGAATTTATCTTTTGCTCTATATTATTAAAGTCTTTTCTTAATTGTTTCACATTTTAATTTAAATCGTCAATATCCCCTTGTGTCATGTGATCTAGTACTTCTACACAATTTTCTAATTTGACACTGCTAGTTACCTAGTAATTTTCTTTTAGACGCACTATTCTAACAATTAAATCACTTCATAGATCTAATCCTACTTTCATTCACATTAACCTTATTCTGTAAGTCCACTGTCTTTCTACTGACTTCTTCGAAGTAATTCTTCTTCTTTGATTGCGAAAGACTATTATTGACAGCTAAGTCAAGTTGTCAATATGCACATCGTCTTTAAAGTCATTAACTCACTTTTTAATATCTTTATCATTCTCTTTCTTCGTTTCGTTTAAATTCCTACCTTCAACTGTTGAAGTTGTGATTTAAATATATTATAATTTTCTGTATACTCCTTTATTTCCTTCACGTCAGTCTTTAAGGATGATATTTCAGCATTTATCTTTGCTTCAATTGGTTCAAATAATTTGTGTAAAATATTATCTTGAGTAGCATACTGTAACTTGCTGTAAGAGTTAAATTTAATGCTGCATATTAAATAGTGTTAATTATGTTGTTCCTTTCGCTTGCCATTTATTAATATAAAGTTTATTAAATTTAGTCATGCTAATATTTTCGGAAATGGATTTACTTTATTTGATTCTTTGGAGAATATGTTAGTAGGCTCTCCCGTCGCTTATTCTATTTAAGGTGTTTTCTTTTTTTAAATACCTAGGTTTGAATATATAGCACTTATTCCTACAGTAACAACTACACCAGCTATCATGTAATAAATACTCTAGCTACAAAGGCAACACTATGCAAAGAGTCCTTGGGTTAACTTCTCTCTCATAAATCTCTCCTCTTTTCGAGCGTTTCTGTTTTGGTTCCTTACATTCTTGTGAACGTTTTCCAAATTGTTTTCCAAGTTCAACTCTACGTAGATATATTATCTTTTGTGAACTTGCCTTCTCAGTTTTGCGTTAACCGCCTTCCATTTATTTTGCAACGCAATTCAAGTTTTCCAAACAGTTATTCAGGTTATTTTTAAGTAATCTTCAGGTTATTTTCATTTTACCTTCAAGTTTTTTTAAAGTTATTTTCGACTTACCTTCAGTTGTTTTCAAATTATTTTCAAATTACCTTTAAGTTATTTTCAACTTACGTTCAAGTTATTTTGAACTTACAAACCTCTTAATAGTATTTATAGTTACTAACTTTCTTACCTAATTACGATGCATTGTTTCCATTCACCGTGGTTGTAACAACTGATGGGGTGTCTATCTGTTACGTAGTTACGTATTTCAGAGAATATACTAAAGAAGAGACCAAAATACGTCATCCAAATCTGATCAATGATAAATGTAGCAGTTTTAGATTACTCCATTATTCTGTTGTGTTCTTGTATTTCTATTTTGGATTGCATTTTATCATTTTTAAAAACTGTTATCACTAGCTTTCATTTATTTCGTGTCTGACCAGTGAAAGTATTTTTTTTCTGTTGTTCAGGATCGGATAAGTTGAAAGAAGCACACGAAATAGTATGTTCTATATCAAGATCTTTTTCATCAACACCTTCAGGCTTGGTCAAATTCAACCATTTATTATGAAAGTTAATTAATGGAATGACTAGTGTTTTCAACGTTGTATATGATTTGATGTTTTGTTTTAATGCCTCTAAAATTCTTCTTTGCTAATGAGTTGTCGTGTCATTTTTATTATTTTCTTTAGTTCTATAATATTCATATAAGTATTCTCTTTTTCATTCATTCCACTTCTTGTTGTAGTCTGTACGATATACATTATGGTAGTTTTTATTATCTTCTCTCCAATTGTTTAAATAATCCTTATTGTATTCCCTCCAGTTTTTGTTGTACTCTCTCCGGCAAGATTTGCAGTAAGAACACATTTTGTTGAACTCAATTATGTCTTTATCTTTGTCGCATCTATGGCATTTCTTAGCAGCTATCATTCAAATTCTAATTTATTATTTCAATGAATTTTAACTACTTAGATTGTACTACTCTGCTATCAAAATAATTGAAAGATGAGTTAAAGTTAATGTTCAGAAAGAAATACAAAACAGCATATGATTCCTTTAACTTGGAAGAGGCTAGCAGTGCGACTGTGTCTGGTGGGATGGATGTTCCAGCTGCTTGTTTAGGAGTTTCAGGAATAGGATTTATTGTACCTCTTGTTTTTGACGAGTTTTGATGCAACTTTAATGGGTTTTTTAAGCTAAGTCTTTCAAAGAAAGGTCTATGTACGGAAAAGTTTAAACCAGTATTATTGTAACCTCTTGCCATAAGTTGAACAGCATTGGTGACATGGTAAATTAGGCAATAAGCGGTACTGAAATAAGTGATGAGCAATTTAATATTATAGTTACCGAGTACATTAGATAAAAAAAGGATATAAAAAAATTAAATCTGGCAGAAAGTTGGCAACACATAAAGTCAACATATTGAAGAGTTATAACAGATGTTTTTATGGGAGGAAAAGAGAATGCAGGAGAAACATATTTTAGAGAAGTCTATAGGAAGCGTAAAATCTTTAATTGTGACAACGAAGGGTACAACAACACAGGTAACGAATTAAATGCCCACGAAGTCAATGTGAAGCACATAAATATGAAACGTGTCATAGGATACAAATTGAACAGATAATATTTAACTCTCGGTTGTGTAAAATTCTTCTATGCAAATCGAAAGGTATATTACCATACAAAGTCATCCTCAGAAACGAATCTATTTTACAAAATTAATTGATATCTGAAATGGTTATATATCCACTTAATTTCAGTGAACAGATTTTGATGTTGGTTATTGCAATATTTCCATTGAACTGAGAAAAACACCAATATTCTATTACATCAACGACGAGACCGAATCAAGGACTGTTTTAATTCCAAATGGTCTCTATAACCTCCATGGAAAAGTTAAAGAAAGTATGTCTACTAATAATGCCAATGAAAAAAATCTTTAATATCGAGTGCTTAAAACACAACTCAAAAGTTCTCGTCACTTTGAGCAACAATTACACAGTGGACATAGCCAACAACAACCCTAAACTGTTAGGATTGAATAACGAGAGACATGTACAAACATCCACTGACATTTTGTGGAATTTTAAAACAAAAAAAAATGTGTACACTTTCCTCGATCAGATCAATAACAGCAAAAATTACTCACAGTGAATGGCTAAACCCTCCAGACAGTCAACAAGTTCACCTACCTTGGCAGTACACAGTCACGTGCAGTTCACATCGATGATGAAACAAAAGCCAGAATGGCCAAAACTAATGTATGGGAGCGCAGAGACATCAGTCTGCAAAGAAAACTGATGTTCTACGAAGCCATTGTGTTGCCGACCCTGCTGTATGCATGCGAAACCTAAACGGTATTCAGACGCTATGCCAAGAAGCGGAACCATTTTCATATGGGCTGCCTGAGAAAACTGATAACAAGATCCCAGATGCTGAGGTTGACACACGGGAAGGCATTCCAAGCATTCAAACTCTGCTGATGAAATCACAGATGAGATGGTCCAGCCACGTCACCAGGATATCCGACGAGCGACTACGAACGAAGATTTTCTATGGCAAGCTGAAATAGGGAAAGCGATCTCAGGGAGATCAGAAGAAACGACTCAAGGATACCCTCAAGTCATCCTTGAAACATTTCAACATTGACACTAAGTTTTGGGAAGATCTCGCACAGGATCGTTCTACCTGGCGCAGTCTCATCCATACTGGAGCTACAGACTATGAGCTTAGGATAATTGCCGAGGCGGTGCAGAAGCACGAGCAGCGTAAATATCGGAAGTGCAGCATGTCCTCTACAGATCAAGCAACCCCAAGCGGCATCTACCGTCCAGTGTCCCATAGACTGTTCAGAGAACAAATTGGCCTCGTCAGCCACTGACGTCTTCACAGAAAGCAAACCAGTTAGTGATATCAAGGTCATCTTCGAACTCGAAGGACGAACAACAGTAACTGCTAGAATACCACCAAAACTTGCACCATCTTTCGCAGACAATATATTCTTTTGTATGACTTTGATTTCTTGTTTATTTTTCCATCTAAACTTTTTAACTGGCATTAGTTAGCAC
Source organism: Margaritifera margaritifera (assembly GCA_029931535.1). Taxonomy (NCBI): domain Eukaryota; kingdom Metazoa; phylum Mollusca; class Bivalvia; order Unionida; family Margaritiferidae; genus Margaritifera; species Margaritifera margaritifera. The sequence continues at coordinate 4,536,063 of JAQPZY010001615.1, forward strand.
GTGGCTCAACTATATACATCTTTTACTGTTAGGTACATATTCTATGACCTTGACCTTGACCTATCGTGTTTTCCGTCATCTCTCATTTTACCTTATCCATCAGCATTGTACTCACGATTTGCTTTAGCCTGTCTATTTGTTATCATGATAAGTCTGTATCTAACGTCTGATTCAGTTATCATCCAGATATCATAGCGTGTAAATAATTCTAATTCTTCTTTACTTATTTTCAAATTGGCATCATGAGCAACACCCGGTGCACTCTAATAATGTGTAATTATGGATGCAAATATTAATATAGTCTTCAATAAATGACACACTACATAAATATATCTTTCTTCACGTAGTAGTCTCGTAAGTCACAAAGAGATTTCAATTTGAAATGTTTCATGACACTCTTTACATACTGGTAATCATCATTTGTTACAGCTGATCCTCGGGGATCGGAATAAAATTTCTCAATTTTGTGGTACTTTGGTTTCATTAAACCTTTTAAAATCACCCATGTAGTCGAATAGGTAAATATGTTGTTTGAAATACTTGGGTTCCATGTATATTGGGGTTATCCTAGCTAATTTTGGTTCCAAAATGTTTATTAGTTTCAGTGAATTTGTGATCAATGATATTCTTTGCGAATTGTTCTAACGATTGTCCCATCAGCCGAAAAACTCTCTAGGAACCTAATTGTTCTCTATAAAACAATCTCCTTGTCACCCATTTCAGATCTATTGGTTATGAAATCCTTCCTATACGAAATGTATTTTTCATCATATTTGGCACTATCGTCACATCCTGATCAGGGTTATTTTTCACCAATATCCGGATAAATAGATGAAAACCGCATCCTGATTAATTGTGGATAACGACTGGTATATACTTTGGATGTCTCCAATTCAACTTACACTCGTTATGTTCAGGATTGCTCTAATTACCTGTAAAATGATCATGATCTATTATATTCTTGTTGGTGATAACTTTATCTTCGATTTCTTTTGCACAAATATGACATGTGTTATTGGAATTAACATACTTCTCATCTTCTTTTGTAAATATCATTATGGCAATGTTTCTTGCTTCTTCGTATCCATTTTATGCAAATGTCTGTACATGTACAGAAAAATATTGTATGCACACTGTTCCTTTATATACTACAGGCTAATAGTCATTGTGTACTGATTTAATTTGCAGACAAAATCCTACAGGTAAATATTTGGCTGTTTGTTTTCTCTATGATTAAATAAAGACTTGTTTGCAAGAGTGTATGCACTCTTTATGATCTTTTCAAAATCGCAGTGTGGAACATAAGGAACTTTAAGTTGATGATATTATTTTTTAAAATTCTTCAACAATTAAACCCTCTTCAGGCATTATATATATATTGAATTATCTACGCAATTATATAACATTGAATTTTATTTTTATTTCAAAATGATTAAAACACTTCTTGCAAAAGTATGTTTCATTGCCGTGTTTATTTATCTGAGATGACACCAATTTTGATAAATTCGTTATTACTAAATAATAATATTTGTCTGCATAAAATACATAAACATATCCACGTGACTGTCTCTTTCTGTCACTCTTACTGGTCTTATGCGCCTAAGATTTCGTATACATTCACAGATATGTTGAATTCATTGCCGAATTCATCATTGTCGTGAATTTTGATAGGGCATCTATGAAACCAGTCTTTACACATGTCAAGGTTGCATTTTGATGGTCTGTGTGATGATCTCTTGGTGGGTTTATCAAACATTCCATGGCACAGAAGGAACATTTATTGTCTCAACTGTGTAATTTAAGACACGCATTTTTAGTCCTTCACGCATTTTGTTAATTCTATGTTTGATATTCCTCTCATTGACAGGAATCTAGCTGTATGTAATGTTAACTATATCTTACCAGGATCGTGCAATCAACAGATATGCAAGTAGTATATTATGAGGCTCAAGAGAAGAAGTAAATTAGTTACAGACAAGTGTTAATATCATGCGAAGGGGTACCTATATAAGTATGTGTTTGACAAATTGTCACACATTTTTATATTTCAATTAAAGTATAAACAATAACACATTTTACAGTTATGTTCTTTTGCTTGCTTGTCTGCTTGGTTTTTGCTCTCTTGTTTATCATCATTCTATTTGTATTTTCCTTATTCTCTAATGTTATATTTTCTATTCGACTTTGAATATATGCATTAGTTTTGTTCGATATATATATATATATATATATATATATATATATATATATATATATATATATATATAAATACCTGTAGGTTGCAGATCCTAGATCGTCTATTTCTTTCTTCACTACAAAGAATGCAAACAATCATCTATTTTCTAGCTGCTTGTTAAATGTGCAACATCGACATTATTGATATTTTGTACGTCTTCTTTCTAATTTTGTGACTGATTTTCTTGTATTGCAGCTGTGACGTAAAGCTACCATTTATATTGCAACAGTTAATGTTCAGTTTTAAGACTTGCTACTATATTAATTGTGGTAGTGTGTAATGTACGTCCTAAGACGTCCACCCCCTACTTTGGACTTTGTATTTCTTATGATAATGCATCTGCCTCTTTTTGAATGACTGATGTTACTGTCTCGCCTTTACTGAAGCAGGCGAGACAAAGTTAAAATAAAATATTTTCCTATTGGCTAAATCTAAACTGGATAACAAAAGGATTTGCAAATACATATTTATAAAATAGTTAAATAGTCTTACGTTAAGTGTCTAAAATTGTGTTTTTAGTAATATTATACCTACATTTTAACAACAATATTTTCCAAATGATATATTATTTATTATTATTACTACTATTATAAGTAGTAGTAGTAGTATTAAAAACTAGCAAACTTGAAATATTTACATAGAAAATGATCCATTCTTTGTACATAGGGGCATTAAAAATATTGTGAAGATACTCCAAATCGGAGCTTAAAAGCAATGTAATACTGCAGAAGCAATACTCAAAATGATCTATAAGTCAACAATGAACAATATCACAGGTCAATGGTACTTCATTGTAATATTACCATCTAAATAGCCCAAAAATGCAACAATGTCATCATGTGTTTTCAAAACGTTTCAATTTTGTTTTTATTTTGGTATATGGTGTTATACCGCAGGTGTCGGTACCCCCCATTACTGGGCCCTTTTTAGCTACATTGCGGCACCAGTAAAATGTGTCCAAGAACTCTGCATGGAAAGTAACATGCCAGAAATATTTTAAACTTTTGGTTGTTTTATTGTCGAATTTTACAAATGGGGCTTATTTGGATTATACAATTTCGGTGCGCTATTTAGAATAATTAATTTTATTCGAGAAATAAAGAAATAATACTGAAAATAAGCACAATAAATTTACTTTTATTTGTCCTTCTTTGTACAAGTTTAAGATCCAGCATTTGATGTAAATTCCCAGCCCTGTGTTTCACTGGGATAAAAGTCAAAGCATTTCGCACAGTTAATAATGTTATTATGAAATAGGCAGAGTCATTGGTTACTCAGTCTATCATATTTGTATCATGCAAATGAATTTTAATATTTATCGGACATGGGGAAAATTGACTATTGAGTACACTCCCATGCCCCACCACCACCTCGAAAAAATCGCTGGGGAGAAGATCTATCAGTAAAAAGATCATCAATATTATAAATATTAAAGTCCACTGAACTGCTCTTCAGCAGTCCTTCACAAGATATTAATGCCTCTAAAAGAGGAACCTTTACCCAATTGAAGCTTTTCTCCTGCTTTAGAACCTTTTTTCCGGGAGTAGAGGAGGAGGAGGGGTGAATCGGTTCTGTAATACCGGCACGCTTAATGTATACGATGCAATATCTCCTTTTCAAGTGGACTAGTACCCAATACATGTTTCACTGAACGTTCAGACATCCAGTTTGTTCTGCTCGGTCCTACCATAAACACGAATAGTGCTTGTAATTCTGTTTGTATTTTTGACTCATTAAATAACAGTCTTAGAGATCAATGAATAAAGGTTTCCACGTTGGCACAAACCAAAGATCCAAATCGTCAAACTGAAAATGAGAACGAGGAGAGATCCCCTTCAGCAACAATCACTTTTACGAAACTATAACTTAGCGAAGTTCTCTCAGACAAATTTTAGAATATGGCTTAACAAGGCAATTAGCAGGCCTGAAAATGTTATTACATTCTTTCAGATGAGTCAGGTACGGAAGTTTAATCTTTTTTTTAAAGTTTAAGGTCGGAAATGTTCTTTTAACACGTCCTGACATTCATTACAAAATAGAATAAATATTCAATTTCATTTTCTAACAAGATATGAAATAAAATTCTATATATACAAACTTAAGAAAATCATAAATCTCAAGGTGTGTATACAGATATTAAAACATTAAATAAGAACATGATAAAAGAAGTACAATCCACTAGACATCATGTTTGATAAGATTCAGATGTTTCATAAAGGAAATTTCTGATGATTTGTCTTTGTGCGTAAACTTTAAACAAGCGGTCATATGATTTAATTCTGTTAGATGGAATAAAACAAAAACAAACTCTCATAAACGTCATCATGATGGTTGTTATATTTATAAGTCTTTATATCAAACTAGTATCGTATTTTGTTCAATATATTTTCTTCGCCTATACATAAAATAAATGTTTATGATAGGTTTGTCTATACTGTAAATAATGGGTTATGATACGTTTGTTTATACACTAATTATTTTGTTATGATGCGTTTGTCTATACATTAAAATGAATGTTTATGATAGGTTTGTATATGCCGTAAAGAAAGGGTTATGATACGTTGTCTACACAGTAAAGAAACTGTTATGATAAGATGTCTATATAGTAAAGAAAGGGTGATGATAGGTTTTTCTATACAGTACAGGAAGTGTTATGATTGGTTGTCGATACAGTATAGTAAGTGTTATGATAGGTGGTCTATACAGTAAAGATAGGGTGATGATAGGTATGTATATACAGTAAAGAAAGTGTTATGATAGGTTTAACTATACAGGAAAAAGGGTTTAAACAAAGAGTTGTGATAAGTTTGTAGCATGATGACAAAGATCCCTTAATTTCATGTAGACTGTTCTATATTTGAGTTCCTTAGTAAGCAAAATTACCAACGTCTATTTATCTTGGAGTGAACTAAAGCGCTATTGGAGTTCCTGAGTGAGGTAAAATACCCGTGTCTGTTTATCTTGGAGTGTAGTCAAGCGCTGACGGAGTTACTGAGTGAGCTAAAATACCCATGTCTGTTTATCCTGGAGGGCAGTCAAGCGATATTAGAGTTCCTGAGCGATCGAAAATACCCATGTCTGTTTATCTTGGAGTGTAGTCAAGCGCAACTGGAGTTCCTGAGTGAGCTAAAATACCCGTGTCTGTTTATCATGGAGTGATGTCAAGCGCGATTGGAGTTTCTGGGTGAGCTAAAATACCCATGTCTGTTTATCTTGGAGTGTAGTCAAGCGCGATTGGAGTTCCTGAGGGAGCTAACATACTCATGTCTGTTTTTACATGAGTGTAGTCAAGCACCAAGATGAGAAATGAAGCCTTAAATTGTGGATAAAGCCCGAATAATTATGGTTTGGATGTTTCTAGTTCAAATTAAACTCGTTATTTGCAGGATATATGTATTATCTATTAAAGGAGGATGATCTATTACGTTGTTGGTGGAAGTAAAATGCATCTCATTTTTTATACCATTTTTTTTTTTTTTGGAGTCTAACTTCATCATATATAGTTCCTCTAATTTTCATCACATGGTCGTAAAATTGTTGTATGCAGACGTTTCCTCTGTATACTATAAGCTGATAGAGTTCCTCTGTATACTATAGGCTGATAAAGTTCCTCTGTCTACTATAGGCTGATAGAATTCCTCTGTCTACTATAGGCTGATAGAGTTCCTCTGTATACTATAGGCTGATAGAGTTCCTCTGTCTACTATAGGCTGATAGAGTTCCTCTGTATACTATAGGCTGATTGAGTTCCTCTGTATACTATAGGCTGATAGAGTTCCTCTGTCTACTATAGGCTGATAGAGTTCCTCTGTCTACAATAAGCTGATAGAGTTCCTCTGTATACTATAGGCTGATATAGTTCCTCTGTATACTATAGGCTGATAGAGTTCCTCTGTCTACTATAGGCTGATAGAGTTCCTCTGTATACTATAGGCTGATAGAGTTCCTCTGTATACTATAGGCTGATAGAGTTCCTCTGTCTACTATAGGCTGATAGAGTTCCTCTGTCTACAATAAGCTGATAGAGTTCCTCTGTATACTATAGGCTGATATAGTTCCTCTGTATACTATAGGCTGATAGAGTTCCTCTGTAAACTACAGGCTGATAGAAATCCTCTGTATACTATAGGCTGATAGAGTTCCTCTGTATACTATAGGCTGATAGAGTGTCTTTGTCTAATATAGGCTGATAGAGTTCCTCTGTATACTATAGGCTGATAGAGTTCCTCTGTATACTATAGGCTGATAGAGTTCCTCTGTATACTATAGGCTGATAGAGTTCCTCTGTCTACTATAGGCTGATAGAGTTCCTCTGTCTACTATAGGCTGATAGAGTTCCTCTGTCTACTATAGGCTGATAGAGTTCCTCTGTAAACTACAGGCTGATAGAGTTCCTCTGTATACTATAGGCTGATAGAGTTCCTCTGTCTACCATAGGCTGATAGAGTTCCTCTGTCTACAATAAGCTGATAGAGTTCCTCTTTATACTATAGGCTGATAGAGTTCCTCTGTCTACTATAGGCTGATAGAGTTCCTCTGTATACTATACGGCTGATAGAGTTCCTCTGTATACTATAGGCTGATAGAGTTCCTCTGTATACTATAGGCTGATAGAGTTCCTCTGTATACTATAGGCTGATAGAGTTCCTCTGTCTACTATAGGCTGATAGAGTTCCTCTGTCTACTATAGGCTGATAGAGTTCCTCTGTCTACTATAGGCTGATAGAGTTCCTCTGTATACTATAGGCTGATAGAGTTCCTCTGTATACTATAGGCTGATAGAGTTCCTCTGTATACTATAGGCTGATAGAGTTCCTCTGTATACTATAGGCTGATAGAGTTCATCTGTATACTATAGGCTGATAGAGTTCCTCTGTATACTATAAGCTGATAGAGTTCCTCTGTATACTATAAGCTGATAGAGTGTCGTCAAGTATATATCTTGGCTGTAATATCAAATAGCTCAAATATTCATGTCTGTTTATATTTGTGTACCTCAGTGTGTAACTTGGCTGTCATGTCAAATAGCTAATATATCCATGTCTGTTTATATTAGAGTAACTCGGCGTGTAACTTGGCTGTTAAATCAAGTAGCAAACAAAAATAAAATTCTGATAACCCGTGCGGTAAAGAGCATTCTGTCCTGTTAGATACATGGAGACTTTAGATAAATAAATATTGCGTTCTAGAACTTACTTTCGTTTAGTTTTGGCTTTGGCACAAACGTTCATAATTTAATCATGCTTCGATAAACGTTATTCCCAATATCTTTTTGCCTTACCTGGCAAAGATATTTTATTTTTCTCTAATTTCAGGATAACTACTTCGACCTACATATCGAACTCCCGATAACAACTCCAAAATTGATACTTCGTAAAACAGCTTCTAAGCGAAATGGAGAAGAGGGAAAACTTTTATAGATTCAGCGCGCTTTTGCTGGACGTTGGAGCAAGAGTTTTGAGAGAAGTTCTTACTTTTCATCATTTAGGCCCAAATACTCTTGCAGCGTATCTTTCTTCAAACAAATGTCGCCTAATGAAACTCCCGGTAAATGTTATGAGGCAAGACCAGCTAGATATTTTGTTTCCTCCCAGCGGCAACAATGCTTTAATCGAAAATTTTGATATTACACTGATGTGCATACTCTTTAAAAACCTTGACTCCAGCAAATCATCCAACAACCGGGTGTGGTCAAACCCTTCGGCAACAGATCTTTCGTTTCAAGCCGATGTAGGAAGAATCAGAGTTATTCGCAACTCTCTCTTTGGACATGTGACTTCAGCCAGTATAGACACGTCGACATTCAATATCGAGGCAAGCAACCTCACAACTATATACCTCCGCCTTATATCACCACTTCAAGCTTCACAGTTTTCAGCTAGCGACCTTCAGCAGATGATTGACAAGGAACTGAAGGGACCGTTACAACCAGACCTTGAAAATGAAATTAACAGAATGAGAAAAAAACTACATGAGTGGCAACGATATGGTAAGGACTATTAGGCATGAATTACATTGACACACGTGAAATGTAAAGTGGAGATAGGTTGTAAAAATGGAGACGAATGCATCCATAAAACCTGGTTCTAATAAGATAAATCGACTCTAACAAATCGTTTATTCAGCTATTTCTTCATAACTCTACCTTCTTCTTCTTCTTCTTAATAATAATAATAATAGTAGTAGTAGTAGTAATAATAATAATAATAATAATAATAATAGATCATTCTATTCAAGATTTATATTACATATCTTCTTCTTCTTGGTTAAAAAGGAAGCAATACAGGTTTGGGACTATTGCAAGGTGAAACGATAGGATTCTGACACATTTTTATAACTTAAGGCAGAGCTTTTATCTGAAGAAATCCTTCATAAGATTTATGCATGTAAATTGCTTTGCTTACATACACTATGCACAGCATATATATATATATATATATATATATATATATATATATATATATATATATATATATATATATATATATATATATATGGAATTGCCTTGAACGTCTGTTGGTTCAAAAAGTCTCGATTTATCAATGAGATCAAAATCTAATTGACTTTTAAAAAGTTTTTTTTTCTTTTGCTTTGTTTAGATGAAGATGTTAAACAAATGGTCAAGGAAGTGAAGACTGACATTCAAGAAATTCTAAACGTACAAAGAGGTGAGAAAATAAATTGCGTGACAATGTTTCGCAAGTAAAAAATTTCCTATGTGTTTCACGAAAACAAAAAATGAAGGAAATCTTCTATGCGTGGATTCGTAGGTTCAACTCTTATGGATGAGAAATTGCAGAGTGGGGCAGGTACGAACATAATAGGAATTATGAATAGCTGAGCTTGCCATGAGCTTCTTCAACAAACTTTGTATTTTGTTAAGAGTAGCATACATTGTATACCATTCATACTCAATCCGTCCACAATAATACATGAAATAAACTCCTGCCGTTTTATTTCTTCGTGACTTCTTTATATCGATGGGCCAAGATCACGAACAGAAGCTAAATAGATTCTTCATCAGAAACGACCGCAAGTCATATTTGCTATCGATATCCAAATGAGCAGACAAAAATGAATCATGCGTTGCATGTGGAAGTTGTCTTTTAAATAACGATTTGCTCCATGCTGTTTTATTCGTACTCTTGCAAAATACTTATATCTACTCTGCATATCAGCGTCAAATAAGTTATGTCTCTCTTGACAGGCATATATTTTGTTTCATTTAATTGGAGGGTAATTTGAAGCCAGATTAAATCAAACTACGCCTTTTACTTTTTGCTTGTTTTCAGCAACCACCAGGAAACAAGAGGAATTGTCAGACACCACCTCAAAGTTTGAAGAAAGTGAGTTACTTGTATCCGTAGTTCCTCTTGCCTTGATTTTAAAAACTTTTTATATGTTGTGTTATTTAAGAAAAAGAAAGAAAGTGTAGTAACTTAATACTACCACTAGTACTACTAGTACTAATTCTAATAATTATGTTCTACTCTTGCAAAATCATACAGACTTGTATTTGTCATCGTAATGTAAAGAAGGTGTCATAGCTTAATAATAATAATAATAATAATAATAATAATAATAATAATAATAATAATACAAATAGCAATATATTAATAATGATAATAATAAATCTTTCTATTATTATCAACTTCAGCCATAACTTAGGGACGTAGGGAATATATATATATATATATATATATATATATATATATATATATATATATATATATATATATATATATATATATTAAGCAGATGCTTTGTGATAACAGTTGTCTTATAGCTGTACAATGTTTTTCAAAGTTTTCCTGCAGCCATTTCTTATATCATATTGGTGTCATATGAAACTAATTTTTTAACTTACCGAGTTTCTATGATTTTTCTCTCTGTATTTTCTTGTTACCTCTTTTAGTGTCATTCTTTCCGTCATATTTTTATTTATCCTCTTTTTTAGAACTGCTTGAAATAAAGAAACAGTTGGACAATCTGAGTAAGTGTTCATCTCATCTCCACGTATGAACTTCGTAAGCCTCTTGTTAAAGCTTTCAAGTACGTTGTGACTTCGCAGCTATACACCAGCCTATTTTTTATCCACACAGTGTAAAATGTAGACTTGGGCATTTCAGTATTGTTGTCAAAGTAAATATAATATAGAATTTATGAGATTGTTTTCTCACTAATACCACTTGCACAATTTCTTTGACAAAATGTTCTTGTTGAATTTCTGATAAGATTGACATAATGAAATATTTCAGCTTTTCTTGCATCATCTCCTGTTCCTTCACATTGGGTACAAAATTATTCTCTGTTCGACGATAACCTGCGTTCAAAAACTAAAAGAACAACGTATAGCAAAATACAAACATAGTTGTATTAAAGCCCTAATTATGTTTAATGACACGTTTCACGATAAAATACAGCCTTTAATTCTTTCAAAACTCAGTTGAGGCGATTCGAAGCTGGCAACCATAGAGAAAGAAGTATCAATGTAAGGAATATTTTGTACAATCGTACATATAAGAGTTCAAGAAATTTATTTAATTATTTGCCTTTACTGCTTTATTGCAACTGCATGTATTGAATGGGAACAAAAAGTCATTTCTTGAAACAGGGCCTGTACAATTAACTAATAACGAGACGAATCAGCTTTTTTCCTACGTCATTATTTCTTATATATTAATAAAAGATTATTTACAATAACACTGATGATTCCCCTTTGTTTACTTTAGTTTCAGACAAAGAGGGCGGCAGAACCTTCATCAACAAGGTGAAACAACAGAGGATAATTGGTACGAATTGAATATTACGTAAATTCTACTGATATTAAAAGCAGACATATTACAATTACAGGCACTACTATTGGTAATACTACTAGCACCACTATTAATACTACTACTACTTCTACTACTACTACTACTACTACTAATAATAATAATAATAATAATAAGAAGAAGAAAGAGGAAACGATATATAGCCAATGAAGAAAATTTTTCAAGTGCATATCTTGAAATCGATCTATATATATTTTCTGATTAAATCACCGTTGGAGCACAGTTTCCTTATGTTAGTATGAAATCGACTACATTCCTCATACAAATTATTTTATTATACTTAAAAACACCCATAAATGATAAAAACAAGAATTTTCCATTTCACCATGTACTCATTTCCAACTAAGCTGAGGCTTAGTGAAGTATGTTGACAGTAATTCAATTTCATAAAACAATTTAAATCAGCTGAAGTTGGTGAAGAGCCTGGTTTGGACATTATAGCACGAAAAATATATAAATATAACATGACGTGGTATCGGTGACATGAACAAAAGCAATAAGTACGTATTTTTTTTAATGTTTGACTACGATCTCCAGTCTATATAATCCTCCACCCCCAACTCATGTGAACCGGTTTGAAGTTGTTCCACTTTCTTTAATACATTGACCTCTTTTCTTTCCTTCTGGTCAAATATGTTTGCAATAATGCAAGTTGTGCATTGTTGTTCGTGTTCGTTAAATTCAGCAAAAACTGAGAGTTCGTACGCACAGATACAATTTTAGGATTTGAACTTGTAACCTTAAAGCAATGCTCATATTATACATTTTTTTCTGGGACTTTGACTCAAAAAAATTAAATAAAATTCATTTGATTTTGAAAATGTTGAATAGACTATCAGAAATAAATAGTGTATGATATACGTCCAGCGTGTGTAAAGAAGACAATAATTCTATCCAAGTGTTGTCTTTATATTTTCAAGTTCATCGAAGTGCAGAATATGTCAAGCATGCATATTGGTTTGTTAATACTTTGCAGAATGAATAAAAACTACGCACTCAGTCTTTAGCATTACATTTAAAGTTTAATTAAATTGTACAAAATTAACTGCCACAGTTAAAAGAAGTTCTAAAAATATTCGCGAAAACACTTTTTGTTGCAAGAGAGCATCACAAATTGCACTCGATATGCACAATATTTATACAGTCTTTCGGGAAAGGATGCACAGTTTACACATGTAAATGGTAACGCGGTGAACATCAACGCCTTAAGTAGAGGTACATTGTGCATTTGAGATTGTTATTACTGGGAAAAGTCAACCCTTCTATACCCCATGACTTTAGTAGTTTTAGCTTGACCGTCACATATTAGTACATGCGCCGTTAGGTTTACAAAATATAATTTCCCAGCGCTCAATCGCTACGATTTATATTATTAAAGTCACGACGGGAATTTTCCCAGCGTGCGCGGCAAATATAGGATTTATATTATCAAGGTGGCTACGGGAATGTTTTCCCAGCTAGTGCAGTGATGTGTGTTGAGGGTTACTTACCAATACCTGTTTGGTCGCTAGCGACCCGGTTTCGTATCAGTGCGTGGAGCTGTCGGAAGTTTTCCATTTCCACCAACACGGTCTCGAACTCGGTCGCGCTAATGATTTTATCTTCGATAGCAACCGAGTATAGTTTACTAGTTGTATTAAGACTACTTTGTGTCGCTGCAAGAATTTCCAAATAAATACGTATTCGTTCATGTAATCGTAACGAACTTATTTTTCCAGCACCGCGTGCAACACCGGTTGCTATCAATATAGCTCCGACAGCCATTCCGACTGGTATGACTACAACAGATGTAATTCCAGCAACCCCAATGCCGACAGTGGTCGCTGCGGCGATTCCAAAAATATCATCTACAATATTACATATACGTTTGTATTTCATGAGCAACGCGGTTATCTTAACAACTTCATCTCGCAGTTGTAGTTCCACTTCGATTATTTTTTCACGCCAGTAGCAATGAGGGTCCATTATAATTCTTCTATTAATTACACAATTGTGTAGTACAATTGCTCGACAAACTAGCCTTCTTCAGGTGCAACACGCACACGCAGTTCTAACAAATCAACCTTTTTTTTACTTGCACAACCTGCATACAATTATAGAAAATATCTTCCTGTGGAATACTTAAATCTCCAGCAATTGTGCGTTCTGGGAGTATGGCACCACGTCAATATAGAACCAGATTGACTACGCCCTTGGTTGGTATCTGAAACGATTGTACACGTCTACGCCCAAGAACTGTTACACGAGTGCGTCCTTGCTAAATAACAGTCGAGCTCTTTCTCTCCTCGGTTGAGTCAATGTAGGTTTAACATATTCTTTGGAGAATGTAACCATGGTGGATTCAGCGGTGAATCCCACTTCATCGTTGTAGAAACAATCCCTGGATGTTTTTACACTTGGCGGTGCAGTCAGCGATAGTGCATTTTGACGTGTCAGTCCAATGATCCTAGTTTTTGATAAACGCAATCGAAATACGAGTGTCTCTGATTCCCCCGTTTTCAGTAATCGCTGCCAGGTTTTGCGCTACAGCACATCGCAACCTCACAATAACATTGTTGATGTCCACATCAGGCGCTTCCAGTTTGATCTTGGAAAATCGCAAGCTTGCCCGGGTTGATGTATGCCTGACCTGTAAACTCAGACAAAGCCGCTTTTAAAATGATATTTTAAATGTCCACGTTGGACGTTTTAAGTTTTCCAGTTTGGTTTTGGAAAATCACAAGCTCGCCTGGGTCTATGTCAACAACAACCCGGCTGGTAAACTGTCAAATCCACTTTGTTGGCAAACCTCCTCAAATCCACATCGGCGCCGCGTCGTCGGGCGGTTGAGCGTCCGTAAATGTTCATAGAGATTTGTATACTATCAAATGTACTTTAATATAAAATCAACAAGTGCTTGCGAGGTCGGTGTTGAGGAAGCTTTACTTCCTGTGAGTGCATGCAACGTTTCAACAACAAGATGACCGCATATTGTCCCATCCAGCCGAGTTTGCAACGGCAGCGTTGAATAAAACAGTGGTAGACGACTTTGTCCGCTTCGGGTTAAATAATCATTATCTTTGCGTGGTGGTGCAAGCCCGTACGAGTCAAAATACAAAAGAAGTCGAGGTGTTATCGCGTATGCAACCCAATGAGTACCAGGTCCCGTTGTCAAATCCAGGTTAACAATACCGGTTTCCCTCGTGCGTGGGAATCATTGATTAAAGTTCATCTCGCGTAAAGACACCTCGAAAGTGCTTGACTGATTTTACCATCGCGAGTGCCCACAGCCCCTAACGCAGCCGCGTTTACAACCGCGAGAATCGCCGCAACGAATGGAAATATTCCACCAGTCTTTTCCATTTGTACCACCTCTGACTTCGATAACGCTAATGTCACCAAGATGTTCTTTCGTTTGGCCACATTAAGTTGATTATGCTGTGTTTGGGTAACAACATGGCGACATTTCCAGTTAACTTTGTCGTTGAAAGTCTCAATGTGACCCCACAATCGTTTCGTATCACGCTTTTGGTTTTCACAAGCTGCCGTGGGCTAAGGTCAACTTTCACGTCGTGATGGGACATTATTATTTACAAATGTAACAGGTTCAAATACCAATTTTGAGAAGCCAACTATGAGTTTTCCACAGGCGTGTCAGCGACCCTCATTCGGTCACCTGTACTCTCCAACAACAGAAACTTATCGGAAAGGATCACAGCAATGCATCTGTAACCACCTGTAACGGGGTGATTGGCGCCAAGACTCTCAGCGACAATGGGCCCAACTACACGTACATGAAACTACATGTCTACCAAAGACTGTTTAAACAACTCCAGGTGTTCCAACGAAAAGTAATAAATCGGGTACAACGTATGAAAGTCGTGCTGGGAAATCTGCAGACCTGTGTCAATGTTTTGATGTCGGTCCATATACGATAACAGCTTGCGGTATGCACGTGCGACTTGATTGTCTGTGAAGTTAAGCAAAATTTCTTCAGAGGGTTCCTGATGACCGTTTAACCGCATAGAAACCTCGGACACTCCTAGTTTTTCAAATATCATATCACTCTGGTGTTGTTTATTTTCTCGATCCATAGATCCATATTTTGAAACGCCACAAACACGTTTTGATGCCCTATGGCGATGTTGGGTACTAATTTGCCATGTAAACTGCTCCTGAATATCACTTCTATCACTTTCCGTCGATGGAATAACGTGCGTTGTTGAACAACGCCATGATGCCATTGCTGACAAATCCAGCCCGAGTATTAGCAGGATAATTAGCATTGTCCGCTTGTATAAGTTTTCCCACAATTTTCAAAAAAGCCTCACACGGAAAAAAAACATAGATGTGTCCTGCATTTGCAATTCTTTTTTTGTTCATTTGGAGGCCTAGCCGGGTACGAATAATACTTAAAATCTTTCGTGCTGCGATCTAACAACACAGGCGCGTCCATGTCAAACGCGGTATCGGATGTATCTTTGAAATTTGCCATTGTGTTTACTTATACATTATTGGTTTCGTCTAATACCTTTTTGCGCAATGGCTTTGCCGTCCCGTCCACAACTGTAATCCGCTTCCCATTACCAGATTTGCAATCGCTGATTCAGCGATACGTTATTGAACAGCTTCATTGATGATTTTACTAACCGCGGCTGACATTGTTTCTGTCGATGAAAGTGTAATTGCTTTTGGTTCTACCGGCGGTGCTCGAGTCACTAATCGTCGTAGTCGATCTCGAAGCGATTGAAACGCCAGCGATCCCAGATTTTTTAACCGATCCGCAGCAACGTTTTGGATGCTATGAACGACTCGCATTGCAACTTGTTTAGCAATTGGTGCAGCGCGCGAGGTCACCGCCTCTAGAACCTTTGGTGCTCCTGTGAACAATCCCTGGACAACATCACCAAGGCCAGCTCCGTAACATGTCGCTTAAACGGGTGTTATTGGATTTACAACACGCACAGGTCTTACACGTCATTATATTTAAATGTCAGGTCGATCTCTAATGTACAGTTGTATTGTCAAGGTCTCACCGCGCAGGTCCAACACGTGCCGGTCCTGGTCCACAAGGGTGAAACGGATGTGTATCAACCGAAGATCATAACATGGAAGATACACAGGTGACGCATGAATAATTGATATCTAATCAACCGGTTCCGCAGTTGGGGAAAAACCAAACAGTATATAACACTGAGAAGCGAAGCATGAGCAAGCTCCGCTTTCATAACTGCCACTGATGGCGTCACAGGTTAATTAATTTGAATCGTTGAGGTAATATTGACAATCTCAGGCGCGATATGGTATTCCATGCGTAAAAATCGTTTGTCGCCGGGAATGTTTTCAGCCCAACCTACAATTGTTCTTATTGACGACCGTGTGATATCAACCGCGAACGGTGCAGATTCGATCGCGATGACAGAGTTGAGTGTGGGATCGTATTCACGTATGGAAATTTTAGAGTCTTTGCCGGTCACCAATGTGATTCTCCGTCGAATCTCTTCATTGATCGATTCCATGTCGCGCCCGCGGAAAGTTCAATATTATTCCAGGTGGCGACACTGTTTGCGGAAAACACAAACGAGTTATTCGCGGCAAGATCCCCAAACGGACGTGATCATATATTGAGCCAACTGTAATAAACTCGCAACGACGCCAGTACGATCTCGAATGTGGGAAATTTCCCCGCGGCAATTGTTGTAGAAAAAGTCACATCGAATTCCGGTTTTGTTGACGAGATCGTGATCATCGAGGTAACGCTCGGGGTTGTATTTACAACAACACGCTGCAACGCAGCATAGATTTCGCGTAAAACACGAAGTGTTTCAATCGCCTCAGAACTCATCATCGGAGTTGTATAAATAATTTATGTCTTTAACAAGTTCATGCATCAACGGGTGATACGTCCACCGGTCCATGCTGTCATTGGTGAACAACCGCTGACAAATCGATGCGGCTTCATTAACGACTTCGGGTGCGTTGTTGCCCGCGCGAACCGACCCCACAAGTGTTTCCAGACGATCGGCAAGGTCGTGAGGGTCACACGACCCACCGAAGCCTTCTCCTTTCTTTGGTTGTTACTCTTTCGTTTATCTTAGAGTCTGGAATTTAGCAATTTGTGCCATTGCGAATGCAGCTTCGCTTTCGGGTGCAGGCGCTTGCGGTTCATATACGGGTTTAGGTTTTGGTGGTTCATCCTCTGATGGGGAGATATATTGTTCTTCTTCCTCGGTGGGCACAACCGGTTGTTCTGGTTCTGTTTTATAGATTTGGTTTAAAGCGACTTTGGAGGTCTTTTCAAAATTAGTTACAAGTGGTGCAGCCCGTTTTTCGCCTATGGCTTGATAGACGTCAACAATCTTTTCAAACTCAGGCCACATAGGATCATTACTGCGTAATCTGCTTTGTCCAGTCCACTCCTTGAATACCCATGCGGGCCAGTTTTCTTTGATGTAAGTGGGGCTTCTATTCGCTGGTAGTTTATGCTCCAACATAATTTCGTTTAGTTGCTTTTCATTAGGTGTTAAATGGGCAAACCAAAAAGGATTCTTAAAGATATGCTGCCGTGCTGGTTCTTTAAATCTTTAATATTTTGGTGATTTTAACTTTGATTGGTATTTGGGAGGTTCTTGTTGTGGAAGAAACATAAGTGTCTCTTCAACATCCTTTGCAGTTCCTCAAACTGTTGTTGTATTTGCGATAATTGTGTTGGCTCACGCCTGATCGGGCCAGGTTGTCGTTGTGTTTCCATCATCGCTGCATCGGTTTCCGCGACTTTCTTTGTTTGTTCAGCAGTTTCCGCAGTCTTGGTCATAATCGCTTTTGTTGTTTTAATCTACGGTGCAAATGTTTGTTCAAAGCCCCCTGTGAGATTTTCTCGTGCAGTTTGCCGCGACTGTAACATATCTTTGACACGTCGGTGGTCATATGCATAAGCAGCGAGCCGGTGCCGGAGTAAAGGATCTTAACACGATGGCGGTAAAATGGTTTTATTTTGTCATAGTTAATCTCATACATGAGCAGCTTTGACAGATCAAGCACAGACGCGCCTTAAAGAGCCATTTAAGGGTGTTGGCGAAATCTAAGTACCCGATCAAGTTGACTTACACTTGCAATCGCAGTTACAACTGCAGGCTTCGTATGTGAAGTACATAGTTGGTTTTCCGCCGAAAACTTGGAACAAGTTTGGTACATTCGGTCCGGATTCGTTCACGGTCTCGCATTGATACGGGGACAGCCATTCGCGGAGCACCGACAGCGCTTCCGATGCCAGCGGGTAGTCGTTGTGGGCGCGATGAAGCTCGTCTGGGTATTCCAAATAAACTTCAAAGAAGTATCCGTGGTCGCTGTTGCTGTCATGATCGCGTACATATATGTTCACGTCCACATCCGCGGGATCTATCCACAAAAACCCACCAACGAGCAACGGCAGTGTCATCGCCCAATCATAAATATTGTTGGAGTAAAGATACAAGATGTAACTGTCTGGGAAAGTAGGGGTCATATTCATCCACGCGCTGGTTAGCTGGTTGTTAGCGCGCGCGTATCCATGGCTCACCATTGAATCCCGCCCCGAAGTCCACGCTTGATAAACAGATGCAGTCAATATCGGTGAGCAGTTCCAACCCGATTTTGGTTTTTTTTTTTTTTTTTTTGGAAGCAGAGCCGGAACCTTTGATTCTACCCACTAAAACGTTCAAGCACTCAAAATCCGCGTAGATGATATACGTGACTTTCATTATTCGTTGCACCGCGGTAATTTTTAAAATGTTTTCGCTGGGTTCTCTCATAATTGTACGCTGAGGTTTTCCACTAATTCCACCGCAGTAAAAGTCATGATTGTCAAGTAGCTGTTGCGAGCTAAATAAATGCAGGCAACGTCTGGATGGAAACTTTTTACCGTCATGCCTACTGTGCCTACTGTGTCGGTTAAGCAATCGGGAAAGATTCTTTTTCTATACGTAATGAGATACCGACTCTGAACCTTTCATGACTTCTATCAACAGCAGATCAATCTCGGTTCGCTTGCACATGCGGGGATAACGCAAGCGGATTAAAACTTTAACAGCGGTACTGGGGTAAGTTCTTCAAACTTTTTGAGGATCACCTTGGCAACCTGCACCGGAAATTCAATGTTGCCAAAATTGAGTTTACGCAAATATTGCTGGTATTTCCGCGGCTGATCTGTATTGTCATCGCGGGATGTAACGCTGACGCGATGTGCCATTCAAAACATCGACTATCATTGTTTTTTACATTTATAATCGACCGTGGCAGAACGTTGGCAAATAACTTGATCCTCGGAATGGTTTGTACGAGGAAGTATGTAGTTGTACTTCCGTACATCGGTCAAAGGTCCATCCCGAACCGGTGGTGATAAACTTTTCCAACGTGTGGAGAATCTTTTCAGTACTTTTATCGATTGCTTTATTAATATCATCGGCATCTTTGCGGTTCGTGATTATAAGTGGACCACCATGAAACACACGGTTAGGTTTGAAATCCATCCTTGTCTGATGACTTGCGATTAAGTGGTACAATCAAATGCGCATGGACAACAATATCCGCTTTAACTCTGGAGGTGCCAGAGCGTTGTAATTTCGATACGATTTCCGGGCGCATATTCGATAAAAGTTGCATTATGTCTTTGCTTGGCGCGTACGAGTTTGGAATAATTGCACGGTAATCCACATGATTGTTCTTACCCTTGTGAAACTTAAACTCGGGGACTTTATGTTCATAAACATCCGCAGCAGCCTCAGCAGCGATATCAGCTGCGGTACGACGGTGATTGCGGCTGCGACACGTCGAAAGTTTTGTTCATCCGCAATGATATTCGCAATTTCCGCACCCTTGACTCGTGTAGGAATTTCAATATTGAATCGTGCTGCTGTTTCACGAAGCTGTCTCACGGTCTGGCGCGGTTCGGCTGCGATACATAATAACACAAGTATGTTAGCTTTTCTTGCACCTCTCGGCATTAGTATGTTACGCTCACGCGTGCATAGTCTCAGTTGTCGTACCGTAAGTATTTGTTGCGGTTGAGCTACCGATTGTGGTTCAGTTACGAGTCCTAATAACGTAAGTATGTCGTCTTTTCGCATACAACTTGATATTAGTATCCCACGCTGTTGCGCGAGTTGGTTTAGTTAAATTACAGTCGGTATAATATTATATGATGAAAAATCTTTGTTTAATTGTGAATTCCGTCAATAAATTGTTTAAGAATTTTCACTTTACCGGGGCTGGAAACGGCGATTGCCTCAATACTGGCTATTATTTCATTTACTTCTGTATCATTTTCATCGACGTCGGGAGTGTTAACGTTGGATATTTCCGCAATAGGTTCCGCTGCTGTTGCGCAGACGGATCTTTGACGGAGTGCACGATAATACTCGCGAACGGATCCGCATGATCGGCAAAGCTGATTACGAGACTTTACTCCGATACATCGAAGACATGGTCGGGCACCCGGACCAAGACGTAACGCCAGTAAATGTGGTTTACATTATTCGTAATGGCATGTTCTGCTGCATTGGTCACGTTTTCCAAGGCATACACCTTTGCATTGATTACGTCCTAATGCCATTGAACTTCTTATACATTTAGACATTTTATTCTCTAATACAGATAATCATCTGTGTCTGCGTCTTCGTAAATATAATTCTCCATCCTTTTGATAAATGGTGCACGTGTCTGTGCTCCTCATCTTCATCATCGTTGATAAGTGGTTGCAAAGAGGCTCGCAGTGGACAGTATTTGATAATACGACTATTCGCTGTAAACGACTTTTCATCAGTCATTGTAATTTCCAAACTCTCGGCATCGGTGTTTAAACAAAATCGGTCACCAGGCCGCATCGACTGAGGATCATGGGCAAATAGATTTATGTGTTTGAATATAATTTTCTTCAAATCGCTATTTGGCCAAATCACCGCATACTCATCAGTACCCTTAAATTCTATACCGATTCGTAAATGACCACCGCTTGTACAATGACATCCCATAACATAAAATGTCTCTTGCACTTTTTGTTTTATATTGACCCCATACTTTCTGTGTCTTTGCATGAAAATCTCGTGTGAACGAACTCACGACATTGTGACGTTCGCTTAGAATTATGGCATCGCAACCGTCGCTTAAAATCTTCCTCTTCTGCTTTCTTTGCAGCTGGAGTTTTCTGCATCTTTCTAGCAATTCTTCAGCCTCTTTAAGCATTGGCGCCCACTATTTCTTTTTTTCTGAACATGTTTCCGCTAATTTTGTATTTCTGATAAATCTATTGCGGTTTATAAATTCTTGCAACTCATCATCATCAAAATCTTTATAAAACATTTTCCTATATTATAATACCAAAAGCATTTATCTAATCAATTTCTTCTTGGTGATCTTCAAGACTACTACAATAATTACTCAATTTTTCGGTGCCGTTGTCGTCCGTGGCCATCATCGTCATTGTCACCATCATAATAGTATTCGCTCGTTTTGATATCTGTACTAGGCGGTGCAGCCAACGTCAGCGATTTTATTTTTTCTTGTACAATATCAAATAATGTTATCGTTGTTGTTCCAAGATAACTTCTAAGCTGATTAATTTATCAAGATGAGTATTTGAAAAATGATACAACATCTTTTGAGCCTCTTTGATAAATCTGTATGATGCATTTAAACGAAACAACGACTTAATCTTTTATGCGACGTTTCGCACACTCCACTGGTTTGGTAAGTTAATTCCAGACTCGGATATTTTCATAAATTCTTTTAGAATACTATATGCATCGATCTGTAGATTTTTCGCCATTTTTATATTTACCGTGGTAAATGTCTGATATAATATTTTTGCTTAAGGTCTGCCACAGTCAGTGTAAAATATAGCTGTGGCAAAATATTTGTATACAGTATACCACATTTAATAATCCTGCAGAGGCATAGTTTATAGAAATATATAAGCCATAGTCGGTGTTGAATATTCAGCTGCTAAAAAAATCAGCCTAACTCGACTGTGGAGAAAATATGTTCTGCTGTGGAAAAAATAATATCAGCAAAATCGCTTACATAGTCGGTGGCGATCAATAATTGTGTTTTCACAGTAGTACTATAATCGAGGCCTGACTGCAGCACCGAAATCGGCGCAGCTGTGTTAGTATAGAAACGCTCAATACACATCACTGCGTCAGCTGGGAAAAATTTCCGTAGCGACCTTCATAATACAAATCGTGTGATTGCCGTGCACGCTGGGAAAAATACGGTAGCGACTTTAATAATATAAATTGTAGCGATTGCCCGCTGGGAAATTATATTTTGTAAATCCAACCGCGCATGTACTAATATGTAACGGTCAAACTAAAAATACTAAAGCCATGGGATACAGAAGGGCTGATCCTAGTAATAAAAAATCTCAAATGCACAAATGTACCTCTACTCCTTAGCAGTTACCATTCTTAATTTATTAACGAAACGACAGTCAAAATAACAGTGTTATGTAAATCTATTCGACAACAAAGCATCATAAATATAATCAAAACATTGATGTCGAAAATCTTTCATTATCCGAGTTTATTTGGGACAATATCGCAATCTAAAGTTTAATGATTCGGCATATTTGCCTCCGTCAATAAAGTACAAAGGTCCTGTAGTTGTGTTTTAAACACTGAGCTTGGTATACAAAAGGACGCAATTTTTAATATTTAGAAATAAAACAAATAGCAAGCGGGCAAGCGTCAGTGAATCTATGTAACTGAAAGATGTCTGTTATCCTTTGAAAGTAATGTAAATAGGTGTGACTAAACTAAAAAATATTCTTTACATGCAGTTATAAGCAAAGAAAGCTAATAGGTTCTAGCTAGTTTACAGGAATCATAATGAAAACTGAATCATTTTTCTATTTTTCTTTAAATACACAAGGTACATACCGCAAATTTAAAGTTTCGCAATAATGTTTAACTCTACTTTGAAAGAAACTGTTATCTGATTAATGTCTTTTTTTCCTCCTTTTCTTCCGTAAATGTAGTCTCGTTCTCTTATGCACAATTGTTTTGATTTCACAACTTTTCTGGCACTTTTATCTGCATCAGTCTGATTACATCTGAAAGTAGGTTAATTACAGGTCCCACTTCTTCTGGAATAACTGTTATACTTGAGAACATGAAGAAAGCCACCGAGGATTGGTGTATCAAGAGATGAGATGAAACGTTCTATTTACATAATTATATTTTGAAACACATTTCCATGAGACAACTATGTCTGTACGCATGAAAAGAAGGCATGTTAGGTACGCAAGAGGGTGGGGGGAGGAGAGGGGAGAGGATTAAAGTTTGGGTTGGTAATACCATTTTACGTTATAGCTCTGGGAGTATTGCCGGAGTTACGGAGGGATGAAAAATAATTTTTAATTGAAAATATTGATACAATAATCTTCATTAAACTTACAGTTGTATCTGTTTATCTGGAATGTGTGCATAAGGCCTTTGGATTTGGTCATTCTTGCTATAATGAGAACTAATTGTATATGTGTATCGAAAGTGGTGTAATCTGTCGAATTCAGTGTATTTCAAATTACAATTGCTTCCTTTGTATAAGGAAATTTGCCATTTTTATTGATAGTTGAATAATCGAGAAATAGCAGAAAACAACACCTTACCAGTGTTATTCTAGTATTTATTTAAATAGTTTGGTAAAAATGTTGAGTTTTTCAAGAACTCGTCTGTGTTTTAATTACTCCACAATTTTGAAACTTTTTAAGAGGGTGTGTTCTCATCAAATAGTTTCATCGCTTTAGTCCTTTCAATTTTAATTACAACTTTCATTAACGAGTTGTCATCTTATTATCCTACATACTGGAAATATATGTGATCATATTTATTTATAGATGGGTTTCCTAAATCTTTGATCCGTAGTCTGATATATTTGCAGATTTTTTTTGGAACTATACCCACTGATTTCCTAGATCTTTGATCCATGTTTTGATATTACTTCCGCCACCCTCCGGTAATGTTAATGACACTCAGCTCACGCTATGTCGGTAATTTTTACAGTTTTATTGAGTGGTATTCGTGCATTTGATTCAGGAGCATAAATTTTTCTTATGTTCTTACATTTGTTTTTTCTCGCTATATTTTTGCATTTTATAAAGATATGCTGATACAGGGGCATGCTGTTTATCAGGTAAAAAGTTTCATAATACATTTATCTAGACAGAAAGATCGAGTTTCGAGTCTTGGACCTGTAAGGTAATTTTTTCGAAACCGATCATGAGATGAACCTAATTTCAAAATGTTTTGAGGTTGTAATTAACTTTGTGCGACGAAAATTAGCAAGGTAAGAGATAATAACACAAGAATATCCTTCCTATTAGGTGTAAAGCTACATAATGCATTTTGGCAGATAGGCACATTGGGTTACGGGTCTTTGCCCGTTATGGTGTTTTTCGAAAACTGAAGCTTAAAATCAACCTAATTTAAAGATTTTTTGAGGTTTAGATAGACACAAAGATATACTCAGTAGAAAATTGTTTCTACTTTTTCAGAGTTAACCCAAATGGTACTAGAAAAACATAGATTTCATGCTGAGAAAAAGTTTGTTGAAACTGAAGGATATAAAACTGGAAATGAAATACTGCAGCAACACAGGAGGTTGATAATAACTGGTAAATCAGGGATAGGTAAAACTTACTTAGCATATCAGCTCTTGAAAACAATCATCGCAGATGACTCAAGTATACATCCCCTGATTATATCCACTGTTGAGCAGTTTAGGACCCTGGTAGATTCCTCTCTCACTTTAGGTATAATTGTTGATGATATGTGTGGGAAGTTTGGCTTAAACGAGGGCGAACTAATACAGTGAGAGGAAGAATCAAAGTACATGTCAGCTCTTATAGAGAATGGAAAGCATGTGGTGATTTTTACAATAAAATCACATTTGTATGAGAAAATTTTGGTGGCTCTACAACATAAATCTAATATCTCTGGTCTGCTGTTTTCTGAAGAAATCAGTTTGAACTTAGAAAATATTAGCTTGCAATTAACAGAAAAGACTGAATTTGCAAACAAGTACCTTACAGAATTTGGTTTAAGCAAAGATGAAGTATCAGAATTATGTAGCATGCATGAAGCATCTGTGGGATTTCCTCAACTTTGTAGAGCTGCAGTGATAATCAAAGAGAAGTCAAAATTATTCGATTTCTGTTCTTATCCTCGTGAAATCATATTAGAACAAATAGAAAACTTCCGCCGGGATGACAGGATGATCTATGGCTGCCTTGTTCTAGTGATGCTCTTTGAAGGAAAATTAGACCTGCAATCAATAAGAGAATTTGAGACTAGCAACGAAAGAAAGAAAACAAAGTCATTTCAGTCTTTAGGTCATGTGGTGTTTGTGATATGACCTCGTTGACAATCCAAAAAACATTGAAATCTCTGCAAAGTGCGTACGTTTCGTTGGATGCCACTGACCAATCATATTCTTTCGGCCATGATTCCATCGAGGAGGCTGTATTTATTTCCCACGGAGAAGTATTTCCCAAAGAAACGCTGCTTTATTCTTCACTGGAACTTATTTGTAAACGTTGCACAATCAAGTATGAATCCAAAGTTCCTGAGATAACAGCAAAGGAAAATACACTATTGTTACAGCCATTTTATCAATCGATTTTGATCAATAGGTTCATAGCAGCGTTGAAAGGGAGCAATCCAAAGGATTTTGCAATTATTTCTGTGACAAATGTTTGGTTGTGTAAAGACTTTAGAACAGCGTTTATTGCCGAGTGTAAAGAAATACATTGTTTAGCTGACAAAGATGAAAATTCTCTTCTAGTGCATGCTGCAAAAGCAAACAACCGTGATCTTGTTGATCAGCTTCTACAGGAATTAGACCATGTTCCATTGCAGAAGAAAAAACAAGTTGATCAATTTTTTACAAAAAGTGCAAAAGCAGCGTGTGTTCACAAGGATACATATTTGCTTAAGAAAGTATATACAGTTGGTGCTGTTGATGCCAAAGATATTCTACCGAGCTCTGTTGAACAGGGATCTATACATGCAATTGAATTTCTTTTGCAAAGTGGAGCTGATGTTAACTTTAGATACAAGAATGGGAAAAACTTGCTTCACACTGCATGCCAACGCGGTGCATTCGAAATTGTCAAATTCCTTCATTCAAGAAATGCAAATCTAGTCAACAAATTCGACGACAATAACCAAAGTGTCGGTCATTATACAGCTTGGGGGGGGGGGGAAGAGTGGAGATTCTGGAATTTCTTTTATCATTGGGTTTAGATCCAACGTGTACTGATTCAGGAGGATGGAATCTTCTGCATTATGCTTCTTGGCAAGCCAAGAAAGATATGGCCGATTACTTAATGGAGAAGTCTCCCAACCTCCTATGCAGTAAAACAAAAGACGGGTTATCGGTTCTTCATCTTGCTGCATCTGGTGGCAATACAAATATTTTCAAAAAGAGCTATGAATTACTGAACGAAATGTTAAAAGCAGATGGGAGTGCAAACTCAAAAAAACAGGCACAAATGGCATAACAAATGCAATACTGAAAACAACAGATGAGGAAACAGTACTACATCTGTCATGCCATGGAGGATGCCTAGAAATGACCAAATACTTGGTAGAAACCTATCCTAATATGATGAATGAGGTTGACAGCAAGAAACGAACAGCGGCTCATTCTGCTACACAAAGCGGCAATGTCGATGTATTGAGCTATCTAATTGATCGTGGCACAGATCCGTGGTGTAGAACCTCTCACGAAGAGACGCTGTTACACAGAGCATGCCTTAACGGTCAGTTAGATATGACCAAATACTTGGTAGAGACCTATCCTAATATGTTGAATGAGGTTGACAGCAATAAGGAAACAGCGGCTCATAATGCTGCACATAGCGGCAATGTCGCTGTATTGAGCTATCTAATTGATCGTGGCGCAGCTCCGTGGTGTAGAACCTCTCAAGAAGAGTCGCTGTTACACAGAGCATGCCTTAACGGTCAGTTAGATATGACCAAATACTTGGTAGAGACCTATCCTAATATGTTGAATGAGGTTGAAAGGTATAAGCGAACAGCGGCTCATTATGCTGCAGGAGGCGGCAATGTCGCTGTATTGAGCTATCTAATTGATCATGGCACAGATCCGTGGTGTAGAACCTCTCAAGAAGAGACGCTGATTCACAGGGCATGCCATAAGGGTCAGTTAGATATGACCAAATACTTGGTAGAGACCTATCCTAATATGATGAATGAGGTTGACTGCAATAAGCGAACAGCGGCTCATTGGGCTGCACAAAGCGGCAATGTCGCTGTATTGAGCTATCTAATTGATCGTGGCACAGATCCGTGGTGTAGAACCTCTCAAGAAGAGACGCTGCTACACCCTGCATGCCTTAAGGGTCAGTTAGATATGACCAAATACTTGGTAGAGACCTATCCTAATATGTTGAATGAGGTTGACAGCAATAAGGAAACAGCGGCTCATTATGCCCCAGCAGGCGGCAATACCGCTGTATTGAGCTATCTAATTGATCGTGGCGCAGCTCCGTGGTGTAGAACCTCTCACGAAGAGACGCTGTTACACAGAGCATGCCTTAACGGTCAGTTAGATATGACCAAATACTTGGTAGAGACCTATCCTAATATGTTGAATGAGGTTGACACCAATAAGGAAACAGCGGCTTATAATGCTGCACATAGCGGCAATGTCGCTGTATTGAGCTATCTAATTGATCGTGGCACAGATCCGTGGTGTAGAACCTCTCAAGAAGAGACGCTGTTACACAGAGCATGCCTTAAAGGTCAGTTAGATATGACCAAATACTTGGTAGAGACCTATCCTAATATATTGAATGAGGTTGACAGCAATAAGCAAACAGAAGCTCATTGTGCTGCAGAAAGCGGCAATGTCGCTGTATTGAGCTATCTAATTGATCGTGGCACAGATCCGTGGTGTAGAACCTCTCAGAACGAGACGTTGTTACATGTAGCACGCCGTGAACGTCAGTTCGAAATGATCAAATACTTGGAGGTGACTTATCCTGGAATGCTATATGAGAGAGACATCGGCACGGAGAAAGCAAGCGTTTTTAGACGAAAACAAAAAGTGAATGTGAAACCCTCCAAGCCTTGCATTGTGTTGTGAATTTGTTTCCGATATCATTTATGAATGTGATCAAGGAACACGTGAAGTAGCATAACAACACAGAAGTGTCTGAAACATTGTTAACGGTCTCCAATTACGACTATTTTATTTTCTCCAAAAGCGATGTCTCTGAATTGATTTTTTTTTCTGATGTGAAATTGATTTGAATTCGAGGCATTTCTTTATTATATAATGTTGTTTGCTACGTTTAATGTTTTCTCTGTTCATCTTCCTATTATATTTAAGTTGGAAATTATGCACTAGACATATGCTTGTATGTTTGTGTGTATGTATGTATGTATGTATGTATGTATGTATGTATGTATGTATGTATGTATGTATGTATGTATGTATGTATGTATGTATGTATGTATGTATGTATGTATGCGTGTATGTAGAAAATCCTACCTTCGCAGTTTAATTACGTGACTTTTTTGCGCTGAGTGGAATAAAATGAAAACACTTTCACAGTCAAGTGTTTTCCTTTATTCCCTTTTTTCCCCATTTTTTACCGTATGACCCCGACACTGCAGTGGCTCTGTTTTTAGTTTGTTAGATTTGAAGGGCAGCATTAATATTGTTTTCATATTTGTGTTTGCTCTTATTTTGTCATTCGAATTTGCTGAAATGTTGTAATTTTTGTTGTATACCTGTATTTTGCCTTTGAATTTAGAGTACACCACTAGTTAAATATATACGGCATTGTATCACTTGAACTTGCAATTTCTTTTCAATTCAAACAAGACACGAGTTGTTATATTTTAAGTTTATGCATTTTCTACTCTTTTTTTCCAACTTTAAGGCCCAGACAACGTAGGGATTTTGTGTTCTAGTTCCGTTTAGATTTAAAGAACAATATTAATACTGTTTTCAGATTGGCTTGTTAAATGAAAAGCAATTTTGTGTATTTCTTCGTATTATAATATGATTTTCCTAAATATGCTGTAACTTTCAATTTACACTTTATATTCGCATTTGAAGATTTTTATCAAACCACTAGTTGCTTAGATACAAAATTGTATCCACTGAACTTGCAATTTCTTTTTCATATATTTTCTTTGTCGTTATATGCCTTTTTCTCTTCCAACCACGTGTCAGTCAGTGAGTTATTAAAGATAGACTGGACTAAAAATACTGAATGCCAATGATTCTGAAAAGCTACGTTTTGCAAAGTAGGTAAGGAAATCATTCTCCTTTTTAAAGTGTACGCATATACCCTTTCTTAAATGAGTAATTTAACATTCTGTTTCTTGTGTCTCTATTATGTTTTTCACTGCACTTCTTTTTAGATGCATTCATTCTTTAAATACGCTTTAATTGGCTCCTGACCTTGATTCATTGTAAAACTCTGATAATTATTTAATTGTATAACATTTTCTTTCTATTTTCTGACATTTATTAGAGAAACTTGGCAATTCTTCTTTATGACTTAGTGTATATTCTGTTGGATTAAGTATTGGCTGATTATGTAAACAGTCTCAGGTTCGAGTCTGACAAGAGGTTTATTATTTTTATTCCTTGTATCTCTCGCTATAATTTGTTTTAATCATTATTTACACAATGTGGCTCATGTTCAGTAACATTGCCGCATATCTTAATGGAAATATATTGAATGAAGGAGGTAATGCAAAGCTGGTTTCACATATTTTCTCTTTGGTTGCTAATGGTATTTTTTACTGAATTTTGTTTTCATTACATTTGCGTATCAAAATTCTTTTATTTTATTTCATTATTGAAAAGTGAACATTTCTGAAGTGTAAGCTATGTACATTTACGAAAGAGAAAATTATGAATGTGATTAGCTGTTAATGAAATACCGATTACTGAATTTTATTTATAGCTTTCATGAAATTATGCCGAAAGCACATTAGTATTTGTAACGTATAAGATGGTGGACTCCGGACGACAGGGATTGACGCGACTTTCCCATGCAGTGAGAAAAGGTCATCATTTTTGGAATTACTGAGGAAATTCCAGTATGGTGGTGTTACAAATGAACTTGACTGCTTTCACTACAACCATGGAGAAATTGCATCCCTTGTTAATGACATAGCTAGGGGACACTCAAAGAATCTAATTTTTTAAAGCTTGTATGTTGACATTGGCGAGTTATTCTACTGAAACATTTCCCTTCACTGATAACATACACAGAATGATCGATACCAGTGAACTAAACTACGGAATGATATGGAAAAGGACTTTCGTTAGATGGGAAATTGCTTATGGACATCCTTTTGACTTTTAAGCACATCGCGAAAGACAGATTCGGATTTCCTCGGAACAATAACTTTGGAATCAAGTGAATTGTATAACTTTTTGTGTTTGTGGATTTGTTCTTGGACATTGGAACAAACATGTAACGTGATTTAATAAAATGTATGCACATTATTTTAAAAAGAAATTTGGTATAATTCTATATTAAGATATTATTATATTAACATTAGACATTTGATGTTACCTTAAACATAAATATTTTATTGTCAAAAATAGTATATACATTGGCAATATGTGTGAGAAATGTTGGGGGTGGGTTTGTGGTCGACTTCATTTTTGTGTGTAATTAGTCATGTAGATACATTGACTTTAAGAAAAATGTTCGCCTGAAGAAACGTAGAGATATAGCTTTCGTCTATCATAGCAGTGATATTGGCTCCCACACACGCACCCCAGCCCCATTTTTGGGGAGGCTCACGCTTTGTGTCATATCAGGATAAATTCTTGACAAACACACATATCAGATGACATACCTTATTGTCACTTTATGCCATACATTTGTCTTCAACTATTCTCTTGTTCAAATGTGAACACGGATTTTTAAACTAGCTGATAACAATGCATGTTGAATTATCTGCATTGTTCTTATTAAGACTTATTAAATATGAATATTTGACCATGATGCAATGCATACATCTGCTCCTAGAAAGATGGATTCCTCATGTCGCGAAATTCGTATATAAAAATAACAAAAGAAAGCAACAACAACAAAAATCTGATCTGAACTGCTGGAAATTTAATTGTCTTTTACAATACCCATAGTTTCTCTATCGAGAAAGTAGTGCTAGATTTGTTAAAATTCATGACAGTGACCACACTGATACAAGAGTTTCATCTTACACCTGATTCTCCGTCTGACTGGAAGAATGGATGTTAATGACTTTTAGTGTATCTAGTATGCTTGTATATTTTGATTTGACTTCCAATTGACCATAAGCGATAGAACGTCAAATATGCAGGTATAGAATTGAAT